>JAMABK010000015.1:431821-765868 GCA_023624915.1 Aspergillus amoenus
TGGGACACTAAGACCGGCTCGGAGATCCGCACGCTCGAGGGCCATTCAGGCTGGGTTCAATCAGTAGCCTTCTCAGCGGACGGCCTGACACTAGCCTCAGGCTCAGGTGATCGCACGATCAAGCTCTGGGACGCCAAGACCGGTTCAGAGATCCGCACGCTCGAGGGCCATTCAGGCTGGGTTTGGTCAGTGGCCTTCTCAGCGGACGGCCTGACACTGGCCTCAGGCTCATATGATCACACGATCAAGCTCTGGGACGCCAAGACCGGCTTGGAGATCCGCACGCTCGAGGGCCATTCATCCTCGGTTCAATCAGTGGCCTTCTCAGCGGACGGCCTGACCTTCCAGATAGCTGTAGCTGGCCATTGGGTGCTTTTCGCTGGCGAACGAGTTCTATGGCTTTCCTCAAACCATCGCCACTTCACCTGTTCTACCACCCTAAATGATACCCTCGCTCTTGGGTACAGTGACGGTCGAGTTTTAATCATTGGGTTTCGTTCGTCGCCTTCTTTCCATCCTATTTCCTAATCTCTTTACTACAGGAGGGCCTGGAATGTAGGCTGTTTATATACCCCTCTAGTTGTCAAACAATCTTCATTCTTGCCACTTATTTTTGCCACACAACTGATTGTCCCCAAATAACCCGTCATACTATGTATCTATCGGTGTCACTCGTAGGCGTAATTACTCGACATCAGCCTCTGGTAATCTTAATGAATGAAGGTCTGGTTCTGTCAATCTAGCTGCAAATGGCGATTTAAATACACAGATAACAATAAGCAATCTAGCCCGATAAAGCAACTAGAAGAGATATAACTTTTGTACCGTGGAAATAGCAGAAATCTCTGCATAATCTCGGTGAAACGAAGGCCATAGTTCCGACATCCCAAATAGGAAGGCGTCACATACGCTGGCGGTTGACAGTATCTTCTCCTTTGAACAGTCGCTGACAGACTACTAATGCAATTAATCACGAATTAGCGTTTCTCGACGATTGATATATGTTGATGGGACTGGTGATGATGACGAATCGTGGGATTACCTAGCTATAAGATGAACGTCGATCACAGCTTTCGCGACAGATAGTGGAAGGGTGGCATTTCCATTAACTTCCCAAAATCAACTATGTTAGCGGCGGTGAGAGCAAAGCAGTGTCCAGATCTATTTCCTTGGCATGACATATGCGGTACCAAAATTTCCGGTTCAGTTACAGGTTCAATACGAATATTTCTTTCCACTAGAATACCTGCCGCCTCAGCCACTAGCCATATATGGCATAGCATGATTTTTAAGTTAGGGTTTGGAAAACATTATGTCGCTGTCAAGGGTAGAAGGACATTTCAGGTGGGTCTGTAGCAGTCTTCTCCGACGAAGGCAACGGCGTCAGGCTGACGGTCATTAATCTAACAACCGCATATGCCTTCGTCATCAGAGCTCCCAGTTGCGGACGGGAGAGGCCTCCTTGGACAAATTGGTCGTTCTCGCTTTCATGGCAATACTGTGGAGCATCATTTGTCAGAGCTGAACTCGCACAATACCGGTACTGGTCGACCCATAGGCCTCGGATGGACGCTGACGACTAATGGACTGCCTTGCCACCCCTCAGCACTACCAATATGACGGGCATTGAATCCCTAAGGGCTTTAATACAGTACAGTAATGTACAGTATGCACCTGAGACCTTGAGTATTTGTTATTTCCGGAACTACTATATACATAACCAAAGCTATTATTAGTCAACCGACAGTACATATAAAAGCGTCCGTCTTTCATGGTTCATCCCTCGAGCCTAGGACCGATCACCCGGCAGGCCTTTCTACAGAGACTTGCGAAATCAGCTTCATACTCGAGACACTGATTCTTTGATTTTAATGGGCACGCCAAGATAAACTAGACCATAAAAGGCTTGAGCGCGCGTCTGGGGTTTCACCCAGGACAATCTAATTCGCGAAATTGACCGGGATCTAACCAAAAATCAATTAGTATCCTTGGCATTGCGCTGAAACTCTTGGACTGAGAGCCACCAAGTTTGAAGCTGATTCTGCAAGTCACTGTACAAAGCTCTACAGACATCTCCACGTACTCGGCCAAGCAAGCAATATGCCAGTTATTCCCCGGAAACTTCGTGCTTCCGTCCAGGCTGTTGAGCATGCTCTCCAGCGGTTATGCTCCAATTCCTCTACTCATTCCTCTACTCATTCGAGTGCACCACAAGTCGGCCTTCACGAGTACGCAAGCACGAAAACACACCGGCTACTAGAAAATAGTGATGTGACTACCCACATGAAAACTAGTCCGATCACGCTCTTTCACATCACCGATACAGAGTCTGAGGGGGACGCGTGTAATCCGGATCGCCAGACAAATGCTCTACCTGATACTAAGGTACTTAAACTCTGCCTCGAGATCTACTGCGCTCTTTGGTGCTCGATGGTTATCTGCCATGAAGACATGCTGCAGCGATATCTCCTAAACTGGATTGAGATATACCTAGCTCAGTTTAGGGACTGGTGCGAGAAGTTGAAAAGGCTTGGTGTTTTCACTCCCGACATGCAGTCCTCTATCCTTTTCTTTCTCGATCTTCATCGTCAGCTGTTAGGATGTATGGGTCCCAGGGCCCCTAAAAAAGAGCATTGCTAATACTTTATTTTCGTAGGCTTTGAGGTTACGTCAAAACAGATTCAGTACGGTCAGCACGACATGATCACAGTTGCTCGGCATGCACGGGTGATCCGCAGTACAATTAAGTCTCTCGATAGACTTACCGTCACTGCGCGCAACCGGGAGATGTGTACCGTATCATCCCTCCAAGCCCTGGTCAAACTCTGTCATCGGTCTGTCATGTTGTTGCTTGTAGGAAACGTCCGTCGATATTTGGACGTGGAAATTTCACATTGGGCCCTACTGTAAAGATTGAGGATAGGGCCGAAGTGGGCTTATGGTAATGCCCCAGAATCCATGCTTCACAAGTGGTATCCATACCTTTCGTACATCCTTATCGTGCTTTTGTATGAGAACCCACAGTGGAGGAGATTTTAGGTCCTCAGGGTGCGGAATATGTGTTATCGCGAAAGATAGATATCCGGTGCAGTACTGTAACCGGAGAGACCATCCAACATATTATTCCCGAACTAAACTATTATGTTCTTGTGTTGATTGGTCATGCACTAAATTAAGAATAAAAAAATTACAATACAGAGCTCGAATTCGTGGCCATTCATGCCCTGCTGCTGTGGGGAGAATTATCTGTGCGACGAAAACCAATGACAGATCCGACGATAATTCCCAAGACAATAAAAATAACCAATACTACTATCATGAGCTTGAATGCGTATGATTAAACAGACCCACTCACTTAATATGAATGCATACCACTTCCAGCGCCTGGTATTCCGCGCCGATATCACGGCACCATCTAACTCAACGCTTGCCTTCCCGGACTCTGTTGCCGTAGTTGCTGCGTTGTTTTGGATCTGGACAATGCTCGGCCCCTGTTGGTGCACAAATTTGCTCAAATAGGCGGTCATGTCATTACTGTCTTCTATGTCCTTCTCATATTGGTGTATGCAATTCGATCGCTTAATGAGCTCGCGGACTGGGGTAGTCCTGCTGGTGAACTTGAAATTGTTATGAGCGTCACCCAATTGCCGTTTCGACTCTTACCTGGACCTGCCGTGGATTCTGCAATCGAGCTTCAATGCTGTTTATATCTCCATGTGTGCCATGGTTGCTGATCTGGCGACGTTGACTGGCATTTCTTATTTCTTTCCACCGCTTCTTGAACTTCAAATTTGCCTCAGAACACTGAATGGCTTCTTCCTTGAAACTTCTCTGCTGTCGATTCCACTGCGTCTGTACACCTGGAGAGGGAGAAAGCCTTAATAGCCTCTCAACGGACTCGAACAATACCTTGATCTCATCGTTGACGGCGTTCACATCTTGAAGGCCATGGGTATTGTCTCCATCCAATAATGCCCTGTGTGCACAAGCAAGATCCCGCTTCCTTTTTTCCTGGATATTTTCTAGATATGATCTGATTTCCCTGACGGTGTCGAACGTGGCCTCCTCGCTAGGCTCAACAGCTAACCGCGCTGGTCAACTTTATCCTGGAATCATATACTGCGATGTAGCTCACCACTCCGGTGTTCCTCGGAACCACATGGATGTTCCATAATCTGCATGTATGGGTCAGCAGCCACGAAGCCAGATGATCTGGAGGTAGCTTACACTCGTTTCAAAGGCAAAAAAAGAAGTGGCTCGCGGGTTTGGTAAGTGCCCTTCTGCGCAAGCAGCTCAGATATAAATCTCATTGGCCACCAGAAAAAGCACTCCTGAACGGTAGTATTCCACGTAATAATTGCGCATATTACGGCGGATACGTGGCGATAGAACATCTCGATACCTGCACAAAACGTGAAAATTGGGGAGCCTGTTCAAGCCCTCAGAGACACTTGAAGTGCACTGTGCCGCTTTGTAATAATGTATACACGGTCCCTGGCACGACCGTGCCTGCTGGCATGATAATCGGCGACTCATTTTGTACCGGCTCTGGAGCCGTAGACCAACGCACGCCAAAAGTCTGCGCGAAACAGATTTCTTAGCCTTGGGCGAGCGCTCCAGGGGTGCGGATGATATAACTGTTAGATTATAACTGGTGATATGCTAGGCCAAATACGGAATGGCCGGTCCTTCTCTATGCCTACTGGTAGGCTTAATGCAATCAACGCCGGTTGTCCTTTGCAAGCCATACTTCGCTCGGTGAAGGGCATGCTCTCTAAAACTTTATTATTGCATACATCGTAACTATAATCGTAGATGCTACGCTCATCCATACACAACGTACCGACGCATGGTTCGGCTTCACTTATATCTATGCATTGGAAAACAGTTGAGTACGCTGGCTGACCTAGCTTGGCGCAGCAATATAAGAAGGATCATTGTTGTACTATGTAAAAGCTCACCAAATCGGATTCTGCGGTGTTTCATGGTTAGCAGTCGGCGATGTACCCCTCAGCATTGGTACGTCTCAGCGCACCGCCAAACAAGACATTAGCGTCAACCACACACTTAGAATAGACAAATCCACGAAGCTCCTCGCGCGCCAGGGAATTTTCAGCTTTGATCGCTAATTGCTGCAGTGGACTAGCTGGAGCGGTCGGGTTTAGAAGTGCCGCCAGAGTACTCTTTTTCATCGACTGCAGGGCCTGGAAGTCTATATAACCCGTCTCAGAATACCAACGCCCTACTCTTCTACAATACCTGCTCTCCAACCCTACACGGCTGCACACCAGTCAGGTATTATCCAAGTGTTGGCCATGGGTAGAAAGGTAAAGAAGTCTACAATCGCCCAGAAGAAAAGCCGAGATCGGACCAATTCATTCCAAGGTCTTGGGCAATCAGGGTCTGGGACCAATGGTCGACTCGACTCCGACGGAGACACCCCGATGGATGGGGCAGCCGAGGATCCCTGGGAGTCTGGTGGGCAACCGACACAATATACATTGCCGCAGCGAAAGACAACCACCAGAATCCGCCAATGCGATGAGCACGATTACTATGCCATTCTAGGGCTAAAGAAGGGCTGTAGCCTAAGTGATATCCGGAAAGCCTACCGTGACCTCGCATTGCGCACACATCCGGACCACAACAAATTCGAGGACGCTGAAATTGCGTTTAAGAGTGAGTCTGGACACTTGTTACAGTACATATTACAATGTTATATTTCTGACTACAAAACAATTAGAGCTCGGACAGGCTTACCAGGTTCTCCGAGACCCCTCAAAACGAAAAGAGTTTGATGCAGGACGGGGCCGATATGACTCTGGGCCGAGCTGTGACCCTCACGACGTTTTCGGGGAGGAATTTGCGGGGAACGCAGCTGGGTCTGAGACCGACGATCCGTTGCCAGCCGCGGACGAAGGTTCTGATGAGGATTCTGGACACACTCCAGATGAGAAGGTGATGGAGATATATAGCAAAGCTGCACCATTTGTCAACAAATTTCTTACACTAGACGACAAGACAGCTAGAAAGGCGCCCCTAGAAGGGATCCGGAGTTTCAATCGTGTGATTATGGGGGAGAATCGGGAAGCAGACCGGCCAGATGAATCGCTGTTGATCAATGTTGAGTTGCTCACTGGCTTCCGTATTGAATATTCAAAGGCAGTGCAGCAGCTCCAAAGAGACCCCACCAACCCGACCACTCTGTCTTCGATAAAGAGAATCCAACAGCAATTCAATCATACCATGAAGGGATACGGCTATCCGCCGTCCTGGCAGCTGCCACCCCCACCGGATGGGCTCAGCACGCAGGGAGCTGGCGGGGCGGACCAGGCTGAGAAAATCATTGGATATTCTCCAAACAAAAATGCTTCACGAATTAGATTTATAGTGAAAAAGCCTGATGACGCGTGCGGCATACAAATTGGAAACAGATTTGATGTTGGCTCTGATGCGGCTGAAGCCTATATGCTCCTGCCAGAGTCGGAAACAAAGGACATCAGACATTCCGAGCGTCGATACAACAGGAATCAGATGTCTAACTACAAACAGATCCTAAGTAAGACTAGGTCAGGGGCGACCAAATTCGTCAGATTTTCATATATAGTATCGTAACGCCAGTGTAATCAGCCTTAACCCACATATGCTTGGCCCTGCTGCGGTTATGGGCGTTTGCACCGAGTCCGATCAGCCCCGCCTCGTCTAGCAGAAGTCTCATACGTATAAAACCAGCCTACGGACCATTCCAACACCATGTTGTTGTTGTCGTCTACCAAACGCTCCTATTCTCAATCCAACCGAACAATGCCGTCAACATACAATAACAACAACACACTCCGTCGCTCTCCTGGATTTTAGGCCTAGAACTAACCCACCCGGTGCGCCGGCTATGACATCTCGCTCGACCATCGCTGCGACACCGAAACCACCCCTCGAAACCGCGACATCGCCCAAACCTTCCTAGACATGGCCACCGCACATTTCGGTGCCGGGCGAGGTGTTGATTATCTTCTAGAAGTCATTGCACCACGCGTGCTGTGTAGCAGGGAGGACCATCAACGGCAAGCACCGGTGCTCGTTGCTCGATGGGAGAGGGAGATTTGGGCGTTTGAGGCACTTGATAATAATCCCAGACCGGTGCCAGGTGGTACGCATACATACGAGACTACTAGGGCTAGGTATGACTATCATGCACCGCTAGACGTGGACCCTCGGCGCTGTCGAATGTACCAGAGAATCAAGGACATGGTGCAAGAATTGAGAGAGCAGATTCGTGACATTCACCCGTGTGGGACTAATCCTGGTTTTCCATCATTCCCACACTTTCCCCGTGGTCGAGACCCGGCTCTTCAAGAAGACAATGGTGGTGCCCAGTACAGCTCTACATTTGACAGACCGTATATCGAGCCTGCATCATATACGGTCGAATCTCTATCAAATTATGCTGAGTCTTCATATACCGAACAACCGTCCGTCCCGCAAACTTCCACCTACAAGCCACACCGTCAACCTGTCGAGGGGGATTGCAGCATATGTCTGGGTTCACTGCGCGAGGCTCCTCTCCTACCTAAACCTAATCCTGCAATATCTTGGCAATGGAGCCCAACGGATTCAGCGCCGTCGGCGGATGATTATGAAAATTGGTACCAGGAGTGGGGATGGTGGAATTACATTTCTGGTTCGCGGGGCATAGGCTCGGCTAACCATAACGAGGACGAGAATGAGGAAGGAAGGGTATCCTGGTGCAGAGCGACATGCGGCGTCAATTTCCACGCAAGATGCATGGATGACTGGCTCAATGCTGCCGATCGAGCTACTTGTCCTGTTTGCAGGAGTGCTTGGGTGTTTAGCTGATAGGCGCTTGAAGTTAAGGCGTTAATGCTTTTTATAAAAATATACTGATAGAGTTCAAGTTGCCCCAAGATCAATGCGACCCGAAGGCATAGTCGTCACCGACGGCCACCACATATGGATCGCTGTCAGGCGCCGAGGTGGTGTTGGTGTAGCTATACGTATAATCATTTCCGAAGGGGCAGGCCGCAGACAGTGTCCTGGTGGCGTTCGTAAGGTATAGTACAAACACCGTTGGATGGAATGGTCGAACTGTGGCTTCCTGTCAGTCACAGTACCTTGTCCATCTTCGATCGTTGAACCGTACACCAAATTCATTCCATAAGAAAACAGCTATCGCTTCAACGTATAGGTCCGGCTTTTCGGTAAGATTATCACAAAGGGCATCTAGTATCACAGGAGTAATGGTCGACGGTCCACCAAGCCGGAATTTGGGGGAACTAGGCCGAATGACTGCAATTTCTTGCACTGTACAATAGTGACGGAAAGCTCACGACTTTTCATGGCCCTAGCAATTTGTGGCGCGGTTAGTCTTTGCTTGCTAGTATATCTTGGCCTAGGATTTGAAATGACATTGCCTATAGTTACATGGGATAGAAGGCAATTTCGGGCGACTCTGTAAGATACGCCGGAGACTGACGTGCGACGGTGGTAAAAGGATCATTCCCTTATGATAGCTCCGAGGGATTTTCGAGTGGATATTCGCACCTAAGAGGGTTGCTAAGTTCTAGGATTTTTGAATATCAACTAGGCTGAGCAACTTCAGAAGAATAAGGCCTCTAGATAAAGCCAGCCAGGTGTAGAATAGACTTGTTGTGCTGCCACACGGATACTCAAAGCTTGCCGGTGGCTCTCTAGGACCTCAACCTTTGCAAGTTTTCGACTGTCTTGTATATAGTACAGACAAATTCGTTTTTAATTCCTGAAGTATACTCTTCGAAATTATTCTCCAACCCTAAGTGCCAAGTGACGCTAAGCCATATATAGATTATGCATATTTATGCGCGTAAATTATTTTCAGGGCGTACGGCCATGACAGTCACCTGATGTACCTGTTTCGTAGACATGCGTCATGGTAATACAGGGTTTCTGGAATGTGCTTGATGACACATGTTTTATGTACATTAAGACGATAAAATTATGCTTCCGAAATTGCATAACAAGGGGATTGCATAATACAAACAAGCCAATGATAGGCTTGCACCCAACAGCCTCACTCCTCTCTTACCCCTCTTTCCAGCAGCTTCCAGGCGAAGTGTTTTTATACTGTATCCACCGTTCCATGTCGACATTTTTTTTGCATTTAGAGCCTTGGTTCCGACCAAAGTGAGATTTGTATGAATCATTTGGCTTGATATCAACCTTTTGGGCCCCGCTATCACCAGCTGCCCAGGATGTCAGACCCAGATCAGTACACTGTTGGTTGGATATGTGCTTTGGAAACGGAATACATCACTGCCCGAGCTTTACTTGAGAAGTAACATAGCCGCCCAGAGACGCTTTCGCCAAACGATAACAATCACTACACGCTAGGAGAAATCGGAGGCCATCAGGTTGTTATCGCTGTTTTGCCAGATGGAGAATACGGGACATCATCAGCTGCAGGAGTAGCCAGGGACATGCTCCATAGCTTCCCAAACATCCGATTTAGGCTTCTGGTAGGGATCGGTGGCGGGGTACCCACAAAACATGACATCCGTCTTGGCGACATTGTCGTGAGCTCATCTTGAAAAGGCTAAGGCGGCCTGCTTCAATATGACCTTGGCAAGGAGTTACAAGGGCAGGATTTCCACTAAACAGGGTTCTTGAACCAGCCGCCACCAATTCTGCGCACAGCTGTCGCCGGGCTTCAAGCACAATATAAGCTAGAGGGCCATCAGTTAAAGGAGAGTATTCGAGCCGTGCGTGAAGGCAATAAACGACTGAAGCGAAAATACGCGCAACCTCCTTCGGAAACTGATCAGCTCTTTGAAAGTTACTTTGCTCATCCAAATTCTGAGGCAAGCTGTGGTAATTTTTGTGACAGTTCGAAGTTGATACGGCGGCCCACGCGAACCGACAAGGAAGATGACCCTGCTGTTCATTATGGCTTGATAGCATCTGGGAACAGGGTGATCAAGGATGCAACCTTCCGCGACAAGCTAGCTGCAGAGCAGGATGTTCTATGCTTTGAGATGGAAGCAGCGGGACTAATGAATCATTTCCCTTGCTTGGTCATCCGTGGTGTTTGTGACTATGCCGACTCGCACAAAAGCAAGGAATGGCAAGGTTGGGCTGCAATAGCGGCAGCTGCATATGCAAGAGATCTCTTACGTCAAATGGTCCCTCAGCGGGTCAAGGCTGAGCGAAAGGCTAGTGAAGTTTTAAATGGTTAGTTCTAGCTACCTTTGATACTTAATCGTCATGCTTAATTCTTGTTGTTTGGCAGGGATCAAAAGCCAACTGGACAATGTATCAAAGGACATTTATAATCTCCATTCAATCACTAGTGGATCGGCGCAAGAAATTAATGCTCTTGCTCAGAGCATTGACCTGAAAGAGTTACCAATTGCTGCAGGAGCTGAATTTGGAACATATATGGACCAACACGAAGAAGAATGCCTCCCAGGGACCCGGACAGAGCTTCTCCTTGATATTCGAGATTGGGCTGTCTCAGTGGAAGGAAAATGCATTTTCTGGCTGAATGGTTTGGCTGGAACTGGCAAGTCTACCATATCACGAACCGTGGCAAAGGCCTTTCAGAAACAAGGGTCGCTGGGAGCGAGCTTCTTCTTCAAGAGGGGTGAAGCAGACCGCGGCAACGCAACTCGGTTCTTCCCCACTATTATCCAGCAGCTATTTACCAGAATCCCGGAACTTCGTCCTGCTATTCTACAGGTGATTCGGGATAATCCGAGAATCTCAGCCAAACCACTCAAGGAGCAATTTGACTCGCTTATTCATAAACCACTCCTCAGTTTAAATCAATGTAAACTCCATAGCTCGTGTCTTGTGATTGTGGTTGATGCACTTGATGAATGTGATCATGACAATGATATTGAAGTCATCCTCCAGCTCTTACCATGAGTTCAGGAGGTCAACTCTCTATGCTTGCGATTTTTTATTACCAGCCGACCTGAGCTGCCTATCAGATTAGGCTTTAGAACAATTGGTCATCACGACCTAATCCTCCATGAGGTACCCGAGCCTATCATAAAACATGATATCTCCATGTTCTTGGAGGACAGACTGGTGTTAATAAGGCACAAGCAATCCCTGTGTTCAGACTGGCCCGGCTCTGTGAATTTTCAAACCCTTGTTATAATGTCCGTCCCGTTGTTTATCTTTGCTGCCATGATATGTCGTCTATTTGAGGATCACAACCTGGACCCCGAGCAATGCCTGACTGAGATCCTCAAATATCAGAATCAGGAGTCCAAGTTGGATGGAACATATCTTCCCGTGCTGGACCGCCTAGTTTCTAAATACAGTGGGACAAGACAAATGCAGTTGGTCCAGGAGGTTCAAGAAGTTGTCGGCACAATCATTCTTCTTGAGAGCCCATTGTCAGTCACATCCCTCTTAAAGCTCATGAGAATCTCTATAGTTTTGATTAATGCCAGGCTGAACTCACTGCATTCAGTCCTGAATATGCCAAATAATGACACGCTGCCTGTGAGGCTCTTCCACCTATCATTTCAAGACTTTCTTCTTGACTCCAGCACTCGTGATAAAACTGTATTCTGGGTTGACGGGAAAAGGCTAAACTAGATGCTTTTATTAAGGTGTCTTTCTGTCATGCATAAGAACCTCAGGAAGAATATATGCAATCTCAAAAGCTATGGGACCGAGCGCAGTGATATTGATCCCAAGTCCATTAGCTATTATTTACCACCAGAGCTCCAGTATTCCTGTCGCTATTGGACCCACCATTTAATACACAGCGAAGATCCGATATGCCAGGTTGATGATATCTTGGTATTCCTTAAAGAACATTTGCTTCATTAGGTGGAGGTAATAAGCCTGTTAGGTAAGATATCGGAAGTTGTGGGAGACATTAGTGCTTTACAGTCAGCAATACAAGTAAGTGTACCAAATTTTCAAAATAATTCCTAGCACTAAGGGTTATAGTATGGTCGTGCAACGAAGGCGCACCGTGGGGACCCGAATACGGGACCCCAGCCTCGGGGGTTGTATCTGAGCTCTGTGAAGACGTCGAGCTTGGAACAGATACGTCACTTTGTGACGAGGAGGCCAGTAGATCAACCGTAGGATCTAGGCTCCGCTCAATAGACGCCTCCGTACCGGCTGGTAAATCGCTTGTTGGCCGATGCTCCGTCAAGCACTCCGGTCGGTCCTGATGGGAATTCTGACTAATCACATCGAGGCCGACCAATGCTGCCAGACGACATCTGAGCGTCGTAACTTCAAAACGATTGCGAAAACTCACCATCATACTGCTGTTGACCGGTCCGAATAAGGTTTGAAAATGATGTGGCCAATTCCCCAAGTGTTGAGTAGTCAACGCCACGTTGAGAGAGCAGATGAGAGATATCAGTGAGTGAAAGGTAAGGCAAGTTTCGAATCTTTGAAAATATGAACGACACCAACCACGAGATACCGCAGTCCCCAAAAGTTTTCTCAAAAACCAGTACCTTAATGGCAAAGCGAACCGCCTTTTGACTGGGCGAGTCGTTTGCCAGTCCTTTCTCCCTCAGAAACTCATGGATACGCCCGGAACTCCTATCGTCAGCCTTTCGAAAGTCTGAAGCAAGTTCTGTAACTCGGGAGGCACCATGCCGTGTTATCATGTACTTGTCAAATTCGAATCCCAAGGAACGGTATGCAAATATTGCTCGAACACGGCAGTCAAAGCCCTTGCCTCCAAGTTGTTCTGCATAAATATGCTGAAGGCGGACATCAGCTTGTCTTGATGATATCTTGCCAACAACTCCAGCCATGTCGGCCTGCCTTCCCTTTCTCCTCTGTCTTAGCTGACAGAGCGTCGAGCGCCTCGATGCACCGATCTGTAGATAATCGAAGTCGTTTCCTTAATCCGATAAAAGCTCCTAGGAGTTCGTTTCTCACGGCGAAAAGAGCATTGTCAGGTACCTGCATGAGAAGTTGCACGGCTTGCCTTATGTCTTCTTGTGACATGTTGCGTTGGATGAAGAGAAAATGGGTTGGATGAAAGGAAGGATATCAACCTCACCGCAGCGAAGTGTGATCCGGGGGCCGGTGCTTTGGCCTGCGCTTTTGGGTTGTCAGGCGGGGCTAGAAAAGAAACTTTACAGGCATTATGGTTCCAAAACAACGCGGATATCATTGACAGCGAAACTGATTTTGAAATATTCTGTAGTCATAATGTAACGCAGGGATAATGTCAGGCACATGATCTTTCATTACTAGTAATACTAGTGTGGATATCTCGGATATCCACAAGTCTTACATGAAATTAAAGAGTTCTATACATTCATACTATGTGATTAGGCTATAAAATCAAGATATACAAGCAGGATCTGAGAATAGAGTTAAAGCAATATAGCCTGAGAAGGCTAAACTAATCAAGTTATAAGAAGTTCTGGTTCAGCGCAAGTCAAAGAAGCAGAGGTAGCAGAGCTAGCAAGTACCGCAAGTTTTGCATGCAGGACGACTGATACATATTTTACGCATGTTAGAGGTTAGTATCGTGCAATGGTGTTGTGTGGTCCTGGCAAAGGCTGTTATGACCAGAACAGGCGTATATTCCTGATCTTAATCAGCAAATTATGTGTTCTGTATCAGGCTAGATTGGGTTAATCTAGCGAGAATTATGCTAATGCGGATAATAATAAGATATCCATATCGTATCCTCATGGATTTGGATGTGGATAAAGATAGCAATTCAGGTATCTGGTATCCGCATGGATACGATATGGATATCTGATATCCTCGGATATGCCGCAGTCTAGTCCAAACTCTGCAAGGTACTTGGCAAACATGGCACCAAAGGAGGTAAAGCTGAGAAAGAAAAATATTTGCAGCAAGTGCAGGAAAAAGTGCGAGAACCTAGGGTGGCAATTAGCTAAACACGTGGGCGATTCCTATCGAAGCCGCTGAGCCTCATTCTCCTGCAGATTCGGAGACTCATGAAGAGGTCAAAGATCCGGAGTTTTCCCCTGAAGACACGTATACATAAGTCTATTGAGTCTGCTACTGCCGAGACTAGATATTCGTCATCCTGCCAGTGGGAAGATCGAGGATCTGAAGCTTGCGCTTGAAAATACCTGTAAAGCTATCAAACCTTACTAGTTGAACGTGCTGTGTCCACATACCGTATGAAGGTTAACCTGTCAAAATTATGATTGGGCGCAATAAAAAATAGAAGTAAATTGTGCCTTTGAATATAGTTGGGCTGCTCGCTCTTTCGACTTTCTTTTGACTCGCCAGAAATTCTCATGATAAGATTTGCTGGCCTGTCGAACACGGCCAAGGACGACAAGATGCGGGACAGTGAGGCCATCAGTCTACTTTCCACGACTTCGTTGGCGATATCATCGACGAGCCGCTTCAGTGCAATCTGCCTTCCATTATATTGACAAAAAGACGATAACTGGAGCTAGAAAAACGCACCATATGTGCACCAGTGATTTGAGAAGTTGATTCAGCTTGATTGAATGCTCTGCGTAGTACGGGTCCTTCGAAATATCAACCCTGAAAAAACGCTGTAAAGTCTTGGTGAGATCAGCTTCCTGGCGTTCAGCACGGATCTTCTGTAGGGTTTCCATGAAGTAGGCTCTCCATTCCCATTCTCTTCCCTACAAAACTCAGTCTAGGTTTGTACGTTCTAAGGTTTTAGGGCGGCGGTAGCAAGTCGTGTCCGATGCCGTTTGTGGAGTAGAACTCGGCTGGATTGGGATCCACAAATCATGGGCACATATATATGTGCCCCCTCTTTCCGTGGCTTCCTTGGAGAGGCACCAAGTATGTAGCTCACAAACTGGAATGCCACTGGGTCACCTGCCGCTTGAGTGAAACGTCCACGGTACCTGAGCATAGTTTATTTCATCACTTCCTAGTTATATGTATCATCCTCCCGCAGTATAAATGAATGCTAGCTCATCCTCCCGCCATCACCTTTGAAACCAGTGATCAGAACCAGTTTCTCTACAGCCCAATCTTCTACAGTTGCACCAGACCGCCCAGCACCCTGTCTGTTTTCCTGGTGTACTGTACCACATCATGCAACACCCGCTCCCACCAAAACCCAACTTCATTTCAAAGTTCCTTGAGCCCACAAACTGTCCACCTGACCAGTTTACAGTAGATAGCGGGGTGAAAACACTGTCTCCTGTACAGGGTAGGTTCCTATTCCAGCATTGTCACCCCTGCTGACTCCCAAGATTCTTCCTATACCCCCTTTGGACTGGAGTGCACTGAACATAGCCATCAGGGCGATCCTCGGTCTAGGACACCATATTTTGCCACGGTCCTTGGTTCTTCCGCTGAGGGTTGCAGGGATGTTAACATTGAAAAATTCAGATTACAGGACCACCTCCATGATAACGGGATACTCGGGGAAGATCATGTAGGCGAGATAGATCAATTGGTGGGAGACAGCCCCCGTGTCCCGCCGCCCACAAATGAAGGCCGAGTGGAAGGGTGCCACCATTCTCCTACTTCAAATCTATGGGAGATGATGAAAGAGAAGAATGATTTTAGCGATGCGAGGTGTCATGAGCACCTCTTCGAGACCGAGGACACAAGTCTTCTGATTCCCCGTCCGTTGACTCATCGGCGGCGGGGGAGGCAAGCGGCAGGACCTCGGAGGGTCCAGCGCGCGGAACCTTGCTACGGGGGTCGCTTCGGCCAACGTTACTGCGAAGCAGAAAATAATCTCTTGCGCGAACTGGTGCTACAGGAGCTTCCCTGGCCCGAAGTCCACCAAAAATTTAACAAGGAGTATCCTGGGCGGAGCTTGAAATCCCTGAGAGTTTACTGGTATACGAACTTAAAGTTTGAGGGATCAGCAGGACTCACTCGATCAAGACGTAGGAGACTACAGTGATGGTTGCTGCTGGAGGGGTATGCCGCTCGATTTTGGGTATACTGTATCGTGTTATACATTAGACTTGCAAGCATAAGGACTGCTGTGGATATATTGTTGCGTTCTGTCGAGCTTTGTATTATCCCATTAGGTGCGCTATAAACTCTATCTATTCTTTATTATGCCATCGTCGTGCGCCCACGCAGCCGTGGCTGAATTACGTTCTGTTCTACGAGAAGGCTCATGATTCCAACAGACGAACGTCACTTGCCCAATTGCTACTCCAGATTTACTAAGATCTTCATGTTATCAGCGAAGCGTAACGTTAGGTAGAAATCCTGGTACTATAAATTAAAAGAAGAGCTGGCAGCTATAAAGTAGGCAACAGTACATTTCCTAGTGATTTTGCGTACTTACGAACTCGAGCCCCAAGTGTCTCAGGATGCCCTAACTGGCCCAGGTAGAGTGAATTCTCTCCAGCGACGGTAATCTGGTTGAGGGCACAAATATTCTCCGCGCAACTATTCGCCCTGACCTTCGTAATCATCGCCTTACAAACGTCCCTTCCTAAGGCGAAAGAGGCCTCTTGAACCTAAAATAAAACAAGCGGAGATTGGCTATATAGGAAACTTGGGGATAAAAAGAAGGAACATAAATATCGCAAAGACATCCGTAAGGGACGAAATTGGACAATCTTAAAGCGGTCCAGTAGCATGCTGAACCTGTGACTTTGTTTGCTCTCATGGCTATCTAGGGCGACTGAGACTTTAGCATACCCTGATATTCAGGACTCTAAGTTCCTACAGTGCCAAACCAGATTTGTAGTACACAAAGTTGCACCCTGGGACTTTCTTGTACAGTAGTTATCAGAACTGATAACGAAACAACACAAGCCTTCATGATTTGAGCTCAGGCGAACTTGTTCTCTCGGCTGCCTGCTGGATTCATCACGGCCGAAGGAAATCCGTCACGGCAGCACGTGGAAAACCAAGGCTAAGAATATCACAGTCAAATTCGTCTCACCTCGTCAGTGTCTCCGTAGAAAGAGATAAATTGATAATCCTCAGCGTGGCCATGGAACCTCTTGAGTTCTTGGAGCAACCCGGACTTATAAAGCCCTTGTGCTGTGTTAGTACTGCGTGGGATAAATGAGAATTCTGTTTCACTTGGACATGGGGGATTTTTTATACTGCGGTTGATGAGGCGCCCCGAAGAAAACAAGGCCTATTCTTGACATACTTAGCGATTTATTAAGGTCTCACGTGGCGGTTTTGATTTCGCCATAATAACCATTTTGAGACGTGTTCACCAAGGCCTACTGTACATGGGTCAATAATCATCCTCATGACTTTCCTTTCAGTTTGCTGTACCTGTTTAACCAGAATACCTCCCAGACCTTGACCCAGAAATATGATCGGCATATGCTGATCCTGTATCTGTCAGTTGTGGTGTCAGTCAAGGAAGCTCAAACATGACTCACGGCCTTTTGGCCGGACAGTGCTGACAGTGGAAACTGATTCATACTCGTACAAAAATAACAGCACCCTCAAGCCTTGTTGCTGAAGGAAGGCATTGAGCCAGACTTCTGCCAGCCCGTTTGACGTTTCGGGCCACAAAGAAACCAAGCATCGTCCAGCTGCATCCACAAAATCAATACCACGGACCGCGATAATACTTGGTAAATTTAGCAGATATTTTTGGGAATTGTGGCTTTCCGGTATAGTACTCTAGATTTCTCTGGCTGTTTTGTTCTTCCCCAGCTGCAGGATAAACTTGAGGAGGATACTACCAGTGAAGTCAGCTGGCGGTTATTGATAAGGCGAAAATGGCTCCTTGTGACACACCGTTATTATCTTTGAAGAGCAAGCGTAAAGTGACAAGTTACTTGGGAGTGAGATGAAATAAGGAAAGAATCCTTCGTTACTTAGGGTACTTATAGAAACGGTGGCTTCTGAGAATGTCGGAGCGGACCCCGCAAGGCTGACTCGTAGTGGGTCAAAACTGCCTCTTGAAAAGTGCGCAGTTTGGCATCAAAGTGAAATAAACCCGCCCGGCTTTATTCATTGGAGCACCATGGTCATATGGACGATGTACTAGTCAGCTTCACTCTGGATACCTTAAAGGTGGTAAACCCAGAAAAATTATGATATTTGAGATGTGATTTAGATTACCTCAGGATGGTAAAGTACACATATATTTGTAATACTGTATGGCAATTCACCGGCATCCTCTTGCTCGCAGATTATATCGTGACTTCTTCACCTGCTTCATCTGCCCAGCTTTGATGCGGCTATTGCCTGCTATTTCTTCTAGGCTACTACGGTCCGAGGATAGCCTTGGTACTGAGTGTGGGCGCCTGGTGGTGTCATGATGCCGAGAGCCCAAACTGCGAAAATCCTTCACACATCTAGAATAGATGGCCTGGAGGTTACTCCTTTTTCTGCCAGGAAACTGAGTAACAATCTCATCCCAAGTATATCCGTTCTGCTTTAAATCCACAAGTCGCTGCTTTTGTTCAAGTGAGAGAGGTCCTCGAGCAGGTACACGAGGACTGGGTATCCCTGCTGCACGTGCGGATTTATTGACTGATGGACCACCAACAGGTCCTTGAAAGAATGTAACAGATTGCGTGAGTTTCCCGTCGTAAACACGGAAACTGGAATATCCGACAAAGATCGGAACCTGCTCTGCCTCGCGAAGATCGATTGACAGAATTGTGCCATCCAAGCGCCACGACCCGTTGGTTAATGGAGGGTGGCAGCTCTCATCACTTCGATCAACAGGTGCAGATTTGACCGAAGGTCGGCTCGCTTCCGCTGAAGGGCGGCTTGGGATTTCGACATGCGAAAATTCGGCAACTATTTTCTGTCGATTTTGATGGGAGGTTGTTCGTGGAGATGACCGAGCTGGTGCTGACTTATGTGACACGGAAGATACATCTGCAAGAACTCTAGGAGATACGATAATGGGCTCTGAAGGAGTGGTTGGCTTTGCACTGGCATGTTCTTGTGCACCTGCTTCAGAGTGTGCTCCAGCATGAATAGAGGGTGACACCCGATTTGACTCAGATGGAACCTCTGCAATAACTGGAGCACTGTTTTCTGTCCCATCACCCGCATGCAGCTGTACGGATGTTATATGGTTTAGGTCCCAAAGACAAGTCTCCTCTGCAAGGGCGAGAGGGTGAATTTTGGGATCACGCATCGGACTATCGGCATTCCCGCCAAAACTGTCTTTACCATTCGAATAGCACGGGTAACCTAAGCATGAAGTTTCCGTCAACTCTGAGCTGGTCATTGCACGGCGTTGGCGAAAATCCGTAGCAGACCTGACAATACATTGATCATTGCTGGTTCCTCCATTTTCGGCGTTTACTTGTATGTCATCGTCGCTCAGAGTTGTGCACTGTTCATTTTCAATACTCTCCCAAGAGGCGACTGATCCGGGGAAATTCCCTGAGTCATCGGCTTGGAGCGGACAAACCAGGCTAGACTCGGGGCTGGTAGCGTGATCATCCGCTATAAAAAACTCACAGTCACGCGGTATCGGTGAGGGGGGAAGATTCAGACAGTATGTGGCCAAGTCCGGCCCTGATTCAGGGGCCTCTGAAGGCTGATCGGAGTCGCAAACAGACACCTGTCTATCAAGACGAGAGTCAGGTTGTGTTATGGATGCATCTTCATTGACAGGCAGTAGTTTATAATTAAATGGGGGAGCCTGTGTATTTCGATGGGGTATTGATTCGCCAGCTTCCGGGGATCTGGTACCAGCACCCGGATCAGTCCCGAAAAAAAGGCCGTGTAGCGATTCGACGTCACTTATATCACGATCGTTGAAAGCACTGTTATCCTGATTTGACGGTCGGATACACTCACGAACAGCTGTGGAATGGGCTGTAGCATCCAACATCAGCAAATTCCTAAGATTACCGAGATTCTATTTTAACATACCAGATTCCGCAGGTTGCAAGTCGCAGTGATTGCGAGTACTGGACTGGGCAGGAGCCACGGAAGAAGCGGGCTCATGATGTACTTGGGGATTGAGCTCCGCGTGTAATGTTGAGCATTCCGTGCCAAGTAAGGCTGATTGCTGTTTGCTGAAGCGTGCCTTTTGGGAGTAACGAGAAGGGTTTGAATTCGGATTGTAGAAAAGAAAGGTGCTCATTTTGAGTCATTGCCATAAGCGTAAACGGGCGAGTAATAGGATCGGGCCAAAGTCGAAACAGAATAGTGGACAAATTCTTCGCAGATAGCCTTTATATAACAGAAACCGGGACCGCTGAGACTGCAACATCCACGCAAATGCTTACCATTCACATTGGGCGTGTCTCCCGTCATCTATGCTGTTCCACAACCCCATAGCTAAACTCTTGCCAAACGATCCTTTATTAAATCCGAAATAAGGGTCATCACCACAAGACAAGGTGATTCGGCCCTCCGGTCCCACTAGCATTGCTAGACATTCCAGAAACGGGTGTGGCTATTGGGGTGATTAGGCCTTGGGCACTTGAAAGCCTCGCTAAAATAGCCACCTGCAGGCTCCTCTGGCTACCTCACAGCGAACTTAGCCCCTAATCCGCCTAAAACAGCCAGCCCCAATAGTCCAATTTTAGCCAGGCAGACTCATGGCAGGGGTTAGGCTAACTTGAACCAAGAAATCGCCCAAAATGGTGATGGCTCGGGAAGGCATGATTGTTGTATTTGCATATCCAGAGTGAGAAATAGCTAAACTAGGCAAGACCCAGTTATGTAGCTCCACGTTGCAATTCCAAGGCAGGATTCCTGTCCGTGTGGTTTCACAAGCATAGGATGCTCCACTGCAATCTGGCTTGTTAGGGCATTTAGCATGACATATACCGGAAAACGGCACTTGACCTTCACATTCTGAACGCATGGCCGGGCGAGCTGAAAGCAGCCAGCCATGCGTGGATGATCCGGGGCCAATAGTTGGAGGGGAATCCACTCAAACTAAAATGTACTTCCGCGTTTTCACCACATGTGGAAAGTACTCGAAGAGTGCAGTGCCTCCAAATCGCCTAAAAAGGTTAAAGAAGCAAAGACCTGTGTCGCTGAACTTGCTGGAAAGCAGTTTCACATGGTACTTGGAGACCGCAGGCCATCCCCGAGCAGTGGAAAGTGCACCGACACCACGTCGCGAGAGGGTCCGGTTCTCCTCCTCTTGGTCCAAAACCAAGTCCGCCTGAGTCAAGACCAATCATGTAATGGTTCAGCCCCAGGCGCAGGAGGCTACCTGGCCGAAGGCAGGAACGCCGATTTACCCCCACCGCATTAGACAGGGCATCCTGATCCCGGCGAGTCCAGCCGAACAGACCACAAGATGACGTCGCAATCCAGGGGGAGGCCTTTCAGCCAACGGCAGTTCAGTGAGACGGCCATTCTAGGGCGTCGGCGGTACCGACCAGCCAAGCAACAGTGGACAAACAAAGAAGATAAAAACCTCCACGAGAAACCGGAAGTCCCGCCCCAACGAGCGGCCGCGAAACCAATCCCAAAAATGCCGCAGCGTAGCGAGGGCTGTGTCGCTGAGGGACCCCCAGCGAGAGACCGGGTCGCTGTAAGACTGAGGAGAGGAAAACCGAACGATACCGTTACGGAGATTCGGAGGACGGCTTTTATAGCGGCGAGCGATCGGGCGGTGACGGGCGGCATTTCCGGGTTGGGCGTCGCCCTTTCCGGATACGGCGGCCCCTAAAGGCAAATTACTTATTAGATATAGCCTGGGTAGATTTACCTAGAATATATAAATAAGGAGTTAAAGAAATTCTCCTAGATTAGTTACTTTTAATAATTATTATAGTAAATCTATAATAAATATTCTATCTTATTATAATTAGTCTACTAAGAGTAGGTAAAGATTTTTATTACTAAATTATAGGATTAAGTAAAGACTAATATATAATAGTATAATCCCTATTATAAAAGTCTAGTTTATATTCTTTAAAATCTCTTCTTATTAAGTTATTAAATTAGGATAATATAGCTACTAGCTTCTAGTATTAATTCTAATAGAAACTTCTATATTTAAAGAAAATAAAATAGATAAATACTACTAGTAATCTTCTTATAAAAAAGAAAACCTAAATATAATCTTCTAATATTTCTAGTCTATATTAATAAAATAGCCTGTAATTACTATAAAAGACTTCTAGTATAGACTAGTCTAGTAATTAAGAAATATTAATTAAAAATAATTATAGATTTTTAATATTTAAATTAGTTTTAGAGATTATATAAAATTACTTAAGTAGAGCTAACTAATAAAAATATAGTCTTAATATACTAAATTAATAATTTCTAAAATAAAAAGGACTAATAATATATATAAAAATATATATCTATATATAAGAGAACTTTACTATATATAATATAAATATATACTACTTGTGATTCCCCGAGGCAGTACTCAGTGGTATCGACGGCTCTGATGTATATCGGAGGCCTCGATACCCGAGAAGTCCGGCCTCGGAGGCTTCGATGGGCTACTATCTGGAAGGTTCCACCATCAGATAGTTCGATTACCGATAGCTAGGTTTGATTATATATAGGAAGCTCAGATAGCTATAGTTAAGACAACAAGAACGCCGGGGAGTGAGCCTTCAGGCTGCACTCCGGCATTTCGATGACCTCGATATTTACCGAACCTCGGGGTGTTATCACATACTTAATATTAGTTCTAGGTCCTGTAACTACTAATTATAAGTATATATACTTTCTACTATATATATAGATAAATAATATTAACTTAAATCTTATATTATTTTAATTATTTTTTATATAGTATTAAATTTATATTTCTTACTAAATTATAGAGTAGACTATTAAACTTAGATAATAAAGCTATAGAACTAGTAAGCTAGTATTTTTAAAAGAATCTAACTATAATTAGAATATTTAATTAGTTAGATAATACTAGACCTACTATATCTATATCTGTTATATTTATACCTGCCTGATTATTATCTTCAGGAATCTTTTCTACTTCTAGATTATCTATTTTATTATCTAGTATTTATAGCTTATAGTAAGTATAAATCTCCTTTAATTCTAACTATTTCTAGGTATCTTAAGTTATTTAAGTTTTATTAATCAGATTAATATATTCTATATATTTTTACTTAATATAGTTAATTACTTAAAAATAAGTCTTAGTATTAGTATAGTTTCTATCTAGTTATCTAATATTAATAAGTATTAGTATCTTAAGAAAAGTATAAATAGTTATAAGTATAGGATTAGCTAATATCTTATTAATAACTTAGTAATTTCTAATTATAATTAAAAACTTATAATTATCTTATATTTTCTAGTACTAGATCTTTTAATTATTATATTTATCTATTAATAATATATATATTTAAACTTATCTAGATATTATTCCTCTAGATTCTTATACTTTAAAGAGTATACTTCCTAAAAACCTAGTTTTACTAGTTTAGTATTAATAGCCTGTATAATATCTTACCTAAAGATAAATACTCCTAGATCCTTATTAAAGTTATTATAATTAAGGTTATATCTAACTTTCTATAATACTATATTAAGTTTAAGAAGTACTTTAGTAGTAGTAAGATATTTCTTCTATTTGTAATATTAGTAACTAAATCTGACTATAGTTAGATAGAGACTTAGTAAATACTAACTATTAAAATAATTAAATATTTTAGATAAAGAAAATTCTTTCTAAGAGATATAATATAGCTCTATTTAAGGGTTAAGAGTATTTTCTACTTTAATTTATAGTAGTAGATAATAGTATTAAAAATATTCTCTTTATTAGTAAAAGTAGTACAGGTTAATATATTATTAAATATAGAAGTCTTGAGTAATATTATATTATTATAAAAATTAGTATCTAATACAGGGTTATCAGAATTTGAGAAGCGATACCAAGCCTCCCCTTCCCTTCGGTATGTTAAGGAAACATGGCTAATCCGTAAAGAAAAATTCATAGTTGCATGGACACAACAATATCTACACCTGGGTAATTCTGCGACTTCCCGCGTTGAAGGCTCACATGCCTTTTTAAAAAAGCATATCGGTGCTTCAACAGGGGATATGTTGATTGTATTTGAAAGGATTTCACAAGCTTTGCAAGCCCAACATACTACACTTCAACATGATTTCGCAAGAGATCAAATTGAGAGACCAGTAGTATCGCTGCATCCGTTTTATACTAATATCGCGACGAGGACCTCTCGATATTCGATACGACTGATCAGTGAGCAGGTTACGAAGGCTAAAAGAGCCACGAAAATAGCTCCTTTACCTCCTTGTACCAATACATTCACAAGGACCATGGGTCTTCCTTGTGCACATCGGATTGCTACTTTATTGGGGGCCAATAAGGCTGTCCCACTGACTGATATCCACCCATTCTGGCGAACTGGCCTTTCTGAAATGGAACCGGAATATCTTCCACTCTTAGAGCCTTTGATTCCTTTGCCAAAGCCTAAGAAACGGAAGTGGGATCAATTGGAGCAGAACGACGACGGTGAAGCCCTCAAAAGGCAGAGGAGGGCACCTTTCAAATGCACTGCATGCGGTGAAGTTGGGCATACACGACGGTCTTGTAAATAATGGGAAGAATAACAGTATTTCAAATACAATCACATGATCAATTTCCTTACCTAATCACGAATATTACAAAACTAGAGGTGGCCCGAGTAAAGTCGGGGGTGTCCCTATCAATTTCCCAAATGGAGGGGTGCTGACGTAATTTGGGCACCCGGGTGCCTATGTACCAGTCGCCAGCCTTGCAGGCATCTTCATGTGTCATCATCGCCATAGCCATGAGCTTTGCATCATTGTGTGGCATGACGAGATGAAGATGCTCGGGTTTGGAGTGAATGAAGGGAAACCAGAGTTTGTGATGCAAGATAGCAGCTCTTAGTCCAATGGAAAACTCCTACCCTATATATGTCTTTTCTGTCCTTTTTCTCTTTTTCCTGTTACCGCCCGCTTTTGAAGGTGCCTTGAGAAGCCGAGCGATGTAGGGTGCGGTACGGCTTTCCTTGCTCGCGGCTACTTGTTCCGGAGTGCCTGTAACGGCGACCCGACCGCCATTTTGGCCTGCACCAGGCCCCATATCGATGACCCAGTCAGCGCAGGCAATGACACACATGTCATGTTCAGCCACCACAACGCTGGAACCTGAATTCACCAGCCGGTTGAGTTGCAGCAACAGCATCTCTACATCAGCAGGATGCAACCCCGTTGAGGGTTCATCCAGGACATAGAGGGTGTTGGCACGGCCGATGCGGCCAAGCTCCGTCGCCAACTTGATACGTTGAGCCTCACCACCAGACAGCTCGGTGGCAGATTGGCCAAGGCGTAGGTAACCCAAGCCCACCTCGCGCAGTGCTGATAGAGGCCTGACAATACTCGGCTCGTCGATGAAAAACTCGTGGGCTGCATCAACCGTGAGGTTCAGAATGTCGGCAATATGGTGCTGGCGATATTTGACTTGGAGGGTTTTTGGGCTGTAGCGCAAGCCCTTGCAAGCTGAGCACGGCGCATAAACACTGGGCAAAAACAACAGTTCCACCATCACCGAGCCCTCCCCTTGGCACACTTCACAGCGCCCTTTGGCGACGTTGAACGAAAACTGGCCGGCATCCATGCGGCTTGCGCGCGCCTTGGGCGTCTTTGCAAACAATTTACGCACTGGATCGAAGAGCCCCGTGTAGGTTGCGAGGTTCGAGCGTGGGGTGCGGCCAATGGGCTTTTGATCAACACAAACAGCCCGCTTCACATGTTCCATTCCAGAGGCTATATGACCGCCGAGAGTTGCTGTAGGCACATGCTCTAGATCCCCCTGGTCGTCCTCTTCGACACTGGGAGCTTGACCAAGAGCCTGCAATACTAGTTCCACAAGGGTCTGACTGATGAGTGTCGATTTGCCGGAACCCGAGACACCCGTAACACATAGAAGAACACCCATGGGAATGTCAACGTCTAAACTCTGCAGATTGTTGCGTGTGATAGCACGTAACTTGAGCCACGCTGCAGGTTGCCGCCGGGACCTGCTCACGGAGACTTTATGGCCAAACACATAACGCCGCGTCTGGGATGCCTCGACATTATCGAGACCTGATGGTGGCCCTGAATACAGTACCTGTCCGCCAAGAGTCCCAGCCTTGGGACCCACATCAACAATCCAATCTGCATGATCGATTACGTCAACCTCGTGCTCGACAACGAACAAAGAGTTCCCGGCTTCCTTCAGGCCATCCAGCGCACGGAGTAGAGCTTCTGTGTCTGAGGGATGCAAGCCTGCTGATGGTTCGTCAAGGACGTAGACAACACCGAATAAGTTCGACCGTAGCTGCGTAGCCAGGCGCAAACGCTGTAGCTCGCCGGGCGAGAGAGTAGGAGTGCTGCGCTCGAGTGACAAATAGCCCAGACCCAAGTCGAGCAAGACATCGAGGCGGCCCACAAGGTCCTCGGCAATGCGTAGGATGACGAGTGCATGTTCGGCGGGAATGTCGAGCTGCTCATTGATTTTGGGATTGGGCTTGGCAAATGGCACAAATGTGTTGCGTAGATCTGCTAATGACAGCGTCTGCATCTCGGCAATGTCACGCCCGTCAAACGTGACCGACAACGACTCTGGACGCAACCGCTTACCGCTACAAGCAGTGCACTCTCCGTTCACCATATAACGGGAGACACGCTTTTTCATGAGCGCACTCTGCGTCTGTGCGAAGGTCGTCAGTACATATTTGCGGGCGCTGGAGAAATTGCCAAGATAACTTGGATCTTCTTTCTTCTTAATTGCGCGTCGAACTTCAACGGCGTCAAGTCCAGCGTATACAGGGACGACCGGAGTCTCATCTGTAAAGAGAATCCACTGCCGTGTTTCCTCGGGCAACTTGTGCCACGGAACATCGACGTCGTGGCCCAGTGTGACCAGCATATCGCGCAGGTTCTGTCCATGCCAAGCAGGCGGCCAGGCCGCAACAGCTCGCTCTCGGATGGTTAGGGACGGATCTGGCACCATCGATTGCTCAGTTACAGTATACGCTCGGCCCAGTCCGTGGCAGCCAGGACATGCGCCCTCGGGCGTATTCGGCGAGAAGGCCTCCGCAGGAAGAAGTTCTTGTCCTTTGGGGTAGGTGCCGGCCCGCGAGTAAAGCATGCGTAACAAATTGGCGATCGTGGTTACACTACCAATGGAGGAGCGTGTGGTCGGCGCACCGCGCTGCTGCTGCAATGCCACGGCCGGAGGTAGTCCCTCGACCAAATCGACCTCAGGCACCGCCATTTGGTTGAAAAGCCGCCGGGCATAAGGGGAGACAGACTCTAGGTAACGCCGCTGCGCCTCCGCATACAGCGTCCCGAAGGCCAGAGAGGACTTGCCAGAGCCAGAGACGCCGGTGAACACCACGAGCTTGTTCCGAGGGATGTCGACATC
Organism: Aspergillus amoenus; assembly: GCA_023624915.1. Classification (NCBI taxonomy): domain Eukaryota; kingdom Fungi; phylum Ascomycota; class Eurotiomycetes; order Eurotiales; family Aspergillaceae; genus Aspergillus; species Aspergillus amoenus. Next base: position 459,111 of record JAMABK010000015.1, read on the forward strand.
CACATTCTTCAAATTATTCTCTCGGGCGCCTCGAACGCGCACCACATCGGGTATATGACCATGCGGCACCGGAGACTTGGGATGCATCGCGCGTTAGGCCCGGCCAGGCTGTTATTGTTGTTGCTGTTGTGTATGTGGCTCTGAATTGTTGTTGACAGGGCATCTCTTTACAAGTGGGTGTGGAAGTCTGAGTCTATGATTCATTGGTGAGTACGCGACATTACATAAGCCAACCAAAGGGTGGTTCAAGCTCTGATCGAAGTCCAATTTATGTTCAATCATTTCCTCTTCCACATTGAACTTGTTTCAAATCTTGCAAGTAGTATTTCACCAGGGCCGCATCTAAGAGCTGCTTTCACTAGATACATTTACATATATCAATGATGAAGCTACAGAACAACTTTCTTGGCTCATTATGCTTCAAGACAGACCGATCGAGTCATTACTTCTCACAGGAAAATACCCGGATTGAAAAGATCATAAAATTGGAAAAAGTCAAGATGAGAAAACGAATCAAAACACTCTTGCTGGGTATGAATGGACATCAACAATTACAACAAGTTATCGCTGACCGAGGGAACAAGGCGCTGGTGAATCGGGAAAGTCAACCATTGTCAAGCAAATGCGCATCATCTACCTGAAAGGATTTTCAGAAGATGAGCGCCACCATACTCGGACGATTATATTAGCAAATTTGCTCGATGGGTTTAAAATATTGCTGGATATCATGGTCAAAGAACGACTAGACTTTGGTGGAGAAACGTTGACGGATGGACGAGGCATAGCGAGTGCAAAACAGCCAGCAATTTGCTCGATAAGAGACTCGATAGTTTCGCTGTCATAGTGATAGCACTCGGGCTCCCAAACCTGGACAAAGAAGCCCGTGCGATCTCCGGTCAGGCAATTGCTTTATGATTGCCCTGATTTGCGAGTACAAAAACCCTACTTCCGTGGCAGGGTCCATATCATGATTACCTCGTCGGTCGGCCTTCGCTCGTACCTTTACGCGGGTAGGGTGAGCCTTCTAGCTGCCCTGAACATTTCTTGGCCGTCTCCGGTTATTATTGCCAAACCGAAAAAGTTTAAATTTCGCTGAAGTGCTCTGCAGTACTTGTCCGACACAGTCATCATAAGGCGCGAGTCCTTCAGCGATCAATTGCATTCTCAGCCAAACAGACTCGCGGCCAACAAGAGCCTACTTTATTGGAGCCTGGAGCCTCGGGAATTAACTGGCTGCAAGGCTATGTTGAGGTCCATACCGATGCTTGGCAAGCTGTAGGCGTGACAAGTACACAGATAACTAAGTATTGTTCAAGTCCTTCCTTCCATGACTGTATTGTGACGAGCACTGGTTATTTCCTAACTCAAATAATCATGTGTATGAGCCCAATGCAAGGGTGACACCCAGTTGGGTAGAAATGGTGCTTGGGCAGATCTCTATGACTGTGATTCTAAGCCTGAATTACAGCCGGACCTGAACTAAAGGGTACCCAATGATCTGCAAAGTGATGTCAAAGTTTCTACTGGTTCAAACGAGGGATTCAGGTTATGTAGTTTGCGGTAGAACTAGCCATTGTACCTTTATGGCTAAATAATCCATTTTTGTCAGTGCTTCTTGCCGCGTGTAGCTGAATGTTTGGTCCCTTCGCATACTTGCAATTATTCGCCCAATGTTCGATCAAAAGACAAACATCGAAAGCAAACTCTGCAAATGGCCCAGTGAATCAACAAAGCTCTAGATTACCAAGTGGCTGATGGACTCGACGATTTTGAAACCAATACCAGGCTATTTGCTTTCCAGAAGCAGTCATAGAGGAGTTGCTTTGATTTGAACAGCGGCCTCTATAGGGAGGATACTTGAGCAAACTGAGCATTTAGAATACGCTCTCTGTAATAGCCAGGCAGCCAATCTTTTCGGTGGTAAAAGATGCCCTTTCTGGTCCTGCGATAACCGTTTTCCTTCATTCTTTGTCGGATGGTCGCTTCGTGGATATTGTGAAGCCCTACTCTGAGCCAGTTCGTTCCAGCTTACGCTTTTGTTTGAGGGCAGTATTTCCAGCTCATGAATCAGACCCCTTACATGGTGTCGGGTAATTAGACGTCTGCGGCCTTTTTGTCTTGCTTGATGTCGACTATTCGCCTGTGTATTTAGAAGCTGCTGACCGCCAAAAATTCTTTCTTTGAGAAGTCGAATGGATAATATCATTAGCATAGAAGTAGCAAATGACAACCACATTTTGAAGGATGAGTTGGGAATTCCGTTTCACCTCGGCTTATGAATCAAGGTCTATTCAATTTCATATTGTTAGGCGTTCCTTAAGTCGACTATATAGCCGGATGCTGCCAAATTTAGAGCTTGCTAAAATTAGAGCTTGCCAAACTGTAGTACCTTGGCCGGTACAGTGCTAAATTTAGTTACCTACGCTATCGGGGAGGAGGTCTGGCTTGCTGTGTATGCCGCCAATCATCCCCTGTTGCTCGAGGTTCAGTCGAGGCAAGAACCTAGTTGGTGTAGCCAAACAAGCAATATACCTATTTTAAGCATAGGAAACTGATTCCAAGCCATGGCCTGATACAGAACGCTAAACATTGATCAAGACTGTCTATGATCTATCTATCACGAGAGCATGAGGCGGTGTACTACTCCTTGCAGCAGACGTCAGAATATCAAGCAATAGGACATGTACTTTTATTGTTGCAGAGGCAGTAATTCGCTTAAGTGACAAAGTCTTAGGGCCATGGGCAGAATATTATAGCAAGGAATGGCACGCTATGTTTGACGAATGGGAAGACAATCATTTCGTGGATGACTTACTATATGATGAACTATTCAATAACTTGGAGTATGATAGTTGGGATGACTATCAGGATACAGCGCGGGACTGTATCAGATGGGAAGAGGACATGATTAAAAACAGCTCTCCATTCTGATTTGTAGTAATATTGGTCAACAATGATTTTACTTATACTTGTTTTATAGCAGCAGCTTTTTCTATGGAGCAACTTGTTTCGGACAGGGAAAGATGTTTTGAATCTCCTGTTTATGTACTCCGCTTACCTCTGAGCCTTCCGAGATCCCCAACCCACGTGATTAAGCGAATTGTGAGAGCTGAACTGCAATTTCTCGGCTAGTAGCCTTTGTGACGTGAGCGGGGTTTGTGATTGAGACTGTCCGTTGCTGGCGCCAAGAAAAAATAAAATGATTACTTTGAGATCTACACCACACGTGAGCCTGAAGAATCTCGCAATCTCAAGGCCAGGCCATAAGATCGCTTTTTCATAGCTTTTTAGTCGAAGCTCTTATGTGTGTTTAAAATGACAGCCCATCAGGCTCGATCCCAGTGGAACACATCTTTAATGCGCTAAGCCTCCATGAGGAACTGGTTTTTATTCTGATAGTGTCATATGAGTCGTTGAACGTGAACCTATTGCGGAGCTCACTTGAGATGTCAACCTCCAGAAATATGTAGCAGAATTACATACACCTATGTCAATGTGGGAGTCTTCTGGGAGAGGGAAGGTAGTTTTAGGGGGAGGAGAGGTGGTTATATCTCTGAATAAACCCCTCTTACTCTCTGATAAAGCCGTGCGGCTATATCTTATCTCTTTTAGGTTGTAACTTTATCTACTCTACCTATTCTTATACTCTTAAATTGAACCAGGCTGAACATGCTGAGCCATGGACAATAATGTAACAAGACTTTTATGGGGCTTATATTCAATAAGAGACTGAAGAAACGAAGGCAGTGCCCATCAGCTATCGTGAGAGAATGAAACCCCTTTGGGCCAACGCTGTTTGCAACAGCATTGGAATAACGTGAGACCGGGCTCGAAGCCAGTAAAAGCGGCACTAATGTCTGCATCTAAGAATATGGCTCACGGTTTTTTTATAAGATTAGGCCAAAAATATATAATATCACTAGTATAGTGTCTGTATTTAGGACTAAATTTTCTAGACCGGACTTTATACGGGAAAATATATTCAACAAGGTATTTAAATAGTGGGTTACCAGTTCTTATTACTATTGTTACAAGGGTTAACTAGCGGCTCAGTATTATAGATCTTATCTATTATTAGAGGGCTACTAGTTCAATCATGTTTAATACTTCTAGTATGTAAATAGTACAAAGCAGGCTATCTAGTTTAGCCAGTTAAACTCATGGTTTAGCCCTTAAGAATTAAGCAAGTTAAGTATAGATTTCTGAAACACCCTTTTTCCCTGCGGAATAAAGTACTCGGGTTGATTATTCAGCCACAGGCTGATGGTGTTAAGATATTATAATGAAAATTAGGCAGCTTAATTTAAACTAAAAAGATTAAAAGTAAAAGTCCGAGCTGAGTGTAGAGTTTGAGATAATATACTGGGCAGCAGCATGCAACTTTAATTACTAAGTAACCTCTTCTCCTTGCTTTCTATTCTTAAAGTTAGCAGATATATTTATGTTATTAAAATCCTATCCCTATTATTATTAGCCTATGCTAACTGCCAGTTCACTACTAACCCACGCTTACTGCTAGCCTACATAACCGGGTTAGAAGCCAGTAAAAGTGGCATTAATAACTACCTCTAAGAATATGACCTCACGGATTTTTAAGGCTAATAAAATCAGGCTAGAATTTATGACAAGACTAATATAACGTTTATATTTAAGGCTATATTTTCTGGGCTTGGACTTGTATAGGAACCTTGTGTTCAACAGGGTGGTTAAATAGTGGGTCACTATTTTTACTACTACTATTACAAGGGTTAACCAGCGGGTTAGTATTACAGTCTCTTTATTATTAGAGGGCCTCCTGTTCAAATCCCGTGGTTTTGCACAGGAAATTTAATTCTTAAATAGTTCAGTAAAGTTAAGTATCCATTGCTGAGGGGTACACCATTTTCTTGGGTGGTATAGGGATATTATCTTATTTTCTCTGCTTACTATATAATTACTGCTGCATCAAGAAGCTCGGAGGCTGCTGGCAGCCTAACCCAAGATATCTGCTATCACTTTGTTAAAGCATGTCACATAAGCAAGTCTAAAAATATCAATCAATAAAGGATATTAAGAAGATTCTTTTCTTCTACCATGTAAGCACTCAGTCTGCCAGGAGAAACTAGCTCACTTATTCCATTCATTTTCGAGTAGCTATTTCATTACCAGGATGACAGCGAGCGATAAGTTGAACTTCTATTTTGCATTCCTCCCCCTCCCCCAAATACAGGTACCGTAGTCTTATGTTCAACAAGCCCCCATAAGAAAGCATTGATGATGTTAAGCTCTCAGAATAATGTTCACGTAAGAGAATAAGTCTCATGTTTGAACAATGATGTGGTTCAAGGCGAGGACCAGGTAAGGTGATGTCATAAAACAGGCAAGTATCTCAAAGATAAAACGGCCTCAAAGCTCTTTAGTGGACGACAATGACCCTCATTCAAGATCAAAATCTAGAAGCCCGACCAATTATAGCACTTTTCACCATGTCTCGGAAATCCTCATGGGTGAAGAAACGTCGCTCTGAAACTAGAGTGACAATATCACAGCAGCAGATTAGACAGAAGAAGACCATGTTTAAGGGGGCGGTGGAATATAGCCTTGAATACAAAGCTGATACCTTGGTGGCCATCCGGATCAGAGAAACAGGCGAGACCTTTATATTTGACTCTTCCACCGGGGGAAGATGGCTTGGTACCTTGTCAAGATTAGTGGGTTAGACTAGAGATCTGTCAGGTCATCTTGCTGACTGTGACAGGATGAATGTTACCCTCATCCAATCCAACTGACTATGGAAGATATTTTCCCGGGTGTCCAAATAAATCAAGGATAGACCTGATGGCGCCAAGGCATGATATTTTTGTCAGCCAAAGGTTTCTTCAAGAGTTTGGATGAAGTAGATGGAAATTCGAAGCCTCGACGTATTAAGAAGGTTCAGCGCAACTAGAACTATTCTTTTTGATGATATATCATATGTTTCTGATTTCGTTGTTATGGCTTGAGTATAATCAGATAAATTATTAGTGAGACTAGAATATCAGCGATCACTGAGAAAGACTTGTTTACTGTGCATCTGAAAAGTATATAAAGCTAGCTATCCTGATAGATATCAACAAAAGGATCTATTAGGCAAGATCTGCGAGAATTCTTCGCTGAAGTTTACTGGTTCTACAATACTAGTGCTTTTAGCGAACCGCTCATAGGGTCTGGCAGACTCGCCGCGGGTTACATCTTTGATTCTTCTACTTCAAGAAAATGGCTTAGGACCTTATTAAGATTAGCAGGTTGCATGAAGACCTGCTAGTTAGTTAAGTTAGTTTACTGGATCACCTGGCTGACGTGACAGGACGCGTGCTACCCTCGTCTAATCTTAGAAGCTTGGAAACGCCATTGGCAGTAAGGGTGCTTCAGCGCTTCAGCATGACATTAGCTGTGAGCCAACCAGACATGCGGAAGCTGAAACTGGTGCAACCAATGGACATCCGTTTTTTAGAGAACTTTATTCTCGGACTGTATAAGAGACGCTATACTGTCCATGTTCGCGCATGTCCACGTTCGCGCTAATGTCCTCCAAGATTGACTTGATTTTTCCTTTACAGAGCTGGGGTCCCTCATCTAGACTATTTCTTGCTTTTAAGAGGACGGACATCAACCGTTGAGTTTGCGGGCCTGTTACTAGCCCGCTCGACGTCGCTGGCGGAATCGACAACACCTCTCTTGTTCAGCAAAACATCATGTTTGAATAATCGAGATTTCATGACTTTTGAATAACACGGACGCCGGGCCTATGGTGCCAATCAGCCCTCTCGAGCCAGAGCCTCATACTACAAACTTACATGGCAATAACAACCAGCTACATCTTGCGACGAGTTCCTTATCCCATATTCCTTAATTATCGCTATTAGGAGCAGGCGCTCATTCTAGGATACCCTAAGAACCAGCTAAAGGGTAGTCAGGCCTATGCTTACTTTATCTGCCCTATGGAACTTCACGTGTTAAGGATAAGAATCCTTTTAGTCCCGCAGAGGATACTGCTATAATATACTTACTTAAAAACCTTAATGTCTCCTAGTGATACCTTCTTAGCGCTATATTTGGTCATACTCATGGAAATATAAATATTTAACATAATGAATTATATGACTACAGGTACTGCAGGAGTTGTCTATCATACTATATGGTTATACAGCAGCTTTTTAATATAAAACAGCAGTAAGTTAGAAGCTATCTTCTTTAATAAGCGCTGGTCTGACTCGAGATATAAGATATTAAGGAGCATGCTGGATAATTAGCTAAGAGCTTTCTAATAGAAAAGTTAATATCCTAGTCCTGCCACTATAGTAGATCTATAACTTTAAGAATTTTCCACTACCTGTTATTATAAGGGTCCGTGGTAGATCTAGAAAGATTTCCCTGTCTATCTCTTCTAGTGGTTTGTCTATTTAATAGAATCAGAGGATATTATTAAGAAGTAGCTCTGACTATTACTATATTTTCTATTCTCGGCCTTTATACTGTACTGGAAGCTGGATGCTACGCCTCAATATACAAGATAAATATAATTTTTCTGCTGGCTTTAAAATCTCATGTGTGGATTAAATTAAACTTGTATATTGTAGTTCAGAGAGTGCAGAGTTGGTCCCGTGAGAAAGAGAACACTAAGTACAGAGTCACTTCAACTTCAGTTTTATCGGGTTCGGCCAAGCACAATGAACAAATCGGAGCCCCTGTGTGAGCCCAGCAATCCTGTGCTCGGATCAGCGGACAACTTCGCCACATGTCACTCAACCATGGATCCTGCCTGGAGCTCTGTTGCTTTAAAAGAGCACTGCTCGTCATCCACTTCATTCAATCTACGTGATTCATTAAAGTGCTGCCGATCATGGAGCGACCTGCAGCCTCCAGCGCCAAGGACTTCGTCCTCTGCTTCGACGGCACAGGATACAAATTCCGCGGAAACGACACAGATAGCAACGTGTTGAAGATATACAGAGTAAGCAGTCCTTCACTACCATTTTACCGTTAAACTGTACAGATACCCTACGGCTAACACGGCTAGATGCTCGACCGTAACAAACCTTCCCAACACCACTACTACCAACCGGGCTTCGGAACCTACACGACCGTCTGGCAAATCTACGAAGCGCACAAGAACTGGCTTAAACGCTGGTTTCTAAACACCCGAGACGCAGCCATGGGCACGACCTTCGACAAACACGTCATGGACGGCTATCAATACCTCATGCGCTTCTACTGCCCCAGGGATAATATCTATATTTTCAGTTTCAGCCGCGGGGCATATGTCACGCGGATCCTGGCCGAAATAATCGATCACATTAGCCTCCTCGAGGCCGGGAATAAGAGAAAAATACGCTACATGTGAAATATATTCAGCCAGTGGGCGAACCAGAGTAACAGCGTCGACGTAGAGCAGGCCGAGAAGGACAGGCTATATCAGTTTATAACAGCACTGCAGGAGATATTCTGCCGCCCTATCTTGTAGATACAGTTCCTGGGCTTGTTTAATACCGTGAATAGTATTCCGTGGTTCGAGATGAACTGAAATAAATTTCTGTTTCCTTATACGGCCAGGACGTCAGTAAGGGTTATTAGGCATGCTGTTGCAATTGATGAGCATCACACGAAGTTCTGGGAGGATCTGCTGTTGGATTCAAATCCGAATACCAGTGAGAAGGGGAGGAAGAAGAGGATTGCTCCTGTGCAGGGAGGTGACCGACAGCTTCTGCAGGGCCATTACTCTGGGGAGGCGTTCTATCGGCCTTCTCGTCGGCAGACTTCGGACTCTGGTGACATGACGCTTACAGGGTCGAGGTCTTCATATGACAACAGTGAAGATGCAACCTTCGATCAGGATATTGAGGAGGTATGGTTCGCTGGCTGCCACACTGATATTGGCGGCGGACGCAAAGTAGATAATAATAAAGAGTACGCACTGAGCCATGTGCTGTTAGTATAGATGGTGAATGAAGCGCAGGATGCAGGACTGCGGTTCGACCCTGAGAAGAAGAAGCTATTCCACTGTTTCGTCGATCCAGGCGACAGTTATCTTACACACAGTAGTGAGAAAGTAACGGACAATCAACAAGAGACAGATCAAATATCACAGTTCAAGTTGGCTCTCTGGTGAGCAGCTACCACCAGCCGTATACATGACTTTCTCCAGTACTGCCAGGGTGTGTCTTGGTCTACTATTCTATCCTGGAAGATAGTCGAGTATCTCCCCCTTTACAGGATGGGATTACAGGAGGATAGATTATAAAGAGTTATTTAATGGCCTTTATCTCTTAGGGAGAGACACAGTATCCCTAAGGATACTAAAATTCATTATTCAGCTATTCACCGCATGCAAGGCAATATAGATTATAGACTAGATAATCTAATCCGCGGGAAAAGAGGGAAGAAGAAGTGCCCTAAGGAATATGGGATAGGGGAATAGGAGGTGTATTCTCATCACGGCTGTCCGATTCGAGAGACATATCGGAAGATGCCTGACACGATAGTACCTACTGGGGTTTGACCAGGCAAACGAGTGGCATACAGCTAGGAAAAGTACTGTCTCGGTATTCACACCTGCAAACCATTCTTGGACTGTCCATTCTCTATACTTCCATTGTACAGATATAATTCCACTCTTTCCCTTTCTTCGCAAGAACCTACTTCAGCCACAGAGCTAGAATCCTAAAAAGGAGCAAAGGAAGGATTACGTCCAACCAGTTGCAATAGCCTATAGTATAACTAGTATCCATGGTTCCCGGTATCGCTCTCCGGACTGCCATAACATTTCTTCATACTATAATATTCATCTAAACAACCCGGCGAGATCGCTCTCTTCAAACCGGAGGTCAGTGACAGCCATGATGACCCTGACTCCACTGACTATACTGCATCCAGACCAGTAGACCCGCACAAATGATTACGCGCCGAATATTCCTATGGCTGAAGCCTTCAAGCGCGATGCTAGCGGACAGGGTCAAGACAGAAACAGCTAAAAAGAAGAAGCGCAGCTTTTGCACGCCAACTGTGGAGACAGAACCAGCAAAAATAAAGTTAAGTATCGTCTGCCAATGGCCAGAATACAGGAGAAGTGTGTACAAGTATGAATGGAGCATACAGGTAGCCAGCAACACAAACTGGATAATAAAGCGAATCCTTCGGGGAGCATCGTTGAAATCAACCGATGGGCGCGCCCAGAGAGACCGTGACCGGGCGATTTCTCCGTAGGAACTGAACAATCGTGACACGGCATTCTGGATGATTCCTCGAGAGGAGATGATGATGATAACTCAGCCATACTGGCAAATGTCCAATTCTGTTCTTATATGGCTATTTGGGCTCGCAAAAATGCGCCATTTTCGCCTTTAAAATAAGGTACCCGGAGTAATCCTATATCTAGCTTTTATTCTTTTTAATATCTAGATTCTATCTATCTAACCTATCTTGTTTTAATAGTAAGTTTTATATATTCTATATATGGCTTTTATTTATTAAAATAAAGCTCTAATTAGATTAGCTCTTAAAATCTAAGTCTCGTGACTCTGTATTCTCTTTATTAGGTGTATTACACTCTTTTACACTATTCGCAGCAACCCCAAAGGCCAAGGACCTTATAATTTCTATTAATCTATAAAAGATAGTTAGATATAAGATCCTAAAATTATCCTTTTCTTATTTTAATATTTATATTATAATCTATAAGAGTTATAAAAGGCTATATAATATTTTTTTTTTATTATATAAAAAGATAATAAGCTACTTATTATTTCCGAAGGTACATGGAGGAGGATTCCGGAGCTCTTGACAGCGTGGATCAGCTGGAGGAAAGAAAGACAAGCAGTAGGGACGGGGAGATCAGCATTGTATGATGTGCAGAGGGCTGGGTGTAGGAAGGTGACGCCAAAATGGGCAACTACCTGATTGGGAAGAGACGACATTACGTCATTTGCCCCTCGTAACTAATCCGATTTAATGCGAAAACGCCTCTCCTACCGCCCATCAATCTTCTTGATATCCGTGCCGTTGTCAGTAAATTGGGGGGCTCATCGTTCTTCATGCTGCGACACGAACGGGTTCACAATGTCATCCTGGACGCGCCATGGTTAGTTCACAACACACGCAGCTCCCCGCAGCAGTCACCAATTAAGATAACAAGCTAAAGATGAGATACCGGAGGTCTATAAAGAGATGCTAGCTGAGGCCGAGGCACGGGAAACTAGCTCATCAGGTGATAAGTAACCAATGAAGCGGCTCCAGCCGGCGGGATACAAAGTAATATTTGCCCAGAAACAACTCCCAGATTGAGAAACACAAGATACCATAGATATCAAAGAAGATACAGTCAAGAAGTCGCAGACTATCTATAATTTATCGTCAGAGTCAGAAGAATCTGACATGGAATGGGAAGATATCAACATTCAACAGTTTTCTCTAACAGGCCCCTCAAGTTCTGTATCGGATAACGCGCCACTTCAGATCACCCTGGGCCAGCAGGAGGGGCGGAAGCGACGGCTTGTCCGGTACAAACCTGTAACGGCAGCCGAGAAGAAGCTCAGACTTGATATCCATAAGACGCATCTGCTCTGTTTGCTGAGCCATGCCCAGCAACATAATCTATGGTGCTGTGATAAGGCAGTACAGGTGCGTTATATCTATCCTCTTTTAAATCTTCCAGGTATATAATTTTTGTAGAAATTACTTAGGGAGATGCTCCTAAAATATATAAGGTTGCAGCTGAACCTACCAGAGAATAAAGCGCAATATACTAGATCAGCTATGTTCCTTGATAGCCTCAACCAGGCCGGGGATATATTCACTAGGAGATTCAGGGTCACGAAACCTGGACTGCGGCAGGCATATTAGGCCTACGACTCTGATTCTCTGAGGCATAAAACAGTATTACTACCAGATCTTTTAAACTGAATGTCACTGATCTGCTATATAGGAGAGTATTATGTCAGACGCCGAAGTGTTTATCTCAAAAGAAAATTTTCAGAAACAGGCCAAGTCATTGCAAGGCTCACGTGATTTCGGCGCTCAGCTATTCTATACACTTCTATATTCTGTTTCCGTGGAGGCTATGCTGGTGTGTTCTCTCCAGCCGCTGCTATTTGCCGGGACAATGGAAGCCCCGTCGAAGCCGGAGCCTCAACCCATTGTCATTTCATCAGATAATTCTGAATCATCAACCTATATATAAACAAACTCGGATACTGTGAAAACGTCGTCTACTAGGCGGTTTAGTCAGCCAACTTTCAAGCCAACCCGACCGCACAGCACTTTCCCTGCTAGTATGTACAGCGGCAGCGACGCTGTACAAAGCAATACTGACGCCTCCAGGATCGCACCAAGTGAATCGTCTTGTCCAGTGTTTTGGGTAGAAGCATTCAACGAGGCCTTTCAGAAATGGATCGTAATCGACCCCATGGCGACGAGGACCCTGGAAAAACCATACAGACTCGAACCGCCTATAACTGATCTGTATAATCTTCTAAGCTATGTTATTGTATTTGAAGGAAACGCTTCAGTAAGAGATGTCACAAGATATTACATGAAGACATTCAACACAAAGATTTGCAAACTCCGAGTTAAATTAACTAAGAATAGTAAACCTTGGTGGAAAAGAGTACTTGAGTACTTTAAAAAGCTATTCCTAGAGGACCGTGATGTGCTCGAAATTAGCAAGTTAACAGTAAAAATAGCTTCAGAGCCTATGCCACGGAATATACAAGACTTCAAAAACTACCTGTCTACGTGCTAGAGCAATATCTTTATTATAACAAAGTTATATTTCTGAGGCGTGCTACCGGACAAGTTAGTCTTGAGAAGGCAGGGACTAAGAGCCATACAGAGCCAGTATATCGCCGGTCTGATGCCCACGCCCTCAGAAATTCAAATAAGTGGTATCAACTTGGGCGGAATATTAAAATAGGTGAGCAGGCTCTAAAGCACATACCAGCAAGATATAAGACAATAGGTGTGGATAATAAGGAGGAACCTGGCGAAATAGCCTTATATGTATATTTCTAAACCAAATTATACCAACTGTTACCTGTTATCGAGGGAAAGGTTCCCAAGAACACCTATAGAGATCTGGATATTTATATCCCAAGCATGGTGCCCCCAGGTGGTATTTATATCAGGCACCTAGATACTGCATATGCTGCATGAGTATTAGGGATTGACTATACAGATGCTGTTACAGGGTTTAACTTTAAAAGACAACATGGCACTGCTATTATACAAGGAGTAGTAGTTGCTGCTGAATACCTTGAAGCTGTCCAAGAGGTATTAAACTATATCAAGGAAGAGAAGTTAAGGAATAAGCGTGAGGAGAGGACTGCCCAGGTCCTCCGCACATGGAAGCATTTCTTGTTGAAATTTCGGATTGCCGAGCGAGTTAAAAGCTACGCGGTTGAAGGCGAAGCTGACGGAGCGAGTAGGCTCGAGGAAAGTGAGGAGTCGGAAGAGTTGGGCAGCGGGTTCTTTTCTGAGTCTGGTGCCGAAATGGCAAGCCCGCTTCACTTCATGTCTGGTTCATCCAAAGAGTATGTTGCTCAGGATGAAGAGATCGGTGGTGGATTTCTCCCCGAGTCTGATTGGGAGATGGCTTCACGTTTACGCCCACGTCAACCTGAGTTGGGCAATGGAGACCAGCCTCTCTCTTATGTTGGTGTGGATGATCTCGCTGGCGGGCTTGTTCCTGACGGTGCAAGAGTAACTGAAAGAGTACCCGAAAGTGCCACAGGACGGCATAAGAGCGCAACTACAGAGTCGAGATATGCTCTAGTCGTCGTGTCCAACAATATACCAATTACGTCTGTGGTGGAACAGCGTACTGCCACTGAGAATGCAGACGAAGACCGCGCACCCGTTAACAAGAGCCCGTTAGGCACTTCGGTGAAGGAGCCGATCACGGCAGAGTCGACAGTTAATGCCTCTACTTTTGCCGGTGTTAAAGTACTATCTCGAGTTTCCTCGCAGGCGGAGTCACGCACCCAGTCAGTGGAGGAGGTATCCCAACTTTCTGAAGATGATAAGGGCTCGTTATTATCAGAAGACCGCGATGATGAGGATGCGGTTCCTGAGTGGCTGATGTCGGATTGAGATTCTGCTGCAGTCGCCTGTCCGATATACGTTCTGGCATACCAGATCATTGTATACCCACCGCACAGCAACTGCACATTATCAAGAACGGAATGGCACGGTAAGCCTAGTTTCGCGGGTTGCGACGGAGAGCTGAGTATGGAGAGGCCTGTATGGGAACACAGATGTATGTGGTATTGGAATACTTGGGAAGGTTCTAAAATGGGCGCAAGTCAATTGTCAAGCTTATTCAAATCACAAATCAGGCTATCAATTGTGGCTTTATACTAACTAATTCACCATACATCGAAAAGCCACTCCCATATCCTTCTGCTTCTGCAAATCAGAACCAACTTACCATATCCCCCACCTATCTCTGCCTTATTTACAGCATGCTTCAACCTTGCGGTGCAGAAGACCTCCTGCACCATTTGCGCCTTTTTTCGCTGCGCTCCACCAAAGGCAACGAGGCGTTGTTAGGGGAAGAGAGGAGAAGTGAAGATGCATTATTCGCCCTCTTCAACCTCCTTCCTCTCGCAGGCATTGCTGCCCTTGGCAGCACTAGCCGCGAATGCCAGATGAATACCGTCATAGTAACCCTCTCTTGCTGCGAGCTGGATCTCCAGGTCAAGATGGTAAATTGCGTTAGCAGAGCGGTGGATTGGGTAAATTACTTATTTTTTTCAAGAGAAGAAATGGGTTTCTATATTAAGATATATGGGTGGAATACGTATCAGTGTGATCGTGGAGTAGTCAGCGCCGCCGCTATCTTAGCGGTGGCGGCTGGGACTCGTTCTTTGCCACTCAGCTATCTCCTGGATGCAATATGGTGGAGTGGTTGGCGACCACTGGCTTCGACTAGCTAGTGTCCCAAGAGGCGAATTTAGTTGAAAGGGAGTCAGTCCATTGAGGTTTCTCTCGAACAAAAGCCAGATAAGACATACCATCTTGTCAATCAGCACGTAGAATATGCTCAGTTAATGAGAAGTGCCCTTGGTTCGATAGTTGACTACAACAGGGCCGCACTCCATGGATCTTGTTTAAGGCGAAGTAAGAAACTCTCAGTAGAATTCGAATGGAGCAGCCACATTCCATTCGTTACTGTCCCGGGCCTACTAGAACAGAGTTCCGTGCAGCCGGCGACAGCACGGGATCTCGAAACTAGTTAGTCCAAGACCTGCGCACCTCCGACCCTATAGGACATCCAAGTTCGTCGGGACCAATATTCTAATCAGTATTTACGGGCTTCTGGGTTTCAAATCTAGGCCTTGTGATATAGTAACGAGGGGATGGTGAGGGGATGGTGAGGGGCTGGTGAGGGGGCGGGCAATGGGCAGCAAAAAAAAAAAAAAAAAACAGAAAAAGAAGTCCTACAGAGTGTGACTCAGACAGGTCTAGGACAGAATCATGTCTCCTTCTGGTAGTCTGTAACCCCTCATGCGGAGAATGGACGCGCCACGTTCTGTCATACTTGAGAGTATATAAGACCGGGAGATATCCAGCCTGACAGCATACCCTAACAGGCCAAGCCAGGAGAATATACTCTCTGATAGTCTCCAACACTCTCCGTCACTCTCCGTCACTCTCCATTACCTCCGCTTTTACCATTCCCATTATTGCAGTTACCACCACAACCATGACTCTCTCTCTCCATCCACTCATAGACAATGGAATCGTCAAAGGAAGTCCGAACTTTAGTGGTGGGACACTTTACTGCCGCTGCTCCTCAAACAAAGTGGCGATCTTCCTGAAGAGCAATGTCGCTCACAATCACGCCTGCGGCTGTTCTAAGTGCTGGAAACCACCAGGTGCACTTTTTTCCGTTGTTGGCGTCGTGCCCCGCGAAGATCTCTCGGTCACCACCAACAGATCCAAGATAATTATCGTGGACGAATCAGCTGCCATACAGCGCCATGCCTGTAAGGATTGCGGCGTGCACCTTTATGGCCGGATAGAAAAAGATCACCCGTTTAAGGGGCTGGACTTTGTGCATGTGGAGTTGTCGAATGAGGAAGGATGGCAAGAGCCACAATTTGCCGGTTTTGTGTCATCCATTATTGAGCAGGGCTTCGATCCCAAGGGTATGGAAGATGTAAGGGCAAGGTTTAAAGCATTTGGATTGGAAACGTACGACGTCTTGTCTCCGCCACTTATGGACCTTATCGCAACCTTTAATGCAAAGAAGGCCGGGCTCAGTTTCTAGGTATCTTGAAAAATGTATCTAGCAGTTGACAGAGGATGCCACAGAAAAGTTATACGTTGTTGAAAATCCATTATAGCCTTCGGCGGCCTGGCTGGCTGGCAGCACAGGGACGGACTTGGTTGCCACGCGGTAGACTATTTCCAGCATCTGAATTAGGCCATGTATG
The DNA here is from genome assembly GCA_023624915.1 of Aspergillus amoenus. Classification (NCBI taxonomy): domain Eukaryota; kingdom Fungi; phylum Ascomycota; class Eurotiomycetes; order Eurotiales; family Aspergillaceae; genus Aspergillus; species Aspergillus amoenus. The sequence goes on from JAMABK010000015.1 coordinate 475,559, forward strand.
ACACTATTGTAGTACTCGTCATAGCCTAACAATATGAATCCAAAATGGCATCACTCAGCCGTGCCCCAAAGTATTCAACCGCTTCTCTCAGTAAGCCCCTCAATGGCCGCCCGGGTCGGTTGAGAAACTCATTACTTCGACATTTCCAAAGTCGAAGACATACCACGAGAGGCCCGTGTTTTGTAAAAGACATCCGATGTTACAGGGGTTGCACGGTTGGTGTGTAATTTTGAAACTAGAAAAAAGAACATAAGTGAAAGGAAGAAAAGACAGGAAAGGATAACGGAGGTTACCGGGTAACGCAAGCAGAAACAAACGGCAACTTCCAGTTGCACACTATAAAAGATAGCGTGCCGCATGTGCAACGTGGTCATCCGAGAAGGACGCTATTGTGTAGTAGCTATGATCATAGCCTGGTTGATAGCGCATGCAAAGACCCTCAACTCCAGCTTCCGTAACTGCTTGCTCAAAGTTTTTGGGAAGAAGTTGGCCTTGCTTGTAAAAGTTGTCTCCAGTACCCTTGACAGACATAAGCCTATGAATCTAAGGAAGCAGGGACAAGGGCGGCCGAGGAGACTAACCACATCGATAAGCATATTCAACGGACCTTTCCATCCTTTCACCAATGCGGTTGAATCATATTCTCTCCATGAATCCTGATACTTCTGTCTGAGATACCCCGAAAATGCTTTTTGACCCCAAGGACAGTTGATTGGGTTACAAATCGGCGCAAAGGCAGAGACGGATCTGTATTTGCCGGGATTGCGAAGAAACTTTTCACCATTTAGATCAACTTTCCGTCCCCTATGTGAACAGCGAAGCACAAGTACACCCGCTAGTTCAACACCTAGGAAGCAAAATATTTGGAAACATACCAACATCAAAGCACCGTGGCCGCCCATGCTGTGACCTGTAATGCTAACCCGCTTCGGATCAAGCTCGGGAAATTCTTGGAAAACCACATTGGGCAGCTCCTCTTTCACGTAAGTATACATATTGTATACTTCATTGAAAGGCTGCTGGGTGGCGTCTACGTAGAATCCCGCACCGGTGCCGAAGTCCCAGCTATCATTCTCTCCCGGGATGTTCAGACCCCCTATGAAAGTGTCAGCTAGTTCATGACCATAACCTTGAGGTGGAGTTTGAGGTTCAATTCCCAACGGCGACTCAAGCATTGTGCAGTGCGCCGAGAAAAAGTAGCCTGTGAGGAATAATAGAATCGTACTAGGACTTGTATCCGGATATAGCACAGCTATTCCGCTCTTGCTGGCCCCGTGTTGGTAAAACCCTTTCTCAGAGCAGTTGTCGGCGGTACACGTCAGGCCGGATAGATAAATCAAGACGGGAATTTTCTTCCGCGGTTCCTCGAAAGCCTGAGGTGGAAGATAGAGGTTAAAAGCCATCTCACATCTGGTTGAAGTGGCCATGTGGCTAAGCTTCAAGAGCTTGCCGCCAAACGACGCTATTACCGCCTTTGTGGTAACGACCATCTTTGTACGGCTTAAAAGGTCGTCCTTGTCTCAGATATCTGGCGGTGATGTAGGGCGTAATTGATGGAATTGAACAGAGCAAGGTGATACGCCAGGGCGGTCACGCCAGGAAGAGAAAATATATTGTATTTTGGTGGCAAAGAGGACGATTTTTGCTAGACAACTGTCCTATAATACAGCTCCTACTTCCGAAGCAAATGCGATCGTTCAAACTTTTACCACAGGGGACTATTTCTTGGGCTAAAAGTACTAAAATAGCTTCTGAAACCAGGGTAGTGCATATCCAGGGTGCTTGATAAACTACCACGTTGTTCTTTAGAATAAATCTTCCATACGGGAAGTCAATGACCCGCGGATGATTATCTACAATCCTTGATTGGGGTTTGGTTCTTGATGAGTAGTCATTGTTGATGATCACTGGCTAGATACAGTTGCTAAAGGTGGCGTGGGGTATTTCTATGGTGGTCGAGACCCTTGAGCTACGTCGCGGGCGATTGATCAGCAGAAGGATCTGCAATGACGATCCGGGTTGCTGTTTTGGTTGGTCTTATCTGGACAGCGAGAACGTGGGATGAGACGGACCCAGGGATCCACCACAATTGGTTGAGCTCTTATCGAGCTCTTCTCAGCCCCGATGACCGACCGATGCAAATCTCCCCACATCTGGACAGGCATTCTATACCCACCGCCACCCTCATCATTGGGCAATTAGTGCGTATGGTCCGCTGCTGAGAAGTCTCTTCGGTCATCGCCGACCTGTACCAACTCAACACTATCTTTCGATGAAATCAGTACACTAAACATAAACACAACATCAACTCCTCCAAAAAACTGAAATCCGACCGCATCCGAGATCTATCATGGAGGTCTACTGTGGAACAAAAAAGCCCGCATGGTTCCGCTGGTGACCGGCAGTGTCTGGTTTTCGGATTCCAGAGGGTCTTCATGCCTGAATGCAAAACCCTTGGCCAAAGCGAATGAATGGGCGATTATCATCATCGCTTAGATTGGCCTTAGATTGGCTCTAATCTTCGGGCTTTGGCGCGGCCAGTAACACCGGCGGGGCCATCATTCTGAATGAGATGGGCCAGCTCTGTCAGTTTGTGACAGTCAATCAGCTAATTGCCGTCAGCTGGTCCGCTGCTGCGGGGAATAAGAACAACCAGTTAGGAGCAGCACCCGGGTGTCGCATCGACGACTGCGTTGCCATGAGCAGATGCGTGATTTCTGTGTTAAAGGAAATTTGTGTCCGAGGTCGGGGTTCGACTTGCGCCCAGCGAGGCTTGGCGTAATTCTATATCAAAAGTTTTAGGGTGTTCCTTCACCAAACGAGACTTGGCTTAAACTGTGATTGGGCACAGGGTGTCCCGCATTCGAGCTGGTCCCACAGCAGCTAGCTTTGACAACTGTGTAAATTTCGCCCGCCGAATAACCGCTATCCAATCAAATTTCTTACACTTTTCACTTGATAAAAATTCACATATTTCTTTGTGGAATGTACTCATAAAACCATTATTCCATGTTCCTTCCAACTTAACTGATGCTTGGGGCCGGTAGATTGTTCATCTGTGCAGAGACAATTCCAGATCCTGATGCAACTCCTTTCCCCCCACCTGCACAGGCTCAATGGGTTGGAAAACGAAGAACACACGTAGAACGCCGTTGTTGTCCTCCGAATGAGTAATATTGCGCCATGAGTGAGCGGTACCTCGCTGGACGAAAACATCGCCTTTTCCTAGAATCTTCGTCTCACCCGAGTCAAGAACCAACTCTGTAGTTCCGTCAATGACAACGCCATAATCAAGGCTTGCGGTCCGGTGCATCGGGACGTCGATATTAGGCGGTACCTCAATGACAGTGCAGGCTGTTCCCTTTTCTGGATTCAAAGGGGTGGGGTCGTTCAGCTTGGCCACATATTGTTTGATGTCCAGATTTCCTTCCGCTTCCGGTGTGGCCGACGTAGGTGGGGAAAGACCCTTGACTGGAAATGTTGTGGTCGCATAGGCAAGTGCATAGTCAGATGTAGTCGGCTTTCCTGGGGGCACTGGGAACCCCACAAAGGGAACGTGCGCATCGATGTCTTTCTCAAAAACAGCCTTTCCAGTTCGGCGGTCGTGGGTGGTAATTATTCGATTGAAGGGAACAGGTTGGTAGGCCATGTTGGTGTTCTCGTTACTAGACTAATTGATTATGACATGAATTGTTTGATAGACTAGACGTTGTTCGAGAGTTGTGGCTATTCTTATAACATAACCTTCACAAGCTCGAGACAGATTTGAACACTGGTACGTCATGGATCCGAAAGCAGCGATGACAAGGCATAACATGTGGTGACATAGCTACCCCTCAATACACCGGGAAGGGTAGTTGCATCACACCCAACCAGGTTGGATTATTCTCAAATACAAACTGTATGAATAACTTCCAATTGGCCAAATAGTCTTGCCAAAAGAAAACAAAAGCAATTCTGATTTTTTACGATTTTTACATAGCAGTCATGATGTAGGACAGTCTGTCACATTGCATACATTGGAAGCAACGTGAACATGAAACGAGAAAATGGTTTCCAGGTTCTTCAGAAATCAAACATCACAATGGCGTGACGCCACACGGGCTGTACTGGGGCCAAGGGAGCAACGTTTATCTATATAATCTTCCATCTACCACCCATGTTGAGAGACAAGTTCAAACACCAGGAGTATCATTGCCCTCACATATTCGTTACCAATCCTTACCGCAAAAATGTCCAACACGAAGCCCGCCCTCACTACAGACGTCAGTAACTATGCTGATACTGGCTACGGAGACCCCAGCCTGACAATGAAAGCCCTGACTTGGCAAGGAAAGAATCAAGTCAAGCTTGGTAAATATATCATTGGACAACAAAACATATATCTGGAAATGAACGTGTGCTGACAGTTCGGTTGGGCTGAAGTGGAGACGGCTCGACCAACTATCGTTGATGATGAGGATGTTATTCTGAAGGTAACGGGAAGTACCATTTGTGGAAGCGACCTCCATCTACTTCATTGTACGTGACTTGCCACCAAATCTAGCGGTATGCTGATACCGCCCACAGCGGCCATCCCTGAAATGCACAAAGGTGACATTTTGGGCCATGAGTTTTGTGGGATCGTGGAAAAAATAGGACCTAAGGTCAAGAAGCGCAAAATTGGCGAGCGAGCTGTGGCTTCATTCCAGATCGCGTGTGGGGAGTGCTATTACTGCGAAAAGAAATTGTCGTCGTTGTGCGAAAGAACAAATGGAAGCGCCAGCGAAAAATCACTCTATGGACGCCGAACCGCAGGTATGTCGCCTGTTTGAATTTCCAAACCATGGATTCATGAATAACCCAATGTAGGTATGTTTGGATATTCGCACTTCACCGGGGGGTTTGCAGGGGGGCAGGCTGAATTTGTCCGGGTCCCCTTTGGGGATGTGAATCTGCTGCCGTTACCAGATGATGTCCCCGATGAACAGGGCCTCTATTTATCAGACGTGTTGGCCACGTCGTGGAATGCTGTTGTTGATACTGGCGTTAAACCAGGGGACACGGTTGCTGTTTGGGGAGCAGGCCCAATTGGGCAGATGGCAGCTGAGTTTGCTGTCGTGAATGGGGCGAGCCGAATCATCATGATTGACGGTGGAGAAGGGAGATGGCGGCTAGATTTCATGAAGACGAAGGTTAAGAACTTGGAAACCATCGACTTTACCAGACTTCCGCGCGGCGAAACAGTTGTGACTATGTTGAAAAAATTGTGCGATGGGCGAGGCCCAGACATTGCAATCGAGTGTGCCGCTGGCGAGTATGCAAAAGGGTTGGGCCACGCCATCCAGAGATCGTTGGGCATGGAAAACGACACGTCGGAACTCCTGAATGAGATGATTGAATCGGTCAGGGGATTCGGGTGTTGTGGAGTTACTGGCATATATACTGGCTATGTATGTGACTATATTTTCAGCGTTTCTCACTGCTAATTCTTGTTTTAGTGCAACCACTTCAATATTGGGTCCTTGATGGAGACGGGGATTCATCTGAACGGAAATGGCCAGGCACCTGTGCAGAAGTACTGGGAGGAGTTGCTTGTCCTTATACAGCAAGAGAAAATCTGTCCTTGTGATATGGTCACTCATCGTTTTGATCTCAACGATATGGAGAAGGTCTATGACCTATTTAACAGTCGTGCAAATGGCATGCAGAAGATCTTCGTCCAGACAAGGTTTTCAGCGCCCAGATATGCTGCGTCACCCGCCCTGACAGTGTTTTGAACGACTACTTACAAAGCTTTTAAAAACCTTGCCCCCTTACTAGGGCTGTCGTGTGGTAGTGGTGAATTAACTCTGAATTAACTTCTTTCAACAAGGAGCTGCGCAAGAAAATAAAACAAAATTACTGTTTGTGGCCATGTGCTTAAGTCAATCTTTGATGAAGGTTTAATTTTCAGTAGGCAAGTATGAATGTCTGTGGAAGACAAAATAGGAACTCGGAATTTCCATGTTGGCTGCAAGCGGGACATTATGCACGCAGAGCATTTGTGGAGTAACATTCCTGTACTGTGATCAAATTTTGTAATTGGGTTTCTTCGACGCCTGCTTTACTTTACAAACGGTCGTCAAAAGGAGATGGTGTGCTAGTTAACCATGACCTGACGGGTCAAGGTTGAGAGACTAACCTCCAGATGTGAGTTGGCAGCATGTATTATGACAAAGGAAGTGTAAAGGCCGGGATCACAAATTTGGTATTTGTTATACTGTTTAAAAATATAATATGAACGAGTAGATAATGAATACATTGATTGCGGCACGGCATGTATGGGTGGAAGGTTCTGTGCATATATAGACCCTGTAGAAATATCTCGAGAGCACCATGATAGATATTTGAATACATATTATAGCCCTCAGCCCTTTTGATACCACTCCTAATTGCGAATGATCTCTCTGCCATCCAGCCAATCCATAAACCACGCATAGCCCATTAAGATTCTTCTCCTCCAGGACCGAGTCCAGAAAAAATTGCCAGATCTCCAACTCAACCAAGCGCCATAGCCCGTGTACTCGCGTTGCCCTTGAATCACACCGTCCCACGCACCCGTGTAGGTTACAAGTGACCGCTGCTTATATTGAAATGGCCGTTTGTCACCAGAATTAAAAAGGCTAATAAGGTAATCCGCTTTTTGAATTGCAACTTCGGCAGTTGTCGGTAGCGTCCCGCCCTCAATATCGGCTGCATCACCCATTGCAAACACGTTGGGTATCACGCTACCCTCCGGTGAGAAGACATTGAGATGATCATCCGTCAAAATTCGAGTCAGACCACGCTCGGTCTTCCTCAGTTGCAGTTGGTCGATCAGAGGTATTGATCTGTTTCCGGTGGCCCAGATGAGCATCCCGTAGCCGGTCATCCCGGATTCCCTGCTCTCTATAGTGTCAGGTGTCACTTTGAGGATGTGGCAGCCAAGCTTGACGTTGACCTTGTTGGTCTTCAGTGCGCTGCAGGCGTATTCGGATAGCTTCTGATCAAACGGGGCCAGAATCTGTGGTGCGACGTCGAGCACAGAAACCGACGTCTTGTCCTTAAGGTGTGGGAATAAAACCCCTAAGTCCCCGTCAAAAAGATCGGTCAGTTCAGCTGCCATTTCGATCCCCGTGGGACCACCCCCAACAATGACGATATGAAGCAGCTGCCTCTGACGAGCTTCCGATGTCCCGGGCAGCGAAGCCATTTCAAGAATTCCATTCAGGCGGGCTCCGTACCGTATTTGCATTGGCCACATTCTTGACAAAGATGGCGTTCTCCGCCACGCCAGGGATGCCGAAGGTGTTGCTTTGACAGCCAGGAGAGATGATCACTCGGTCATATAATACTTCAAAGCGCTCATCTTTCAACTTTTCGAAGGCTGGCTGGCAGATAAGCGCCTGCCTGTTAAAATCGATGTCGATGACAAATGCCTTGATGTATTTTGCGTGGAAGTCCTTCCGGCGGATGGGTTCATGTGCCAGACGAGGATCGAACAACCCACAAGCAGCGCTGGCCAGGAGCGGAGTCACCGCAGACGTGTTCTCTGGCGAAATCAGGGTGATATCGAATTTTCTGTGGTCGATGCCGTATCCAAGTCGATAACCACCCCAACCACCACCGATTATGACTACCTTTTCCTTAGTTGACATCTTTTCTCTGGTGTCGATATCGATACACGCCGCAGAAAAAGATTTCAGTTAAATGACGGGAATGGACTATGAAATACCTTGCGTATTTACGCATAATATTCCTGACGTCACCACTTCTCGTTACGAACTCGCATACTGCGGGAGTACTTGTCCAAAAAAAAAAAAAAAAAAACAGAAGGCAAGAAAGAGAGTTTTGGCGTAGCTGGATTTGCCAAGCACACATGCCACTGGTCGAAAGCTCTTTCTACAATTGGCAGCGTGGGGTAATAGACGACATATGCGGGGTACACGCCTTTCTACTGTATCTCCAATTCCACTATTGGAAACAGCTCATTAATGTTTTTCTTTTTTCTCTTGGTGCGGAGGCAGGAGAGTGCGGTGATGATAAACAAAATTAACAAGTAAGATGATAAATTAATAGCTCCAGAGTCTTGGCATGGGGAGGTGTCAATCGAGAGGGCCTTTCATTGGCTCGATACTATTTCCCAAACAGGTCCCTGATAGTGTAGGTGCTCGGTTTCAGCCGCATCGTCCTCTAGTGCGTGAATGAAATCTAGGTTCAGCCACAAATTGTCCAGTTCAAAATGGAATGCCGGATGTGACAGGATGCTGCCCCATCACCCCACCTATCAGTAATTTTTTTCTCCAAGCTTCTATTGTTATGTCCAAAGTCAAACGCCCGTTTCTCCAACTACAGACGTCATCTCTTTCATCACGATTCTTTATCATGCTAGCCCATGTTTTGCGTATGTAATGGATGCAACGAGCTATGCTATATAAGTCGATCAGTTCAAATCCAAACAAAACTTCTTTTCCCACTCAGGTTCATAGTCAAACCAAAGCTCTGTCACCAACCTCAGATAAATAGCCCACCGCAAAAAAGCGCTATGTCTAGTACAGCTGGTAAAGTGAGATCTCCGTTATTTTTTTCCCTACTCCCAATACATGCCTCAAGCTTTTCCCCCGCTGTGCTGGATAATGAGCAGTTCCTCTTGACTTATTCTCAACCACCGAAAACTAATGGCGCTTTAGTGCGCTGTGTATTACATTGATATTTTGCTGACCTGAAGTAACAGACAATAACTTGCAAGGTAAATGCTTCTGCAGCATGACTTGTTCATCATTGTGGTTTCCCGTGTCCGGTCAGAATTTGATGGCTGATAGCACTAGGCTGCTATCGCATGGGCCGCCGGCGAGCCATTTTCCATTGAGGATGTCCAGGTTGCCCCTCCTAGAGCGCATGAAGTTCGCATTCAGATTCTCCATACGGGTGTCTGTCACACCGGTGCGTTGTTTACACCTTACCTGGTTTTTTTTTTTTTTTTTTTGATTCTCGTCTGTTTTAACTTGGGTCTAACTTTTGTGGGCCAACGGCTAACACTGTTTGGAATAAAACACAGATGCCTATACTCTGTCTGGAAAGGACCCCGAAGGAGCTTTCCCTGTTGTCCTGGGCCACGAGGGTTCGGGTATTGTCGAATCAGTTGGTGAGGGCGTGACTAGCGTCAAGCCCGGTGATCGAGTGATCGCTCTCTAGTTAGTCTCCCCTCACATCTCACTGTACGAACGCTAGCTTACAATTACAAGCACTCCGGAATGTGGTGAGTGTAAATTCTGCAAGTCGGGAAAGACCAACTTGTGCCAAAAGATCCGTGCCACTCAGGGTAAAGGTGTGATGCCGGACGGAACAAGTCGCTTCAAGGCCCGCGGCAAAGACATCTTGCACTATATGGGGACGTCAACCTTTTCTCAATATACCGTTGTTGCCGACATCTCGGTTGTGGCTATTACTGCCGATGCGCCTACCGATCGTGCATGCCTATTGGGCTGCGGGATTACCACCGGCTATGGCGCTGCAACAGTCACCGCGGACGTTGAGAAAGGATCTAACATTGCTGTCTTTGGCGCTGGATGTATTGGTTTGTCCGTGATTGAGGGTGCGGTGAAGAATAAAGCTGGTAAAATCATCGTGGTTGATGTAAATGATGATAAGGAACTGTGGGCGCGCAAGTTTGGTGCTACTGATTTTGTGAACCCAACCAAGCTGGGAGAGAAGACCATCCAGGAGCAGCTCATCGAGATGACTGATGGTGGATGCGATTACACCTTTGACTGTACCGGAAATGTCGGTGTTATGCGTGCTGCCCTTGAATCCTGTCATAAGGGTTGGGGCGAGAGCATTATTATCGGCGTCGCTGCGGCTGGTCAGGAAATCTCAACTAGGCGTAAGCTTGTCGCTTTCTTCACTGCATGCATGATCCCATTACTGACCCGATAAACAGCATTTCAACTTGTCACTGGGCGAGTGTGGAGAGGCTGCGCATTCGGTGGTATCAAGGGTCGGTCTCAGTTACCCAAGCTTGTCGATGACTACGTCGGCGGCTACCTGAAGGTTGATGAATACATCACTCATCGTGAATCACTGGCGACCATCAACACGGCTTTTCAGCATATGAAAAGCGGTGACTGTATTCGGTGTGTGTTGGATATGAAAGTCTAAAGGCTGCAGTAACAGGGTATATCCATTCTTTCGTATGGACATGGTGAATTCTGGATTGAAAAGCCGCTTGGAAAACCTTGGTGATTGTTGGATTGTTGGAGCGTGATGGTTGAGGGAGTCGGGCGTGGTTGAGGTCGTTGGAGGAGTTGGAGTCACTTTCTTCTGGTTTTCCATAATTCTACACGTGTTCTTAAAATGCTAGAGAAGGATAATTTACTCCCAAGGATGGAAGAGAACATATTAGTTGCATAACAATAAAAGGTTTGGCAAGCAGGCTTGGATCACTTAATAACTTCAATAAAGTACAGCAGCATACTCTGTAGTAAATTATAACATCCACTCACCTATGTTTGATCCTGCAGGTGACTCTGCGCCAGATTTCTGTTAAAAAATCAGATTCTGCTTGAGCAGCAGAAAACAACTGTTGAAGGATAGGAATAGTAGTAATCCTGATTTTAGGTATAGAGCTCTTACTTACTTTATTAGAACTTCTCTAGTATACTTTACTAATCTATTTGACTCAGGTATATCAGGGATAGTAATATTTAGCTATAATCTATAACAGTTATGAAGATACTTAAATTCTCTAGTTAATAAGGACTTCTCACTATCTAAATAGAGTATCTTAGTCTTATAATTATAGTATCTTTGTTCGCAGTCTAGGAGGTATTGTGGCAAAACAAGTGAGTAGGTATATTTCACCGCCTCAGCCAGTGCTAAAGCATGGCAGGCATTTCTTCTTGTATGCAATGATGAACAGGAGAGCATCAAAAGGTGCCTCTACACCATTATATTCCTCAGTATGTCATTTCACAAATGGTGCGGTCCAGGGCCACGGGTTAAGAACTTAAGTTGGTGTCAGGCACTCTGCATAGGGGCCGCGACCTTGGTGGTATCAGGAAGGTACTTGCTGGCGTTGCGTGCGCCATTTCGCCTCTGAGGGCCCCCAGTGCTCTCATTGGGCTGCTTAAGAGGATAACTGTGAGACAAGTTGGGGTAGGTTCTTGCATGCACACGAACTTGTACCCGCCTTATACACTGGCCGTGCATTGTTGTGCCTCCACCCCTTAATAGCACTGTAGCTATTCATCATTAAGGCTTCTCTCGGCCAAAGCTCTACTCCTCTTTGAAATTACCACCATTAGTTTGGCAGCGAGCCCCTGCATGCACTCCCTCCCACTCAGGCCCAGCCAATGCGTTTTTGGCAGGTGAGATGTTATTCTTGGTCAGTGCAACGTATATTTTATTGACATATAACTTGGACCGAGAATAGGGGTAGAATATGGAGAATATGACAAGGTTGGTCCATTAAATCAGCCAGGGATCTTGTACCACTCACTAGTGAGGTGTGAACTCCTGCGCACCAATCCACTCCGTCAATAGATGCAGGTACATAGGCAATCCCCAGGCTTGGTGGATGTGCTTCCAGTGCCTGTCACCTGTTATACCCCAACACCCCCTGTTTGGCAGTCTGGATTGTCGCCATCCGAAACTACATGGACGTCGGCGTGGCTTCCCCGACAGTTGCGGAACAGCAAACAGGTAGCCGGGGTGTACAAGCTAAGGGCATTTGCATCAAGCTCCATCCCAAGGTTTCATTACGATAGGTTCCTGTTACACCGTAACATATCACGCCTCGGCATGGGAAACGGATATCAGCAGCAAAGCACCATCATAGCATTGTGAACCTACAGGTTGAGTATCCACCGTAGTCACATAAAAAGCGTCACTGTTCCCCCTGCCATCGCCCAGACAGCAGGAAGTCCATCCGGGAATAAAAGTATCCGGTAACAACCATGATCATCAAATTTGCCGTTTGCCTCATCTCTGTTCTCTCTCTTCTCACGCAGAGCAGTGCGACATCTCTTAACACCGATCTTGCCGCCGAAGACTGCCCTACAAACAGAACATACACAGCGAGACTGGGAGACACATGTGCAAGAATTGCTAGAGCCCACCGCGTCCCACGGGGCTCGCTAGTCTGGTTGAATGATGTGCAGCCGGACTGTTCGGATTTGCGCGGCATGCTTCCCACTCATGACGAAGCTGATGGTTTCTAATGGATAAATAGGTGGCCAGCCTCTGTGCATACCGGAGTCCTGTGACCTCTACCCGGTCTTCCTTGGTGCCACATGTCTGGATATCGCACAAGCCACCCAAATAAGCGTTGATCAACTGTTTGCATGGAACGAGTTCCTGAATGAAGATTGTACGAACCTCTTCGCAGGGGACGAAGTATGCGTCGCCGAACCGGGCCTGAGTCCGAGCCCAACAACAACATTCATTACAGCAACCTTGAGGGTCCATGGCTACGCCACAGAGATCGTTGATCCCCCAGGGACTGTGCCAAGGGGAACGACTCCGCGCTGCGGTCAGTACTATCAGGTCAGGTCGGGCGACTACTGTAACTCCATCTCGGATTTAGCATAGACCTCGACTTATTCAGGGCAATCAACCCATCCATCAACGGAGACTGCACCAACCTCGTACCGGGCTTGTATTATTGCGTCTCGCCTACCGTGGACTGGAACCAAACAACGACCACCACTGAGACATCTGCTTATAATACCGCCCCTGCGCCAACCCCGAGCGGCACGACATCGGAATGTTATGAGGTTGGCACCCTTTCTCCTTATTGAAATATCCCCACACTGAGTAAATGGTCTAGTGGTATGTCGTTCAATCCGGAGATAGCTGTAATCGAATCGCATCAATATACGGAATTTCAGTTCACGATTTAAGACTCTGGAACCCCAGCCTGAAGGAGGACTGCTCCAACCTGAGGCCTGGGCTGGCATACTGTATACGAGGGGAGGCTATGACCGGGCAATCACCAGCTTCAAGTATTGGAAGATCAACACCGGAGGCTCTTCACGGTGCGTGAGGTACGTCATGAGTGACAACATGCCATCATATTAACGACGAAGAATGAGACGCGATGAATATGCCAAATCATAGAACCGTGAATTCGGGGAGCTAGGAGACTAGTAGCTCAATGTGAATACCGATTTCTGTATGGGGCGGAGTGAGCTTCTGCTGATGGTAACACGCTGAGAGAAGGAAATTGACAGATTTGGTAAATTCGACCTTTGTAATGCAGCACAGTAGGACTATGGTCTTATCTGACCAATGTCCGCAGAGAAGCCATAGCCTGTTGAGTTAATATTCCCTTGCCTATCGCCGTCACTGAAAGTGAGTGCATTCTACTGAGTGTCCTCAGCTTTCCCCTCCCATCCACAACACAAACTATCATCAACCATCCTGCCCTTCTAGCTTCCCAAAGCCCATCAACCGTCATCAACGCGGCTGACTGCCTACACTGCCATCATGCTGGCATCGCTCCCGAACGAGATCCTTATACACATAACCGGCTTCCTTGCTGACCAAAATGATCGCGTGCATCTTGTGGGCTCTTGTCGTCACTTCCGCGACGTTTTGTTTCCTTTCGCGTTTACCTCCATCGCCGTGGATTCCAATGGTAGATGGACCCTCAGCTGCCTGGTTTATACTTTACTTGTGAAGCCTGGATGTGGACAAGCTGTATGCTCTCTTTCATTGATCAGCGGCCGTTGCACACACCCACGAAAGCTTCGTTTTAACCGAGCACTTTTGACTCGGTCGCTCAAACGACTCGCCCATACGGAGGAGGAACTGGTCGAGTGGCGTGATAACCTTCAAGCAAAGTCCACTGATGGATGGGATCTGTACACCGACGATGCGTGGCGTGCGGTCCTGCTCAGTCTGGTGCCGAACCTTGAGACGCTGACCATGGAATGGCATCCTGCAGAAAAATACACTGGGAAAGTTCTCACCAGAGCATCGAATCGCGAAAAGCCATTTGACACCCACCCGGCATTTACCCGCCTCCGAAGCGTCTCAATTTCAGAGTGGGACTGCGATGATACCCCCATCATCGCAGACGATATCATGCATTTCTTCCGATTCTCGTCCCTGCGACAGTTCTCCGCTTATGGGGTTGCGGACGGTGCAGACGAAGACGAAGCCTCCACAATTAAAAAGCTTGGGGCCCTTTCCAATGTCACGGATGTCTCCTTCTATGGGAGCAACTCGGCGAATGGTTTTTCTAGCTCAGTGCTCGCGTGTCAAAAGCTTCGGTCCTTTGTATACGAGAATATCGTTTGGGGTGAATGGGGCGAGCCTTGGAACCCGCCAGCCATCTTTAATACGCTGCTCCACCACAAAGATACCCTCGTCAAAATCCATGTCTACAACGCCGACGGTTATGAGGCATTTGACCCGGGTGAGGATGTTTTTTTCGGCTCACTGGCAAACTTCACTGCTCTGAAAGACCTGCGAATTCGCGCCACTAATCTCCTTGACTGGGACCACGAGCAGAATGTTTCAACAAATGATCTCTTTTCAGTGCTGCCAGCATCACTGGTTTCGTTGACAATTGAGAACTTCGACCAGTGTCCGAACGTGGAAGATATGGTTGAACAGATTGAGGACGTGATGCGCAACCGCATGGGTATTTTCTCCTTTCTAGAAAGCCTAGAGATTGGCGGATTCTTTCTGTATCCTGACAACGATTCGGGCGAGGAGGTCATGCATCCAAGATTCAGGTCTGTCATGAGGCTTCTGCAACTTGCCTGCGAATGCAGCGGTGTTGACTTCGCAATGCGTGCAAGCGACCCTTATTGAGTTATTGCTTTCGGCCTTATACCAAGGAGATTGTCCCGCCATGGTATCCGAGTTGGTACGTTAGGTAGCTCGAAAGTTGCCCTGTTCTAAGATGGAGGAAGGTTTCGTGTACCCAATCTCTGAATTATGTTTCCCTTGCCGTATCAGGTATTTCACCACGCCTTGTGGCTTTACACCATCAGGATTACTTTACTCTTGCTCCATGTTCCAGTAGCTGGCATAACCGCTGATATCTGAGTTACAATATAATTAGATAATTTAAAGATATCAAGGATAGTGGCTGATTACTGATTACGGCCACCCGGGCCTTGCGTAATACTACGCAGACGCCACGCCTAAAGAAATTGCTGAGGCTGTCAGCAAGGAAATTGTGAGGAAGCAGCCTGTGTGACAGCCGTTACATTCACCCTGAAATATAAACTCTAACTCGCCCTTATGGCTACGCAGGTCAACGCGACCAGGATAGGCTAGACTCTGCGCCAGGACTGCAGGATATCCACATGGGGCTGATGTTTTGGTGGCGATCATGTCGGTTAGGGCTGGACAGCTGGGGCAGACATACCTAGCTTGATCTCGTCCACCTCATCATAGATGCGAGCCCGTGTAAGATGATCCATGTGGTTACGACCTTTCCCGTCTCGCCGTTGTTGGAATGCCTTTGACGGAAGCCCATGGAGAAGGATCTGCCCATGGAGAAGGATCTAGCTTGAGATACCCGTCTTGCAAAATCCATCATCACATCACAGCGCAGTCGCCTACCCTGGACTTGTCAGAGAGCCGGCATCGCGTCGTCCTGGATGCCCTTCCGAGTTTTGTGCGATACTCTAACCATAAAACGTCGTGGTGGAAAGATCATATTGCACCAAGAGGGAGGATGCTTGATCATTCACTTGCTAGCCTGAAACCTCGTTCACTGTTCATTTTCATTTTATGTTTTGTTGTTACTCTTTTCATTGTTCCCTTAATTGGGCTTTCGCTTTTTAGCAGATATATTTAGTATGCTTGTTGGAATGCCGTTCTTTGGGCTCGTGAATACGATAGTTTCTTTGCCATTGCCCTTGGCCGTTTTGGTATCCTGAAACGCCCGGCTTTCTCTTTAAGGGCTAGTGGAAAAGGCGACGACAATATTAAGAAAGGGGATATATTCGTAATAGGGTGGAGGCCTGATCAACCGGAATCCATAAAAGAATTATTAATATTCAGAGGTATAAATGTAAAGGGTTAAGTCTGATATAGATATTCTTGCACTGGCTATATCCTTCCAAGAAAACTAATACTCAACTCCTCCATTTAGAGGTACAGCTGTAAAGCCAGAGTTCATCATGTCCGCTGTAGCATGTATATTTACTAACCCAACTGCCTAATATCGTTAGGTCCTCCGGGGATGGGCTCGATTCAATGCCATTCAGAAGACCTTACATTTCCACTAAATCCATTCCGTTGTTTCCGTTGGAGCAGATATCACTAACCGAGGCAAACGAACAGGCACCCAGCTGCTAGTGCTTACTCTGCCTGACCATGCCGGTCGTTCCGGACTGGAACACTGATCTTATCTGATCTTATCTGATCATCTAATCTGATTAAATGCAGTGAATATCTTGTCATCCAGGTCCGGATTCACTTTCTCTAACACAATCCAGGCTCGGCATCTCCTTTCTTCACGCAGCTTCTCAGCAATGCCAGACGCCATCACCCCCGTTCGTCCAATGGATGTCGAGCTGGCTGCAGTCCAGAATGCCAGCAAGGACAGCGACCAGTTCCTAATCGCGTTTGCAGAACCGTATGACACCGACAACCCAAAGGACTGGCCGACCGGTCGCAAGTGGGCTGTCACCGACGTCCTCGCAACCACCGGCTTCAACCGTATCATGGTCTCCACCATTGTGGCACCTGCACTGCCAATAATTGCAGCAGAGCTCGATATGAACTCCGCCGAGTCCGCCATGGCCCTCTCAATCTACCTGCTGGCAACCGCGATTGGACCGCTATTTATTGGGCCCTTGTCTGAGGTCTACGGCCGGAAATACATCCTGCACGCATCTAATATCTGGTTTTTGGTCTGGAATCTAGTCTGCGGATTTGCAAAGACTAAGCAGGTGTTGATCGCATCTCGCTTTCTTGCTGGCTTCGGGGCTAGTGCTATTTATGCGCTCGCGTCTGGTGTTCTGTCCGATGTATGGCGACCTGAGCAGCGCGGCCGCTCTCTTGGTGTTTACTTGCTTATTCCCTTGCTCGGCGCTGCTGTTGGTATGCATCCACGCGAAGAAATTATGGTGATGATGAACTGACTGATCGAAAGGCCCCATAATCGGCGGCTTCATGGCCGGCCGTACCACCTGGCGCTGGATATTCTGGTCCACGTCCATTTTCCAGGCCGTGATGATCCTTGTTTCGTTCAGCGTTTTCCGTGAAACGTACGGTCCGCTCATTCTCAGGTCTCGAGCCGAGAGACTTCGGCATCAGACCGGTGAAGGGCGCTACCAAACACTAGACGAGCGGCTCCATGGACACAAATCGCCTTGGGAAGTGCTTGGACGAGCACTGATACGACCCCTCCGCTTGCTCGCTTTCCAACCTATCGTTCAGATCTCCGCGGTCATTGCGGCGTTCGACTACGGCATCCTCTACATCGTCATGTCGACCTTCTCGCAGCTCTGGACCAGACATTACGGTCAATCGGTCGAGCTCAGTGGACTGCATTACATGGCCTGTGCAGTTGGCGAAGTAATCGGCTCTCAGATCACCTCGAGGCTAATGGACGGTCTATACCGGCGTTGGACGTTTGGCTGGGAGCGCCCGCACACCCCCGAAGCCCATCTCCCCACAATTCTATTTGGCGCGATCCTCGGCCCCCTCGGCCTCTTTATGTACGGATGGGTCTCGGAATACCGTCTGCATTGGGCCATTGTGGACCTCGGTATACTAATAGCCCTGGGGGGTATTCAGAGCAACGGGATGCCCCTGCAGGCGTATGTTATGGAGTCTTACCCGGACCATACCAGTAGTGCGTCCGCTGCCAGCCAGTTCTTACGCAGTCTTACAGCATTTCTTTTCCCGCTTTTTGCCCCGCACATGTATGAGGTTCTGGGGTATGGCTGGGCGAATAGTATCCTGGCTTTTGGCGGTCTTGTCCTTGGGGTTCCGGCGCCTTTTGTGCTGTGGTTCTTTGGGGCAAAATTGAGGGCGCGCGCGCAGTCTAGCTACTAAACATGCCTTGATGTGGTTTGGTGGGGTTTCTTCTCTTTCGGGTTTGTGAAGTACTTTCCGATCGTTGTTTTCAATCTGTTGTGTACCTTGGCAGTTTTCTAGGACCCCGTGGTTACTGTCATTTTCTCCTTTCCAAACCGACTGGTTCTGAAATAGCTGAGTCCCAGTTGCGCTACAAATAGCCTTCGAATATAGTGTTCCAGGCAGGAAAATATCAGTGCTCGTAGGAATGTGACGAATGAGTTGTAGTATATGTTGCAGCCTCAGGCAGACGCACTCCAGGAACCGAGTGCACAAAGGTACCAGGAACAAGCACACTTTTATATGTTACAAGTATTTCATTTCCTGATAATGCCTTCCAGACATTCAGAGGAATAATTCACCTCCTCGTCAATAACCATCAAACCGAAACGTTGCGAATTCACCAACTGAGTTAACTATGGAGTGCTGACAAATGCGCGTCTGGTGGGGCCGCAATGTCTTCAATCCTCAGTCTTCCCCTCCCCCTCAGCACCACCACACCAAATTTGACATAATATAGAATAATGGACGTCCACGTCGTTTCCAAATCCAACAATCGCCAGCATGCAACTTTCCCCCTCTCCACATCATCATCCCAGGAAGAACCACCCCTGAAACCATCTTCCGTACGCGTGCGCGCAACCCTCCTGGGCCTGGCCTCTAACAACCTCTCCTACGCCAGCGGCGGAACCCGGCTTCACTGGTGGGATGCTTACCCCGTCCCACCCACGGCCCCGTCCCCATACAACGACTCCTCAGAATGGGGGATCGTGCCGGCCTGGGGCCTTGCGAGCGTCATTGACAGTTCCATTCCTGACCTCCCCGCGGGGACTACGCTTTACGGGTTCTGGCCGACATCGGCGCATGCTGTAGATCTGGAGCTGACGCCCGCGGAGCAAGAGGTGCGGGGCCACTGGAGGGAGGTGTCGGCGCACCGAGGCAATTTAATGCCCCTGTATAATCGGTACAGGGTGTTTGAGACGGGGGGCAAGGATCTGTCGGAATTTGGGTGGGATGTTACGGTCGGCGCGATCATGTTGGCCGGGTATGTGCTGAGCGAGTATGTTTTCACGCCGGATCCTGTGAACCATCCGCCGGTGCATCCGTTTAGTGAGAGGGAGAAGTGGACGGTTGAGGATGCGGATTTGTCGAAGACGGTGTTTGTGAGTTTGGCGGCGTCGACGAAGACGGCGCGCACTGTGGCGTATAACTTCTTCTGCAGGCCGCGGAATACGGGGCCGTTGGCGTTTTTGCAGGTTACGTCGAAGCCGAAGGATATCTTGGAGGCTGCGGAGAAGTTTATCCCGCAGTTTCCCGTTGGGGCGATTGCGTATGAGGATGTTGGTTCTTCTGGGGAGTGGATTGCGAGGTTGAAGCCGGAGAGGGTGGTTGTTGCAGACTTTGGGGCGCGGGATGGATCGTTGGATAGGTTCGTCAAGGTTGTTCAGAGCACGCCGGAGTTGCAGTCAACGAAGATTATGGTTCTGGCAGTAAGGAATCAGCAAAAGGTACGATGAACGCGTTTATTTCAACTCTCTCTCAGCTAACTTGAGCAGGTTTATACTCCGGAGGACCTGCAGGCCTCTCGGGAATCCTTCGTCTCCCTAAACAAAATTCAAATGAACACATCTCCAATCCAAGAAACCGCAGCAAGGCACCGGGGCTTGGGGCTTTACCATGAAGAGCTCCGAAAGCGATGGGAGCACTGGCTCAAGAACCGCGAATGCGCAGCGCCCGATCTGAGTCTTGTCTGGGGCAAGGGGATAGCGGGGTCGGACGGGATAGAAGGCGGCTGGGAGGCTTTATGTCAGAGTAAGGTCAGGCCAGGCGAAGCGTTAGTATACCGGGTTTAGAGGTGCAGGTCGGATCATTGTCATGTACAAATTTCGGGGTTAGCGTTGCATTCTGCTTGCAATGAATACTATCCATACCTTCATTGCTTGATTGAGGTGTTATTCCCTCTGGCTGCTGCTATCTGGGTTTTAAAGCACACTCACCAATATCTGCTTCTCTGTATCTCTATTTTCTCTCGCTCTTTTATTTTACGAAAAGAGTTTAATAAAGAAATATCAATCTACAAAACGAGACATCTACGAATTATCAACACAAGACCAAACCCCAGACGCACCATCCGCCTTCAACCCATCAATAATGCCCACTACCGCACCATACGTGCCCGCAACCATCAAAAAGCAGCCCAGGACAACCATAAACACACTAAACGTAACCATGAACATCCACCTCAGCGACTCCTGTCTCGTACCAATCCTGCCCTTGGCCCAGTTATCATACAACCACATAAACCCCGCCGGCTGAAACACCTGCAGAGTCCCCAGCAGGGCACCGAGAAGAGAAATGAGACTCCCAAAAATGGGGATCGCGCTGGCGATGATGTACGCAGCTGCGATTACGGCCCCGACGCAGCTGAGCCAGGTGAACCAGTGCACGGGCGTGTTTGCGGCGAGATGCCGTGACCCGCGCATGATGCGGATGAAGAAGTATTTGCTTGCCATCTGTCTTGTCAGCGGGATATGAAGGTGGAGTGGATGGGCTGACCTACATGAGTACTAATAGTCGAGGTAACGAATAACCCTGGCAGTGCAATGCCATAGGCAATCTGCTTGATTAGCTTCCCTGCAGACCCCAGTGCAGGCGAGGAGACGTAGGAGCCGCAGTAGTAATAGACCACAACGCCGATGACGATGTAGACAACGGTAGCAACGGATTGGCAGATAGCTAGGGACTTTGTGTAGTGTCGAGGATCGCGCATCTCGCATACAATTGGGAAAAAGAACGGGGTGCCGGTAAATGCAAAGGTGAGTTGACTGATTGCTGCAATGCCCTTGGCAAAGGATGGGGAGTTCACGATCTTGTAATCGGAGGACCATGGGCCTGTTTGCGGCGCGGCGTCAGGGCGGTCCTGGATTCCGACGGCGATGGTCACGATGAAGACTATACTGTTAACACTTCACCTCGAAATGGGCAAGGAAGACGCACTCGAAGTGACTAGGCATCCTAGACCAGCCCAAGCCAGCATCCCTATACGATCGAGTGTCTGAATGCTGGCCAGGCCGAGAACCACAATAGCAGCAACAGCGACAAAGACAGCGGTACAAGTTCCATGGCTTGAGATTGCGTTCAATGCGATAGAAAGACTGAGAATTCCCGATGCACCAGAGAATATGAGAACTGATGATCATAAGCATCCTATCTAACAAGGGGTCCAATAGTTGGCTTACACAAAGAGAACCCAACTCCTAGAATCTCCCGACCAACAGGACCGAATATCAGTCCAGTGGCATCGTCAACACCGTAGACATCACGGTGGTTGAGCTTGAAAACACCAACCATGTAGGCAGACCAGGTTGTTAACACCGCAATGACAAACAGACAAACTATTCCCGGAACAAGGCCCAGTGTATTGAAAGCCTCGGGGATTGACAGGACGCCGAGCCCGATTTGTGCCTTCATCATGAGCGCTGCTGTTCCCTTCCATCCTAGCTTGGGGGGGATTAGCTTACGGCCAAAAACCAGCAGAGGCTACCATACATTGCGGTAATTGGGACCATCCTCTGATATGACGCCAAAGACGGCATCTTCGGTAACGGTACCATCGGGAGGCGGGTTTTCATCTTTTTTGTCCCTCATTTTGGGTGATTTGGTAAAGTATCCGTGGAATGGTAAGATGTCAACAGGCACTGTGTTTATAGCATCATAGACCGGGATACCAAGGTGCAGGTTGCCGCGAAGTACAACGAGAAAGTTGTATACCAATAGTCACACCTACTAGGCTAGTTCTCGAATAGAATCACAGGGCAAACCATGGGCCCTTTTCGTGTCAGGAGCGGATCGCGCTGAGGACACAATCCCTGAATCATAAAAGGCAGTTAAATTATGAGCAATCTGAATCATAAACAATCGTGCCTTGCATCAGCATTCTTGATCTGGACTGTGGGTCCATTGGCCTTGCACTAGTATCTGCTTGGCCTTCTTGGGGCCGAGCAGCCTCCAGCCTCCCCAGGAGATGTTCATCTTGACATTCTCGGCCCTTGATTAGGCCTTTCCTAAAACCTCTATGTGGATAGTATGGGAGCCGGTGTAGCCCTTCGGGTAATACCCACCAGCACCTACCAGGCACCTGGCACCTCTTGTCGAATATGCCGAGACATCTCTCCACAGCCGGAAAAGCCATTATCACTCGGTCTTGAGTAGGCAAGGAACTGTTCCGCTTCTATGCGTATAGCAACCATTCGCCTTTGGCTCTGCTTTCACAATCGATATCGGGATCGCCCGGGTCGTGTAATTATCGCCCTAAATTATTAGTATGATATCTGTCGGGTATTTCACAAGTTTTCGAATCTGAAAAGGAAATCGGTTTTGGACATCTCAAACCTCTACAGTGAGTTCATTCTCTACAACAGCCCCGGGGAGCTACAGTATATGGCGTACAATTGCGGTACAATAAATGCGAATGAATAGTTCACCCTGTAGTGAGATTTAAGGACCAAGGATAGTGATATTAATATGACTTCGGAAGCCCCAGCACCCTCTGCCCAATATAATTACAGATCATCTCACGGCTCACCGGTGCCAGTCTTGGAATCCACACCTCCCTGAGATATCTCTCAACATGGAACTCCCTTGCATATCCCATCCCCCCATGCGCCAGGACTGCCCGTTCACACGCCTCAAATGCCGCCTCGCCAGCTAGATACTTACCAGCATTCGCATACTCTCCATCGCCATACCCGTCATCATATAGTTTCGCCGCCTGTGAAATCATCAACCTCGCCGCCTCCAGCTTCATCCAACTATCCGCCATCGGATGCTGCAGTCCCTGATTCATCCCAATAGGCCGGCCAAATACTCTCCTGTCCGATGCATACTGCGTTGCACGGCGCAGCGCAGCAAACCCTAACCCCAACGCTTCAGCGCCGATAAGGATGCGCTCCGCATTCATACCATGCATGATCATCTTAAAGCCCTCGTTCTCAGCACCGACAAGGTCAGTAGCAGGCACGCGCCAGTTATCAAAGAACAACTCATTCGTATCAACAGCGGCGCGCCCCATTTTAGGGATTTCACGCACATCCACCGACGAGCGGTTCAGGTCCGTATAGAACAGGGATAGGCCCTGCGATGGCTTCTTCACGTCCGATAGTGGTGTCGTACGAACAAGAATAAGGATCTTCTGCGCGTTTTGCGCGGTCGATATCCATATCTTCTGCCCGGAGAGGATATAGTGGTCTCCGTCCCTGCGAGCCGTAGATTGGAGCTTCAACGTATCCAGTCCTGTATTCGGCTCTGTAACGCCAAAGCAAGCACGTTCCTCACCAGCGATAAGAGGCAGCAGCCAGCGCTGTTTCTGCTCGGGTGTCCCGAATTTCACGACCGGTTCGAGACCGAAGATGTTCATGTGCACCGACGAGGCGGCTGTCATGCCCCCGCCGGACTCGGAGATGGTCTGCATCATCACGGCTGCTTCGGAGAGTCCCAGGGCGGAACCATCATACTCGGTGGGCATACAGATCCCCAGCCATCCATCGCGGGCGAGCGTGGCGTGGAAATCGGCTGGGAACTGCTTCCGCGCGTCGAGGTCGGCCCAGTACTCATCTGGAAAGCGGGCGCATATCTTGGAGATTGCGTCCCGCACTGTCCGCTGCGAGTCGGTGTAATCTGGGTTGTTGTTTTGGAGATATTCTTGTGCTCTGGATGTGATGGTGCGGATGCGGGCAGCGGATACGCGTGGTGTCGCGACCCGGGTCTGTCATTGTTAGATATGATCGTGGAATGTGGTAAGTACTCACAAGCTTGTAAAAGAGCGACATCATCAATTTATCTGTCGTGGATATGAACTATCTACACCGTCCTTGGCCGATTTATGACTCGGTCGGTGTACTGTTAAGTTGTTAACCGACAGCCGAACCAAGCGATGACCCGGCGGATCGCAGCTGGAATGCGGGGTTGAGTTACCAGATAGCCGGTGGATATTCCAGAATAGACAGAGAATTCCAACAGTAACCATGATGAAGCGCTCAATGAGTAGACCTGTGCAGAGCGGTCTGCGCAGAAAGGGCGCATTCGCCCGCCCGCTGCGATGCTATTCAGCCCCGGCGAGACAGGGTCCTCTACAGGGCATCCGCATTCTCGACTTGACTCGGGTTTTAGCTGTAATGACCCTATTTTATAGGCCACCGTATATTACTGACACGATTAGGGCCCCTTCTGTACACAGATCCTAGCAGATTACGGCGCGGACGTGGTCAAAGTCGAGCATCCCAAAGGAGGAGTAAGTACCTTGACGTGAACCTAGAGTAGTCACTAACCTGTTGACGCAGGATGACACGCGACTATGGAGAGAAGAAGGCGAAGAGAGACTCTGGAAGCCAGGCACAAAGAATACATCGCTCTACTTCAACGGAATCAACCGCAACAAACGCTCCATCGCCGTGAACCTCAAACAGGAAGCCGGCCGGAGTATAATACTCGACCTGGTCAAGGGCGTTGACGTAGTGTACGTTCTTCCAGAGTTCTCTTTAGGTAGATATACTAATTGTACAGAGTCGATAACTTCATCCCGGGGAAACTGGAGGAACTGGGACTCGGATACAAGGTCTTTGCAGAGACAAACCCGTCTATCATCCATGCCAGTATATCAGGTATGATCTCCTCCGCCTTATCTGCAGGTTAGAGGTTTAATAGATTTAGGATACGGGGCAACAGGCCCCTACGCGCAGCGCGCAGGGTACGATGCAATCGCCGCCGCAGAGGCAGGGCTGCTACACATAACAGGCGAACCAGATGGGCCACCAACAAAGCCCGGCGTCGGGATAATGGATATGGCCACTGGGCTGTACCTGCACGGGGCGATATGCGCTGCTCTAGTATCCAAGGAACGGACGGGCAAGGCGCAGAAGATTGACGCGTCGCTGTTCGAGACGACCATCTCGATCCTAAACAACGTGGGCATGTCCTGGCTGAATCTGGCGAAGGAAGGACAGCGCTGGGGAACAGCTCATGCTACGATTGTTCCTTACGGGGTGTTCAGGACGAAGGACTCTGAACTTGTCCTTGGGGCAGTTAATAACCGACAGTTTCGGGTGTTGTGTGAGAGGTTGGGGGATGAGGGTATTGCCAGTGATCCACGGTTTTTAGATAACGATGTGAGGGTGCAAAATCGTGATGCTTTGAACCAGACACTGCTGGCCTACTTTGCGACAAAGACGACGGATGAGTGGATGAAGGTCTTCGAAGGCAGTGGAATGCCTCATGGGCCGGTTAATACGATCCAACAGGCATTCCAACACCCACAGACTGCAGCCCGAGGCATGGTGCAGACCATCCAGCATTCAGAGGCAGAGGATGGAAATATTCGTGTTCTAGGTAAGCTGCCACTGAGGTATAAACACTATCGCTAACAGTATGACCAGGCATGCCGGTGAAATTTGACAACTCCCAATCACCCAAGGCCACCCAGCCACCAGGTCTTGGAGAACATACCGACGATATTCTCGCAGAGATGGGGCGCTCTGAATCAGAGGTCAAGAGCCTTCGCATGCAGGGAGTCATATAGTAGCAGAGAAGCAATGAGCAAACTGCAAATGCACACATTGCATAGAGAGTCCTTTGACTGTAGAACGCCCAAAAGCACAACTTCCTAGACCTCAACATAGAAATCCTGACAGCTTTCGTACGTCTGCTCATTCCCACTTGCATACCAATACCACTGTATCACGCAGTTTCCCGCCACATCGCATGGTGCTCCTAGTGAGCTTGGAATAGTCACATTGTAGTCGGCTGGAAGAATTAGTCGCTGCCCAAACGAAGGGTGATGGACGTACTGTCATTGCGAGGCGGGCCAGAAAGGTGATCTGGCCAGTTGGCCCATGTTACCAGAGGCTGTCCAACTACCTCATTTGTCGCGGTTTCAACGATCGAGACATTCTGTCGCAATTACCAGTTAGAAAGATGAGGAGGATAAGCAGACTGAACAAGGGCATACCGCGTATCCGGGATGGTGGCCCGCGACCAGGTTAATGTGGAATTCAAGCACGTCGCCACCCTTGACGGCCTTGACGTTGTCTTCGTTATCTTCAAACTGGTATCCGCGGCAGAGGTAGGCGTTGCAGTTATAGTCCTCGTCAGCCGCTGCCACCGCGTTCTCTATAGGGCCCGCGATATCTGGGGCTGCTGTCAGTCATAAAATACTTCCTAGACAGGCACGCGCTTAACGTACCATTCTCGAGGACATCTACAACTGCTAATCCGCATGCTGCTTCATGGGCAGGACCTGTCTACTCTTCTTAGTATTCAGTGCAAATGAATAAGGACTATAATACTCACCTTTCGAGGAGCCGGATCTTCGACCACTGCATGTCCATGGACACCCAATATAGCTGCCAGAACGGCGACCGTAATCGAAGAAATCATTCTAAACGGCGGTCTACCAGAAATCGGGCTCAGAAGGTAAACTGCAACGAAGACTTGGCCCGTCGTTACTTATACGGTCTACTGCGCGGGTTGAGCATCATCTAGTCCTAACATGGATCGCAGTGCGAGAACATGAAGGCAATACGGAGCGCAGCCTGTGGTATTGAAGAAGAGTGCCAATATTTATTCCAGTAAACAATATTTCCCCGCGAATGGCATCATATATATTATAGTACCCACCTTGCCTGACGGATTATTTCTGCAGCCCTGCTCTCTTTCAATGCGTGTGCAGACTTGATTAATCCACACCACAAATGCCATATTACGTTCCTGAAATAAAGCTGCATTCAAAAATGCCAGACCTATATGAAACCGCGGAACAGCAATTTGCTCCAACCGGAGCGTTTCGTCTATACGAACTGCCCTGTAATTAAGGGTTCTTGGCACCGATCACGGTCCTCACGGCTCTCGGCCGTGGTCGATTGGGAGATGATCTGCCGGGAAATATAAATGCCATTGGAGGGGAAACTCGGTGTGTCCCTTGGCTTGGGGAAAGTGTCTCGGGGGGCTCGGTATCCGACACCGAGTAGATGGATTTCTCGACAGAGCTATGACGGAGATGCCATACCCCTGCTATCTGGGGTGATGTATAAAGCCTGGCTGGCACCACCAACAGTCACCATCAACAATAAGGAAATCACATTCTTTCCACAAGTCTTCTTCAGCCAGTTTGACGTGGCTTTGTTACCAATATGAGGTTCACTACTTTTGCCCTGCTAGCCGCTGTGGCTATTGCTTCACCTACAAAGGAGCTCACCAGCCGCTCTGAGCTGGCTCGTCGCCAGGCTACTGAGACCTGCACAATCGGATACTGTACACAGAACGGTGGCACTACTGGTGGTTCCGCCGGTGACACCGTCACTGTGACCGACTTGGACAGCCTGACCGAAGCCGCCGAGAGCGAGGGTGCCTTGACCATTATCGTATCTGGTGAAATCTCTGGCAGTGCCAAAATCCGCGTCGCAGCCGACAAGACCATCTATGGTGAATCCGGCAGCTGTAAGTGCTCCATTTGAGTCGAATATAGACACCTGCTAATCCTTGCAGCTATTACCGGTATTGGCTTCTACATCCGCCAGGTTAGCAATGTTATCATGCGTAACCTGAAGATCGGAGGAGTCGACGCTGACAACGGCGATGCCATTGGAATCGACGAGTCCACCAACGTGTGGGTTGACCACTGCGATCTCTCTGGTGATCTCAGCGCTGGCAAGGATGACTTGGATGGTCTTGTTGATATCAGCCATGCTGCTGACTGGATTACTATTTCCAACACCTACTTCCACGACCACGTATGCCCACCCCTTTTTGACAGATTTCGCCCATACTAACTGCAGCAGTGGAAAGCCTCTCTGATCGGCCACTCCGACAGCAACGCCGACGAGGATGAAGGAAATCTGCACGTCACATACGCCAACAACCACTGGTACAACATCAACAGCCGTACCCCCTTGGTCCGCTTCGGAACAGTCCACATCATCAACAACTACTGGGACAGCCTGCTCCTGACCGGTGTCAACTGCCGCATGGATGCGC
The DNA here is from genome assembly GCA_023624915.1 of Aspergillus amoenus. Classification (NCBI taxonomy): domain Eukaryota; kingdom Fungi; phylum Ascomycota; class Eurotiomycetes; order Eurotiales; family Aspergillaceae; genus Aspergillus; species Aspergillus amoenus. Next base: position 503,633 of record JAMABK010000015.1, read on the forward strand.
AGGTCCTGATCCAGAGCTCTACCTTTGTTAACTGCCCCGATGAGGCTATCTTCTTTGCCGACTCTGACTACACTGGCTATGCGGTTGTTGATGATGTTGACTTGGGTGGTTCCTCGAACTCTGTGCCTGAGGGGACTCTCACTCCGGACTCTCTGCCGTACGATGCGATTGAGGCGCTTGGATCTGACCAGGTTGCAAGCGCTATCCCTGAGGCTGCTGGGCAGAAGTTGTAGGCTAGCCAGGCAGTTGAATAGCCCGAGGCGTGGACGGAGAACAGCTGGTTAGGCCGGGCTACGAAGGCTATAGCACAGTTAGTTATTATGTACATAGTCGCCATTGCACGTATCGTTATGCACATACTGCCTTTTTTAAATTTCCCTGCCCATAGACTTCCTGCTGTAGGACGTGACGTAGAGGTGCGGATGTGCGGATGTGGTTCCGACGGCTGCGGATGAGACTCCGGTATCAATACCGTACACAGAGCGTAATAACGAGCATCATTTATAGTCGCGACCCTGCAGTCTGTCCGCTCCCAATTCATTCACCACCTATTGGAATCATACTAATTTCTTTGTCAAGATGGCCGGATTTCGAGGGCTACTCGCGGGGAAAGTCTCGATTATTACGGGAGCCTCCTCGGGCCTGGGGCGGGCAATTGCGCTGGCATTCAGTAACCACGGGGCAACTGTTGTCTGCGCAGACCGTGAGGCGTCAAGTATGGGGCATGGCGAGCCGACAGACAAGCTCATTAGCTCCAGAGGTGGTCAGAGCCTGTTTGTTCCTACAGATGTCACGAAAGCAGCCAGTGTCAAGCAGTTGGTCGAAGCGGCGACGGACAGGTTCGAGCGCATTGATGTGTTAAGTCTCGTCTGCCACAGCAAAAGCTAAGATACAGCTATCCTGACTGGTAGTATATATAGCATGGTCAACAATGCAGGTATTGCCCCCGAGGCATCAGAGCCGCGGCCAGTGAATGAAACGAGTGAAGAGGTGTTTGACTCGACGTGGCAGGTTAATGTGCGCGGTGTGTTTCTCGGCTGCAAGTATGCCGGTGCGCAGATGCTGAAGCAGCCAAGGATTCCGGGACATCACAGTGCTGGCAGTATCATCAACCTCTCGTCGGTTCTGGGCGTTGTTGGGCTTTCGGGGACACCGGCATATGCAGCCTCGAAGAGAGCAGTGGTTGCTCTGACGCGCACTGTGGCCATGGACTACGCCCCGCATGGAATCCACTGCAACTCCATCCTGCCGGGGTGTATGTCTATATTCTGACCCATCTGACCTTGGAGTTGGCTGACCATGGTATTTGGGGATCTAGTTACGCGAACACCGATGATCGCCTCGATGAGTGAGGACGGCGAGATGGAGAAGACCTTGACGGACTGTCACCCGCTACAGCGCATCGGCGAGCCAGAGGACATCGCGAATGCTGCTGTCTTCCTGGCCGGCCACTACTCCAAAGGAATAACCGGCGTGAATCTTTCGGTAGATGGGGGCTTGCACGCTCAGTTGCGGCTGAAATAGGAAATATTTGTAATGCACAACAGTAACACTGTTCATGTAACTTAAAAAATGTGGTACCGGAAACGCCCCAGCGGCCAATTAGGGCCAAGAAAGGCACAGTTCAAGCAGATCATCGATGGGACTCTGGGGCCCCAGTGGCCACCCCCGCTCCTTAAATGTACGCATGTATCCTGTTTCTGTAAGCTTTGTCGGCTGTCCAGCTCGATATTCCCTTCCACCAAGCGATGCCATCCGAGGTTTCCGGAGGCGACCGCAAACGACGGCGCATCGCCATTGCCTGCAATGAATGCCGCGACCGGAAGCGAAAATGCGATGGGATAAAACCAGTGTGTGGCACCTGTGCCAAACGGGGCGCTTCCGCAGCGTGTATCTGGGAGGGAGGACGTAATCCCAAGGGCTGGAGTCACAGGTATGGCCTGGGTTACCCTTGAATGGCGACATGGCCGCTTACGCCCTCGGTAGCTATATCCAGTCGCTGAGAAGCCGGATTCAGCGCTTGGAGCAAGGCCAGGCGATGGATGAGAATGATGAAGAAAGGACTGTTAGTCGAAGTGGACGTGCGGTTCCATCCACACCCTCGCCCCGACAACTTACGCCGCAAGAAGGTCAATCTAGGCCTCGTCCTCATGAGCAGCTAGGGGAACCACCCCGGATGGCTAATGCGTTCCCTAGGAACGCATCGCATGCTCCAGGCACTACAGTCAGCCGAGGCAGTGAGAATGCCACTGGTTCAGTAGTCGTGGATCGACATTCGATCCTGGGTGGCGGCGAGGCTGATGATGAGGCTGGAATTGATGCCATGGGTGTCTTTGGATCCATTGGCGATCGAGAGGGCCAGCGGCGGGACTTCTACGGACCATCTAGCACTCTGAGGTTTCTGGGCCATGCGCGCCGGGCCATGAGCCAAAGTACCGCCGGCGCAGACCGAGCCCAGCAGAGAAATGCACTATTAGGCTTGTTCCAGGACGAAGGCATCTCGGTAGCAGGAAGTTCTCATACCTCATCGCTGGAGGCGCCCAGACCCAGCTTTAGCGTTGCCGGGCACCATCTCAGTATCCCACCGAGACCTCAGGCCGATGCGCTGCTCGCTAGCTACTGGACGTATTTCCATTCTCTGTATCCTGTGGTGCACAAGCCGTCCTTCATGGAGAGATATATGGCCCTGTGGGCCCCTCCCCTCCAAAGACCTGACTCGCAACCTCTCAAAGGCTTCTACGCCGCACTAGATGAGAAACTATTCCACTGCCTGTTGAACCTGGTCTTGTCTTTGGGAACTGAGTTTGGCACCGCCGTGGATGAAGGCGATCGGCGCGAGCTCGGTCTGGTTTTCTTTCACCGCGCCAAAGCTCTTATCGACTTTGACATATTTGCCCGAGGAGATATATTTCTGGTGCAGATGCTTATCCTTCTGGGCCACTATCTGCAAAGCACAGACATGGCAAGCGCCTGCTGGAATATGGTTGGCCTTGCCATTCGCGTTGCACAGGGTATTGGCCTACATCATGAACCTGACCATTGCGAGCAAGGATGCTGTTTGAAGGGGATGTTGAGCCAGCTGGAGACAGAGATGCGAAGGCGGGCATGGACTAGCTGTATCCTTCTTGACCGGTAAGCAACTTTCCATAGTCAATCATTTTATGGGTGGTTTATCTAACATCATACTAACCCGTAGGGTCTTTTCTATGACATATGGGCGACCACTAATGATCCACCCAGCTGTATCTCAGCAAGCCATTTCACCGTGTGCAATAGACGATGAATTATTGAGCACTGACCCCTCAGCGCCAGCGACTCAGCCCCAGGATGCTCCCAGTTTGACTGAATGCTATGTCCAAGCGATCAAACTGCAGGATATCCTGGGCGACGTTCTCTATACGTTATACTATAGCACTGGCGACAAAGAAAGCGGCGACATCAGCTTCAACTTCATGGCAGCCTCCACGGCAAATGACAAACTCAGGCGAGGTGAACTGCAAATTCTTCTTAGTATAGAGAATTCTCTTTCAGCATGGGAGCGAGACCTGCCAGAATATCTGAAGGCCCGGAGCTACAGTTTTATGGGGCTCGAGGCCAATAACGTGTTTGGTGCCAGGACCCCTGCGTTTAACAGGCAGGCAATCATTCTGCACGCACGGTGAGTAGTTAGACGGCTGGTTCAGCACACATAGTTGTTCCTTGCTGATATGATGATGGCAGGTATCTGCATGTACGATTAATCATGTTTCGCCCCGTCCTTTCAGCCCTCTTCTACTCCGGCTCCAAGGAAAGCGCATCGGAGCAAGACAGTTCGATGGAGTCGGCTATGCGAAACGGGATGCTGGACAAGGGCGTCAACCTCTGCGTCTCATCAGCTCGCGATCTTGTCGAGCTCATCACAGGGAATCTCGATCTCTGCAATCAGGTCCTGCCGCCGTCGTGGCACAATGTCTTCTGTACGTGCCCTCAATCACATATAATCAATCACCTGCTCATCAACAGAATATAGACATGCATAGTTGTTCCATCGTATTTCTCATCTGCCGCTTGTGCTGTCTGGGCCGAATACAAAATAAAGAGGGCCTGATCGCGAGTTGGGACAAATGTCTAGCTTTTTTTTCGCACCTATCAGTCGCGAAGCCGGTCGGCGAAAAGATGCCTGCGAATAGTCGAAGCGATTCAAACGCGTGTGTTCCAACCGCAACCTGGTGAGTACACTGTTACCAAGGAGTAGGGCCGATAGACTGACTTGCCATGCTTGCCTAGATATGAATCCGGTCTTATCTTCTAGACCATCGTCCGGAAATGGGCCTGGTACTTCTCTGAATCAGACACGGGGCGATTCCACCTGGTACGAGCATATGCAGATGCCAGACCAGGGCTCGTCTCCGCCGTTGTTTGACGAAGCCATGCTCGCCGACCAAGCCGCTGCAAGCTGGATCAGCGATCCATCGGAAATGAACTGGCTCTCTTTCTTTCCCTTTGTAGAGGGCCTTGTAGACGGCATTTCGGACCCCCAGTTAGCTCAGACCCCGTTCTCTTAATATGAGCAAGGATGTTGTCCCATTGCAAAGTTATGAAGGATCCTTCGTACATTTCATATAGATATTCTTTCCATTGCGCATGACATCCCAGTGTGGCTTGAAGCAGCCGTACTAAGTAAGCGAATAACTACCCAACCGGTAGATTAACAGAATTCCACAAATCTAGTATAAAATCCTACTTCAGCCGCGGAAACAAATCCAAGGCATTCGCACGGTTAATCCTAGCAGCCAGACCCGCATCCTCAAACTGGTACGCATCCTGCCGCGAAGTGTGAAACCGGATGATATCATTATTAGCATACGGGGTATCGCTACCGTAAAGAAGATGACCAGGCTTCGCAAACTTCTCCATAATCCGTAGCACATTCTCGGAGCCGGCCACAGCTGTATCGTAGTAGAAGCTACGCGCATCCTCCCAGAACGCATCGAGCTCCTCCTGCGTCTTGGTCAGGATGCTGGCGGGCCGGCCAAGCAGGTAAGGGAGGGTACCGCCGGCGTGGGACAGGATGATCTTGCAATTGGGGTTATTGCGGACCGTCTTGTTGTGGAGCATATCCAGCGCCGTCTGGGTAGTTTCGAATGGGTATCGGATGACAGGCTGGGGAAGGCCGCTGACTTGGCTGATGTCGACAGGGTGGGTGGGGTGCACCAGGATCACCGCTGAGCGGCGGTTGAGCTCTGCCCAGATATCCTTGAAGTCGGGGTGGCCGAGATAGTGGTTGTCTTCGCCGTATCGGGTGAAGAGGACGACGCCGTCGGCCTTGAGCACGTCGTAGGCGTGGGCGATTTCGGCCAGGGCGAGCTGCTTGTTCAGGATGTTGGGCAGCGCTGCGAGGAAGCCGTATTTCCGGGGATTAGAGTCGCGGAGCTTCGCTGCGTATTCGTTTGTCTGTCGTGCTAGGTCTGCAGATGCCTGGGCGTCTTTGAGGATACAGGCACCCGGGGCAGTCAATGACAGGATACTGGTCGTGATACCGAACTGCTGATTGACCTTGTCGTCAAGCTCTGGGGTCCAATCAGGGATGAACCAGCCTGATGGATCCCGCCAGAGGTTTGCACCGCTGGATATATGGGTTAGTGGTGACCAGCCAGTACGGAGAGGTCAACTTGCCTTCGCGGTAGAAGTCTGGGACGAAGTGATGGTGGACGTCGATTCTGTTCGGAGCCATGATGAGAAGTTAATATTTGGTGTTGGATATATAGACTCAGGCAAAAATTCAACAATGGGTCCCTTGGTTCCGCATCTGTTGAAATGAAACGAACTGGCCCATGCCATGCGTTATCTTTATAGGTAAGAAATCTGGATTTCGAAGCACCCCCAGGCCGGGCCCATACTCAGGGGTCTCCCCGCAACTCCGCAATGAAATCCATTCTCCGGGCAAATATTCCACTGGGAGCTACAGTAGGCACATTAGTCTGCGTGGGTGTGCGGATGTGACTCCGGCGATATGCAGGGAATCCGGATTGAGATCCGCAGGGTTTCCTCGTCTGCGTCCTGTGGATTTGCATCCGCTCCGTAGACTTAGTTCTCTGGACTCTCTATTGGCCTGCAAGATGCTTGTTATATATATACACTTGGGATTGCATCCATCTTGCCGGTGATCAAATCCCGTCCCATGAGACAGCCTTCATAATGACAAACAGCCCAGACTCCGTCCGCGATGTGATCATCGTAGGTGCTGGTATTTCCGGAATCAACACTGCCCACCATCTCCAAACGAAGCTTCCCAATCTCAGCTATTCGCTGCTTGAAGCCCGCAGCAACATCGGCGGTACATGGGACCTATTTCGCTACCCTGGAATCCGCTCTGATACAGACCTCCATACGTTCGGTTTCCCGTGGAATCCATGGAGCGAAAATAGGGCCATTGCAGATGGCCGGTCCATTGCGAATTACCTGTGTCAGTCTGCCAAGGAGGCCGGTATTGATCAACATATCTTGTTTCACCACCGCGTTGTCTCTGCAAAGTGGTGCACCGACGACGGGTTGTGGGAATTGGATATTGATATAGAAGACAGCCGACGTGTCCAGCTCCAAGCAAGGTTTCTGGTCCTGGGGACGGGCTACTACGATTACACCGAGGGGCTCGAACCGGAGATCCCCGGGCTCTCGACCACCTTCAAGGGCGCCGTGGCCCATCCTCAATTCTGGCCCGAAAACCTCGACTATACCGACAAGCGCGTTGTTATTATTGGCAGCGGCGCGACTGCCATTACGCTTCTGCCCAACATTGCCAGAAAGGCTGCACACGTCACGATGGTGCAGCGCAGTCCGACATACATCATGTCCATCGACAACCGGACCGGCGGTTCCCTGAGACACAAGCTCCTACCTCAGTCCTGGGCCTTCAAGATCGACAGATGGATATTCATGTGGGCTATTATCGCCATATACCAGGCCTGCCGGCTCTTCCCCGGGTGGTCGAGAAAGGCCCTGCAGTCAGCTGTTGCGAAACAACTTCCAGACCACATCCCAGTCGACCCCCATTTCGTGCCACAATATAAGCCTTGGGATCAGCGGCTTTGCTTTTCACCCAACGGGGATTTTTTCGATAGCCTGCGTGCCGGCAAGGGTCATGTCGAGACTGGCCGTATCAAATGCGTGTCCGCTGGTTCGGTGGTTATGGAGTCCGGAAAGTGTCTTGACGCAGATCTCATTGTCCCTGCTACTGGGCTCAAGCTTGCTATCGGCGGTCGCATTGACGTCAAAGTGGATGGCATCAAGGTCGACCTGGCCGATCGGTATGCCTGGCGTACGGCGCTTTTGCAAGATGTACCGAATCTGGCATTCATGATGGGGTACGTCAATGCGTCCTGGACACTCGGGACGGAGACTACCAGCCAGCTACTGTGTAGACTGCTTCTGCATATGAAGAGGAATGGATACACCACGGTGGTCCCTCGTGTCCCGCCAGGCTCTCACTTGCAGCCGCGGCCGATGTGGAACCTCGACGCTACTTATGTTAAAATAGCAGCTGGCCAGATGCCCCGGTGTGGAAACGTTGGGCCCTGGAAAGGTCGAACGAACTATTTCGTGGATCTTTGTAAGGCAAAGTATGGAAATATCACTGAAGATGTGGAGTTTCACACTGCAGGGGGGAAGGAATAGCAGAGAGTGGTCCTGATCGTGTATATTCCGTTTTCCTCTACAGCAATTCTAGTCCAATCAGCTCTGGATAATGGGGCGTCTACTCGTAGCAGGTCTGATTAAAAATTCAGATTGGTATTCCTGTAGAAAGCTTCTTGCTATGGGCGTGCAGTTCCCTTGCCAACGTCCACCCTGGCACAGCTAAGAGTACACTCTGTACGCCTCCCCTTCATAGCCGTGAAAAGACTTTCCTCGTCCTCTGAAAACCAATTAGTGACCAAAAACAGCGTTCTCCCATCATCACCGCCTAGAGTGCACGCGGTAGCGTGGCCCTTCGTTCTGATCTCATGGGTGATATTGCCTTCCTTGTCCAGGCGGATAAATTTCTCCAGACCCAGCAGACTAAGCCACATGCCCCCTTCGGCGTCCATACATCCACCGTCTATTCCAAATATCCCATCCGGTGTGTTGCCGGTCTTTCCCGTGGGCGAGATGGCTGCGGGCGACCACACCTTCTGGCGATTGGACAAGCTGCCATCTGATTCAAGATCCCACTTCAGCAGCCCATATCCGAAGGTCTCGGCACAGTAGATCGACATTCCATCATTGCTGATAAACAGTGCATTCGGGAAGACGATGTTCTCGTCGGCCACAGCAGCAGAGCCATCCGTATCAATGACTAGCAGGCGGCCTGGTCGTGGCTCCTCGCCGTGCAGGACCTTTGCACCGGTGTCGTCTAGGTACACCCGGCCACTGGCATCAATGGCCATGTCCCCGCAGTATCCCGTCATGATATTGGACAGGTCAGCATATAGTGTGTTGTTGCCTGTCGAGTCGTGGCGGTACAGTTTGGCATCGAACATGGACGACCAGATCAGCGAGCCGTCGGGCGCGAAACACATACCGTTCGGCTGGTTCTTGGCCTCGCATAGCTGTTTCTTCTCTCCTGTGCAAGCGTCGATGGTGTATATCGCCTGCCCGGTCATGTCGCTAATGTAAATCACGCCGTCTCTGTATCGGGGCGATTCGCCGAAAAGGAGGCCATCGGCGATGGGGGTGTGGCTGAGCTGCTTTGGAGAAGGCATTTGGCTAGGTAAACAATTGATAGGAGTATAGATTTCGTGTGCGAGTAGAAGGAATAGAAGGAGTAATGTTGCTCAGAATTGTGGTTCTGGGACGGGTCTAAATACCGCCCCAAGACCCCAACTGGAGCAGGGTGGCCGTGTAGCGATTGTCTGGGGCCCCGGATTAAGCTCCACTGGTTCCCACCGTGTTACGTATTGTCCCAGCCTTGTGCGTGTCCAAGACGACCCACGGATGGTGTTCCGCATGCCGCCTGCGGGCTCTGGAGCGGCGGGTTGAGTTCCGCCAAAGTTTGTATACGGATCCAGTTATATACTGGACTGAATTCGAATCAACGAAGCGATCGCATGCTGGACCAACGATCATCTCTTTCCAAATGGAGCAACCGAAGAACATACAGACGCAAGCATATGTTGTGGATCACAAGGGCGCCCCGTTTGTGCTTCAAGATGTGATCCTGGACGAGGTGTTGGCCACCGAAGTGTTGGTCGAGATGAAGTACACCGGGCTATGTCATACTGTGTGTTCGCCTACCCCTTACAGCCCAATACAAGGTTCTGCTGGTCCTAACCGCATGCTATAGGATATTGTTGTCCAAAACGGCGGCATGCCCATCGGCAACTATCCGGTCGTTCTCGGCCACGAAGGCGTGGGCATTGTGCGATGGCTTGGCTCCGCCGTATCCAACAGGTCACTGCAACCAGGAGATACTGTTGCTCTCTCTTTCCATACCTGTCAGCAGTGCAAGAACTGCAAAGCCGGCCGGTGCGGTGGCTGTCCCGACATGACCAAAGTCAACTTCCTCAACACTGCGCGCACCGGTCCTGGCTCCAAATCTCCGATATCCCTACCGGATGGGACGAGCCTGCATGCTCAATTCTTCGGCCAGTCCTCGCTCAGCAAACTGGCTGTCGTTACGCAAAGCTGTGTCGTCAAGCTGGACGCACGGCCGGGGGAGCTACCATACCTGCCCCCAATGGGCTGCGGATACCTCACTGGTGCAGGAACAGTTATGAACGTCCTCCACCCGCAGGTCGGCGATAGCATCGTGGTTCTGGGCCTAGGCGCAGTGGGATTTGCAGCGATCCTAGCCGCAAAGGCCCTTGGTGTCAGTCGGATTGTGGCCGTCGACCTCGTTGGCGCAAAACTGGATTTGGCGTCGTCCTTGGGGGCTACGGATACACTCAACACCTCTGCTACGCCTGGCCTGGTCGTGGGGTTACGCCGAATCTTACCTGATGGCGCTAATAATATTATTGATGCAACGGGTGCCCCATCCTTGCTTGAAGACGCTATCCAGTGTCTGGCTCATGGCGGAACACTCGCTCTGGTCGGCGTGCCTCCACCTCACGCGACATTGAACGTAAATGCCCTGGATCTCTTGCTGTCGTGTAAGCGTGTAGTTGGTGTGATTGAAGCGTTGTCCGACCCTCGTGTGGTATATTCTCTCTATCACCATAACGGCTTGTCTAAACTCACCATCCCTGCAGCTCATTCCACGTCTCTTCCAACTCTTTCGAGATGGCCGGTTTCCTGTCGATCGCCTGGCAAAGGTCTATCCTGCACGTCAACTGTCTCAAGCTATTGAGGATTTGAAGTCAGGGCGGGTAAGCACTGCTACGCAGTCATTCCATGCCGGCGATGCAAAACTAACAATTTTCTAGGTCATAAAGCCAATCCTGGCATGGGACGACGCTGAATAAGGTCCGTCGCTGTGATTATCTACTCTCCTCTCTGGAGTATTGCAAAAGGCTGATGGCATATAAAGGAATATAGGACGGCTGAATGCCACTAACCAGTGTTTTCGTTGTTCAATGATGGATTTCGATAGGAGAGGCAACCCAAACCTATCTACCAAAGGGTTCCTTAACTGGCACTTGGTATTCGCCATCCTTTAATACTACTTTTATGCCGCCAATGGCACGGAGGAGTAGACAGGTAGACGTAGATCAATCCGTACATATACATTTGTCGCAGGCACGCGTATCACGAGTGGTGAGAGGATGTGTTGTCACATGTAGTCCTTTAGCTTTAGCCCTGTCCTTTGGTCGACCATGAGGCCAGCCCAGTCAAGGCTGATCCGGCTGGGGTCAGTAAGGATAAGGGATATTTCTGATCTGAAAGACCTCGGCCTACCAGTATAGGTCAAAAGCATTCTCGGCGTGATCGACGTGGCACTATCATCGAATCTCAATTTCCCTTCCTCGAGGAACTCCATGCACCCAGTTTCGGTGACAAGCTTGCTGCAGGATGGAAGCCAGTGGATATCGTCATACGTTGGCCTGCCCTGAGCCATTCAAGTGAGCATCTTTGTTGTGCAGGCTTGATCCACCAGATTGTCTACGCTCGCCTGGGGAGAAAGCGAGATCGGCATGTTGACTGTTGATTTCTAGTCCCCAACTTATCGAATATTCAATTTGTGGTATCTTCTCTCCCATGTCGGAGCAATGTTAACTCGGGTTTAGTTCTGTGACTACCTGCAGTGCTTGCCGGCTTCGCTTCCGCATCAGTCGAACCGGATGCCTTGGATGGATATACATCCGCAACCCACAACCCGACCGCGGATATGGTTGAAGATCTCTAGGAAATATACGTATCAGATATACGATATTCCTTTGCTCTCTAGCTAATTACTCTCTTTAGTTTATTCCACAGCTCGTGCAGTGACACAAGGATAGAAAACTTTCTATAGATAAGCTTATTAAGGTCTATCTAGCTAGGGGTCTAAATAGAGCACCTAACAATCTCAAGACAGGTTAGGTAAGTAGATGCTCAAGATTTCCACTATTTTATATATACTAACAATTGCCGCAGGTCATAAAGCCGGTCTTATCATGGGATAACCCATTGTTAATAAATGTATTGATGTGCAGTAGTAATGGTCGGACCGAGGCTGGTTGGCATCTCTTTAGGGCTGTTGGTTGTTATCATTGCAATACGCTCCGTGCAGCAGCCATTCTTGTTTCTTTTTTTTTGTAGTCATATACTAAAGAATAACTAGAAGATATTCTAGCATGAACTAAACAGCAAGCCTACAGAAGCTCACCTTTCAGCCGATATAGCTCGGGGCTCACGGATTCTGGAGACTTCAAAGTCATAACAGCGCCCTTCTGTCCCACGTCGATGAGCTCTTCGACTCTCTTTCCGTTTCCCAGTCCCGCTAGAAGGACCCCCAGGAATGTGTCGCCAGCACCGTTGACCGAGATAACGCGGTCTACTTCCTGGACGCGTGGAAAGAACCTCGCATAAATGCCACTAGTCGCAGACTCGGAACAGTTGAGGCTCCTGACGATGAACGGTTGAGACGCCATACCTTCCAATCGGGGATCTTCACGCGGCATGAGCTCTAAGAGCACGACACCTTTAGCCCCAACCTTCGTGATGATTGTTGGGATATATGGTAAAAGATCGATAGCCTTCTGTAAGGCCTCAACATCCAGTGCGTTGGCCGGAATGGCCTTTGTAAGGCGTTCGCAAGCGCCGCCGGTGTCAAGGTCTTTTGCAATAGCCAGCCACTGGGGGTCATCGAAATAGCCGTTACCTTGAGCTGCCTCGTATAGGGCTTCCAGTTCGTGTTGATTGGGAGATGCGAGATCGACGCTCGGGGAAGGAAACACCTGCAAGATCCCAACTCCATCCCTGCTAGAAAAGAGGGCCATTGACTTCGCCCGGGAGACCGGTTCAAAAGCGACTTTGGCCCCGTTCTTTTTCGCCGCCTCGATCCAAAGTCTGATTCCAAAGGGACTCCAGCAGGCGTCCACGGCGAGCCATCTTGGCCTGGCCGCCGTAACCGTGGCGTCCCAGTCGCGAGGAAATTGATGGTCTTGGAAGATTTTCATATCGGCTATTGCCACGAACATGTCTTTGTCTGAGCTGTTGACGGCGACGTACTGCGCTGTTCGACCGGAAGTTTGGTTCTCTGTCGAATCCAGCCGTCGAATACCCAAAGTGTCCATACCAGTGGACTGCAAAGATTCCATGATAACGGACCCAGCACTAAACTGTCAGACACGCTATTTTCCAGAAACATGACTGAACAACTTACGGATCGTTCCCAATCATGCTACATAGTCGGACCGGCCCTATTGACGCCCTATGTGCGGCGAGGGCAACGTTGCGACCGACGCCGCCAATCGACTGCATGATGCTCCCGGGGTTAGACGTGTGCAAACGAGGAGGTTCGCCAGTTGCTCCTCCGCTTCCATGAAAATCGCAGGCCAGGTCTATGGCGACAGAGCCGGCAACCAAGATGTCGGCTCGCGAAGAAGGGCCCTGGACACCGTGAGCAGGTCGATCAACATGGGTCAGCCGCCGAAGGCGGGTGCCTTACAGGGTTTACAAAATATGCTATATACCTTCTGGTGGGAAAGTGTGGGTCTATTCGGTTGATGAGAATGGATTGATGGTCCGGGACTTTTCAAATGTCGCCGGCTCCTATTTACATACATGTTTAAGCACTGGTAGGGCTAGGGTAGAGCCTTGCGCTTACAATCCACTAGAAATGAGTCTCGAGAGCGCCACCGATATCTTAGTAGCGCACTGCACGTTGGACCGAGCCAAACTGGTGTTGGCAGTGACACTCCTGTCCTGCGACAGCTGCCGGATTCTCTTCAGTATAAAAGGTGTATTCTCATTCCCTCGCGCCGCCTGGCCGGTAGCAGCCTCGGAGACTGCCTGTTCGATGATGGCATTCATTTCGGCCTTGGGAATGGAGAACTCCTCGGGGATCGGATTTGCGAAAACCATGCCAGATTCAATCCCGAGCTCCTCCTGCGCTAGGATAACGGCGGCTGCCTCCTCCTCGTTCTCAACGACGGAAGGACTATTCACGTCACTGTCTCGGGCCCAAAAAGCCGGGAATGCAACGTCCTTTGGATCCCTGCCTTGGCTGAATGTCGACACGGCCACGCCTTGCGTCTCCAGGTACTCCAGTGTCCGGGGGATATCCAGAAACCCTTTGCAACCGGATGCGACCACAGCCATGCGCGTCCGACCAAGCTCAGAAAGGTCGGCCGAGATATCGAGGGAATCTTCGCCTCCACGGTGGACGCCGCCGAGCCCGCCAGTACCAAACACACGGATCCCCGCCAAACTGGCCAGAATCATGGTCCCCGCGATGGTTGTGCCTCCATGAAGCTTGCGTCCAGTAGCGGCCTGGGTCAAACAGTTAGCATAGTTCGTTCGATTGACATGGAAGACTAACCAAGCCTACTAGAGCAGCGATATCTCTCCGCGACGCTTTTCGAGCCGATTCATGCACCATTCGCTCGATTTCTGCAGGCGCTAGGCCGACGGTGGGCACACCGGCGAGGATGCCGCAGACAGCAGGCACGCCTCCATTTTGGCGCACGATGTCTTCAAGACCAAGGTCGCCAAGTGCCCCGTGGGTGTATATTGTGGACTCTAGTGCAACAACAGGCTTATTGGTCTCCACGGCATCCTGGACTTCCTCCGACACTTTCAGGATTCCCGAGAGAGCGCTAGGCTTTGCCGACTTTGAAGCGGCGTAAGAACGGAAGGACCTGGCCGTTTCCACGGGCCCTTGTAAGAGTGGGCTCCTTCTCCTCCAGCCGTAAGGTTGGCGCGGCCGCGTTGGCAGCTTGAGAAGTAGACCGCGCTGCATGTTGGAGCAGGCCGGCGGTGCGGTTTAGCAAGTTGGCCAAGTTCACACTACTTTCTGTTAACAGTTCCGGGATAGGCCTCGGGGAGAGAGAGCTTCAAGCGTTGTTTATTGAAGTCTAGAGCACGGCGTGTCACACCGAGATCCCGCTGTCTGTCTCAAGGTAAAGCACCAGAAGTTATAATGAGAAAACAGTATCGTGACCGGCAGAATGTGACCAACAACTACGGCCTATACGGATTTAAATGTTTACCATCATGCTGGAGACGACTAACCCCACGCCAAGCGGTTTTCCGAGTCGTCGGATATCCACTCGGATATGCGGACGGTAAATGGACTGCGCCTCTACTCCGCTACTCCGTTACTCCGCACTCAGCTCCTACAACTCCGCAGTAACAGCACAAGAACCGGAATGGAAGGCGACAGAATTGTACGTATATCCAGGGCCTGCGAATCTTGCCGCCGGCGCAAATCCAAGTGCGATGGAGCCGACCCCTGTAGGCAGTGCCGGGCGAAGCGCTCGCCATGCCGCTATCGGTTGAAAGCCCGCACGCGAGTCGCATCCAGGACGCAAGGCCTGTCGGGCCTTGTCGAGCGAGCAGGCAGCCGAGATGCAGATGTAGCTCCTGGGGAACTGGAAAGGAATGATGCCACTCGTCCAGAGGTCTATCACAGCGTAGCTGCAAGCCATGATGCGCCGCAGCCTACGGACAGCTCCCAACTGTTTTACGGGCCGTCATCGACGTTTGCATTTCTACAGCAGATACACCGTGGAGTTCTACCCGGCGCCAAACATGCACAGCACCGCGGCCACGATGTACAAGAGGCTGGACCCGGGCTGGATGCTTTCATGCAGCGGTCTATTTTCTTCGGGAGGCCGCTTCGAGTCGAGGTGGCATCGCACTATCCTCTACCATACCACCAGGCTCGCGAACTGCTAGAGCACTTCAAGGCGTCCTCTCAAAAGGCGTTGCCGTTCCTCTCCCATTCCGCGCTGGATGACCTCTTGCCGGCTTTGGATTCGGAGGTCTCTACTATGGGACCGTGGTCTCAGAAGAAGGTTGTGCTCCTAGCAGTGCTGGCGGTCGGTGCTCTCAGCACGCCTCGGACAGACCTGGCCGAACAGCTCTTCATCCGCGCGAAGCAGGAAGCTGTCATATACGAGGATGCCGTGACGCTTCCTATGATACAGTTCTCACTGCTGGCAGCGGACTACCAGAATAATATCGGTCGTCCCAATTCGGCGTATCTACACATCGGTCAGGCCTGCCGGAAGGCGCTTGCGATGGGACTGCATACCGCGGCAACAAGCGGCGCCTTCAATAACGAGGAACTACAAGAGCGTCGCCGCACTGTTTGGTGCTTGTACCAACTTGAAACGTAGGTGCATCCGACCAGAACTCATGGCCGGCACTGACCGGGACAGATGGACGTGTTCAGCCGTTGGCAGGAAGGGGGTATTGGCGAGAGACGATATCCTCTGCCCTTTCCCTGATAATCAGCCCTTGTGCGTCAGTCATGGTGGCTACTCGGCGATCCTCCAGCAAGCCTGTGAACTCATCTACATGGGGAAGCCCCGGCCGCTCCGTGAAGTATACTCTACGGCCGAGGCGCTCCACGCCCAGATCCGACAGTGGGCTGAAGAAAACGGCCTTCTTCCAGACAGCGAGGGCAACAAGAAGCTGCTCTCGGACGACGTGTCGAAGCTGATGCTCTACAGTGGCAAGTAGCATACGCGAGAATTCCGTTTGATTGCTTGCTTGCTAAGATGACGCTAGGTTACTTCTATCTGATACTTCTTTCCTTCAGACCCTTTTTGGTCGCGTATTCGGCTCTGAGATTGGCGTCGCCAGGACGGCCAGCGGAGGAGCTTTGGATTCGACAGGCTTGCAGGCGAGCCACAGACGCCGCGCAGGACTATATCGTCTTTGTAAACGGCATATTCCGCGTCTCAGATGCATGCAAGGTTTTGTCTGCCATGCCATTCCAGAAAGAATAGCGAAGCTGACGATTCGCAGAACCGAAGACTCAACTCGTTCTTCCTCGAAACCAGCTGTGCTGTGCTCCTCTATGACAGTCTCTGTCACTCGTCCAAGCATCCAAACAACAGAGAATACATCGATATTGCTGTGAGCTGCTTAAGGGAGATAGTTGGCGAAGCTCCTGCGGAGAACACTGCTCTATCAGTTGGTCGAATTCTCCAAGCGGTCGAGCGCTCAATATCACCAGCGGTGCCAGTGAACGCATCGAGCGACGGCGTGGGCCTTGCGAGCGCATACGCAGGAAACAATCCGCATAACTCTCAGATTCTGTCGTTTGACGGAGCGCCCCCGAATACTTCACAGGACTTGATCTTTTTCGGCGACAGGGTCGTTGACGCGAGTGCCGGTCCGTCTACAATGGCGCCTCCCAATGCTGAGGAGCTTGGTGGTGGCGGACATGGCCTGTCTCAGTTGGACTTTGACGTGATGACAACAAATCTATGTAACTTGTTCACTATGGAACCGATGTCTCTATAATGATGAGGTGATGCCTCTTGACTTGGACTTGGACCTGGCGAAGATGAGATGGATATAGTATGTAGAACGAATCTCAAGCTTCTACTCAAAACTAGCAGATGCCCTCAACGGTAATCTTCCTGTCGTAGAGCCCATTCGATCGCAGAGCTCACGTCGTCCGCTATAGCTTTTGGGGGGTAAGCCGGGCTTCCTCGCTCCTCCCTCCACACACCAGTCCGAACTAGAATCGACGTCCACGCCATCCCAGTAGGGCTGTTGAAGTCATTTGCGCCCTTTATGTCGGTTTCTGGGTTATCGCCCACCATGTATACCCGGCGCAGCGGCGCTGTTTTACGCCCGTCGTCTATTCCGAGCATACTCTCCCAATGCCCATTCAGCACACGTTCCGCATACTCATACGTCTGTCTGAACGGCTTCCCCATAGTCCTACGCTTCAGTTCCTTCCCACCCGTAATCTCTCTCCATATGCCCACTAATGCAGCCTGGAGTGCCCCCTGACCGAGTCTCGGTTGGTGATATGCCGTGCTCCAGAACAGATCCGGGTTCGAGAAAAACAGCTGGGGCTGCTTCCCTGACTGCCAGCCATTATTCGGCAGCGACTCGTCGCCGTTTTGCGGAGAGTAAGTCCCGAGCACACCGCCGTCCGAGAGAAGCAGGTCGACGATGACCTGGATGTCGAGGGCCCAGTCGCGCGGATCATTGAAGACAAAGATCGCGTCAATCCTGGGGGCCATCTCAGGCAGAGGTTTTGCAGTGGCACTATACACGGTATCCAGCAGCGGATCGAATGGCCAGAACGTCGGATACGCCTTGAGGATATCCGCCGGGGTAACTACATTCTTGAAGCCATAGTCATATGCGATCTCCCGACACTTGGTGGCGGCGTTGGAACCCGTCACGAGCACGGTCTTGTCTCCTAGCCCGTCAGGTCCGTCAACCAGCTCGCGAAATGGAGTGTGAGACTGGACGAAGCTGTTTACTGAGAGATCGATTTCGAGTTTCCGACTGAGCTCCTCCACTCGTTCCCCCTCATGCTTTCCGCCGCCGTTGGTGAGCAGGATGAACGGGATTCGCCGCTCCTGTAAACCTCTGAGAGCTTCTTTGACTCCTGGGATCGGCGTAGATTCTCGAAGTAGTACCCCGTCAATGCTTCCTTCTGCTTAGCATTTATTACTCAGGCTCATGCGGCTGAGGCTCACTTACTCGAACGCAAATGCGAAAGATGGGCAGTCTTGGAATGCTCCTTTATCTCTAGCCTGGTGGCTGATACTATGTCGAAGCTGAGGTCCCGGGACAGCACGCCGGATTCGTGCGTTTAAGGGCACAGTGAAAGCCGCTCCTGTGGTCGTCCCTAACGGGCGAACAGTCCGAGAGAGTGAAACCCGCCATGTAGTCTGCACCGCGCTCATTTTTTGGGGAAATTCGAGCTTGGATGGCCATGTAACAGGGTTGAGGATGTTTTCTCCTTGTATAGCCGTATAGACTCCAGGACCCAGACTCCAAAGGCCCGGATATGGAAAAGGCTAACGGAATAAAAATCCACAGTTGTCCAATACCGGCCATGATACTGACACATGTGGGCCGGAATAAACCCACAACACCGGATATAAAAAAAGTACCGGTAAACGGAAATACGAAATCCGCAGTAAGCCTTCAGTATCCTTATCCTAGCCCTGGACTAGTCTATGTGTCGTGTGGTTGGTACTATACCCATGGTCCGGCAACCCTAGACTAAAATTACTTCTGTACGTGTCAAAAAAAAGAAAAGAAAAACTGCAACTCTCCCTACCTACCTCTTCGGTAGTGGTTTGCCACGGTCTCGTGTATATCCGTTCATGTTGTTTAGCTGGTGCATCTAGCCGACACTATATTTAACTAGACTACCGCCTATAAACTCTGTACCTACAATTATAGTTATACTTATCGCGCGAGCATTTGCACAGTTTCCGCCCTTGGTCCAATATCGTCACCATGGCTTCTTCCCAGGTGCCTGTGTGGCTTGACTGTGACCCCGGCCATGATGTAGGTTCAATGCCTTTCTCTACTTGTATAGCCTGGGCGTACCTCTCCAACGAGTCTAGCTGACACCTATGTATAAGGATGCCTTTGCAATCCTCCTTGCAGCCTACCATCCCAATATTAAGCTCCTGGGCATAACCAGCGTCTTCGGGAATTCCTCCATCGAGTTAGTACCTGCTAGTCCCAGGCACGAGGCGTCCATCTAAAAAATATGATAACCTCAGAAATACCACCCATAACGCAGCAGCTCTCCTTACCGCGATGGGAAAGCACAACGACATTCCTCTATACATTGGAGAGGGGAAACCGCTTGATCGCCCCGCGCTGCACGCTCCCACTGAAATCCACGGCGCCAGCGGCCTAGATGGTACAGATCTTCTTCCCATCCCATTGTGCGCACCCTCCTCCGAGCCCGGGGTAGACGCCATGGCGGCGGCTCTGAAGGCCCAGCCCGCGGGGACCGCCTGGATCGTTGCCACCGGCGCGTTGACCAATGTCGGGGCTCTATTCAGAAAATACCCGGAACTCGTGGCACACGTCAAGGGCTTGAGCCTTATGGGCGGAGCAATCGGGGCCAACTTCTCAGATGCACCTCTTGGGAAGTCTAACGTGCAGCGGGACTGCGCCGGTAACTGGACTCAATGGGCTGAGTTTAATATTCTGGTTGATCCTGAAGCCGCAGCGGATATATTCCATAACAAGCAGATAGCTAAGAAGACCATCATCGCGCCGCTGGATCTGACGCATCAAGTCCGAGCCACACCGGAAGTCAGGAATCTGCTGCTTTTTGGTAAGAGTGGTGAAAACGGGGAAGCTGGGAAGTCGACATTGAGGAAGTTGCTCGTTGAGTTGCTCTATTTCTTCTCAAAAACTTATGCGTACGGCCTAACCAGGCTTCCATCGCGGGCTCCTAAGTATTGCTCGTCGGCTGACCAGTAGCAGGGATGTCTTTGGCATTACCGACGGCCCGCCGCTACACGATCCTATAGCTGTAGCTGCTGTCCTGGCTGATATTCCAGGGAGTATTCCATTCTTCGAGTGGGATGCTACAAGGAGCCAGGGTCCACAACATCGTGAGCGATTTGAAGTCACTGTCATCACAGATGGTCGCCTTGAGGAAGCTGAGCAGAAACAGACTGGAAGGACCATCGCCAAAAAGTATCCCATTGGCGAAGAGGGCGTGACGATTCCAAGAGGGTTGGATGTGCCTAAGTTCTGGACTGCAATCGAGGACTGCCTTGAAAGAGCCGATGAAGCGAACAAAGCCTTTGAGAACCGAGAGCGGGCTAGACCCCGAATCTAATCATGTCATTTTATCCAAATTACATTATAGGCAGTCCAAAAGCACTAACTTGCGGCATGCGGGTTGTCGACGGGAGTCTTGTATATAGTCGAATAAATACGTCAAATCACTTATATATATGGTGAAACTTTACAAAACCTGCGAGTGCTGAATCGTCTCTTTGCTGCCACTATTCAAGCAGCTTAAGAAACAGTTCCAGCCGAGACTCACAACATTCACGAATAAGAGCTGGTGCTCCACGGGAACGAATTTAAAATTGACAAACTGTGCCATGGGCCAAACCAGATAATTCGTTCTCAGTGCTGTGAAATAGCTCTCGTCAAGCTTTTGTCTTGGGTCTGCGCCTTCGAGCAGCGCCATGCTCGATAGGAAGGCGCCAGTAGCGACTGGTGCGAAGAGCAGTTGATCGCAAGCCACCCTGGCCAAAAGAGTCTTTCTCATATCTCGAAAGTTGATCCGGCTAGAAATAAATCTATACCAAGTTGACGCTGCGGGCCCGAAGACGACTGCTGCAGTTAGAAGCAAATAGGTTGAAAATGAGGAGGGGGAATAGGGAATACCCACGGCCTCCATAACATGCCATGCGGCAGGTTCGCGCCCATTCATGCGCTTCGGGTTTCCTCTTTTCAATGAATTGCTGCGCTGAGATATCGCCGGCAGCGAAAAGTACGCTGGTCGTGACGCTTTGTGTGAGAAGAGGCGAGGAACGAAGACAATGGTGGTACCTACAGTAGTCAGCAAGCGGCCCTTCGTTTATTAGCGATACATACCACTGAAGCATATTGAAGCTGTTAATTTGGTCGTGGATTGGACCGTCTGGGCTCTCTGGAAGGAATAAACCACCAAGTATATACTGCTTTATCCTGGTATATCCGCCGGAATTACAGTCACTTCAAGCCGGCTTCATATCTCCGAGATCTGCGTTCGGAAACCCTAATTCTTTCTATACTCCAACCGTCCCCCTCAATGCTGAACAGTATTTGAACCCACAGCTTTCCGGGGTCCCATAATTCTTGCATAAAAGCATTGGGCGGGCCCTTGGACATGTTACATGCCGTCTCTTTTTAATTGGATTATTGCCAGGTGCACGTTCCCTGGCTATGACCGTCGCCAATGACACTGCGGTATTTGGCCACTTACCAATGGAGACTGGATCATCGACTCGCTGACTTCTCGCAATTAGCCCACTTCCGGTGGATCTGATAAACGGAGAGCATCTAAAGAATCAGACGAGATACCTGACTGCAAGGGAGTCGAATCCGGGAACAAGAGCGATGGACTACAAGATGAGGAAACCGGGGATGTGTTGGACCATGTCGAACACAGCGGACCGGGCAGGGGAAAGTGCCCGGGATATACAAGGGTATTAGCTGTGTACCGGAGGCACCGGCGAACTGCCTTCTACATCTTCATATTGTTACTGTGGACAGCGCAAGTTCCACCCTATTGATAGTCTCGCCCGAAATCATTGCTAACCGGGCACAGATGGTGGGTTTACGGGCTGATATTCCACCGTACTGGTATCTCTGGCTGGATCATACCCTTTCTGTTGTATCTGGCCATCTCGCTGAGGATCATCTTCTACTGGCTGCCCACCTCGCTGGTCATGAAGCCTGCCAGATTTGTATGGAGGAACTCGGTATACAGATTCTATGAAACTATCCCGTGCAGGCTCCATCAGCCCCTTGCTGCACTCGTCACTGTAGCCACAATCCTGGTCGGGTCGCTGGTTCCAGGGGAGTCTGGCGACAATACTCGAGCGAACCGAGGAGTGTCCATCTTCGGACTGGCCGTTCTGATCGGGGTACTTTACGCCTCATCTCGCGACCGGAAGAAGATACGCTGGCACACTGTTATCGGGGGGATGCTTGCCCAGTTCATCATCGCGCTTTTCGTTCTGAAGTCGACTGCTGGATACGATATATTCTCCTTTATTTCGAACCTGGCAGAAATATTCCTCGGCTTCTCCAATAATGGCTTGACATTCTTGACTGACGACAAAGTGAAGGATCTAGGCTGGTTCTTGACGGGAACCATGCCGCCCATTATCTTCTTCGTTTCGGTCGTTTCTCTCCTCTACCACTGGGGTATTTTGCAGTGGACAGTCCGCCACGTCGCCATCTTCTTTTTCTGGATTCTGCGTGTTTCCGGCGCGGAGGCGGTTGTTGCAGCCGCCACGCCGTTTGTCGGCCAGGGCGAGTCGGCGATGTTGATCAAGCCGTTTATACCGTACCTCACACTGGCAGAGATCCATCAGGTCATGACCTGTGGTTTTGCGACTGTCTCTGGCTCCATGCTCGCTGCATACATAAGTCTAGGCGTCAACCCACAGGCCCTGATCACTTCCTACGTGATGTCAATTCCCGCCTCCCTTGCAGTCTCTAAGATGCGGTATCCCGAGACGGAGGAGACGTTGAGCTCAGGCAGCGTCAACGTGCCTGAAGACGAGCATAAGGCCGCGAACGCGATTCAAGCTTTTACCAGCGGGGCCTGGCTGGGCCTCAAGATTGCCGTCTCGATCGTGGCGACTATCCTCTGCGTCATATCTCTCATCGCCCTGATCAACGGGTTCCTTACCTGGTGGGGGAGGTATTGGGGTATCGTGGACCCCTATCTTACGCTCGACCTGATCCTGGGATATCTTCTCTATCCTGTGGCCTGGCTTCTAGGCGTTCCGAGGCAGGACCTTCGTCCTTTCGGCCAGATAGTTGGCCTGAAAATCATTGCCAATGAGTTCGTCGCATTTCAGAAACTGTCGGAGGAACCGTACAAGAGCATGACCTCTCGAGGCACGCTGATTGCGACATATGCATGCTGTGTGAGTGGATAGAGGCGCCTCTAGAGTCTTATACGTAACTAACATGCCATCTAGGGCTTTGGGAATCTCGGCTCGCTCGGAGTCCAGATCGCACTCCTGTCGCAAGTAGCGCCGGGTCGAGCGGGCGATATATCCAAGGTGGCTGTTTCCGCTCTTTGCTCTGGGATAATCTCTACGCTGTCGTCAGCAAGCATCGCAGGGATGTTGCTTAACAGCTAACACGCCGCTGGCCAATAACGATGTCACCAGAATACCACCGATTGGAATATATCCATCCTAATCTAAGAAGATATGTCAAGAAGATACGCTGTTATTCAGAATAGCACTATTTTCAAGTTCATGCACAATGGGTCTATTCGAGTTGATTGAAAAAAATTGTCAACACTGGAGGCAGCTCTCGGGACAGTCCAGTGGTCCAAGTTATTATTCTGTTGGCTTTCTTTATAGATTACCCTGTTATGAATCTTCTATACAGGAGTGATTATGATCTATTGGCACGGCTTTCAGGGCCAGCTGCTGCTGCCATGTCAGCACGGTGGTTGTACAAAGTCTCCATGATCGGACATGCAGAAGAAGCCTTGGAGAAGCTACATAGAAAGTACGGTGCGGCCCCTTTTAAACCTAATTTATGGAATATATGAATATAGGTGAACGTTCTCACGTTTATCTCTGTTTTGCCCTTACTGCAGAGACCAAGGTCCTCCGTATAGGTCCCAATGAACTACATATTACAGACATAGGGCAGTACAATAATATCTGTGGCCAGCCAGAGATCTTCCCAGGTATGACAGGTTCTATGACGTTTTTCATTCACCACACGCTGTTGGTACCGAAACCGATGTGGGCCCGCACAAAGAGCGGCGTTGACTGTTAAAAGCTAGCAAGACAGGGAAGAGTAGGTATCGTGCGTAAAGTGGCTGGACGGACTGAATCAAATCGAGTATCAATTCAATTACATACAGTTCAGTGTAATGCTGCTATTATTACTCCCTAAATGTATCACTTCCTCCAGGCATGACGTAAAGGGAGCATTGTCCTGACAAAGCTATTCGCGCCTACTCAAACCATATGTTCAGTTTGTCTTGGTCTTAATATATACAGGTCCGATAAGTCCCTACTCTATTGAGCAGTATGTTCTAAGACTTCTATCTAATGATAGGGATTTTGGTACTATAAATAAATACTTAGATTCTTACAGTGATATGCCTAGCCAAGCTGCCAAAAATATACTCACTCAGTATATCCCTTAGACTTATAGTGTCTATTACATATATAAATCTCTATTGACAAGTTCTTAAGAAGGGACAAGCAGCTGGTTTTAAATAAAGAAGAGGCAGTAATTAAATTACTGAGCTTATGATACCTGTAACTATAAGAGTGAAAGTCTGGATGTCTTTTAGTTAGGAGCTGAGTGACATCAGACAGCCTATCTATTATTAATCATGACTAAGAAAGGAAATAAGTCTCCCCCGCGAGGCGCTGGTGGGGGGTGTAATGCCTAAATGAGGTAGAGCCTTGATATTCTTATATGATGAGTTTTTATCCACTAGTTATCATACGGGTTTGATATCTCTGACAGTTTCAACACCTCTAATACAAGGTCATGCTTTAGGAAGAAACGGTAGTTTCAGACAGCTAGATTAACTACCGCTTTAGGAAGCAGGTGAAGTTGATCCTCAGCTATATAAACCTCTAGATAGATATTTATTTAGAGATTAAGCCTCTATTTATTTAGGATTTTGTTCCCGGTTAAGTTTCTCGCTTAGTAAGATCCTGGTAGACACCGCTGTAGCTCACAACTGAGCAGGTACTGAGTGGTCAGTGAGCGGTGCACCCATGACATGAAATACTCACTGGGCAGACCCCTGAGCGCCCTCACTAAAGCAAAAGTGTCTTGAATAGGAAAGCTGTAGCTGGGCTAGAAAATCTAGTACGTATAGTCACATATATGATTATGCACATACTACTTTTTGATTTCCCTGCCCATCGGCTGGCTTCGTGCTGTAGGACATGACATAAGTGCGGTATCAATACATAAGGTAGGTTAATGTGCGGTGTTTCTCGGCTCCAAGTATGCTGGTGCGCAGATGCTGAAGCAGTCAAAGCTTCCAATTATCACAGTGCTCGAACAATGACTCCGTTTGCATGTTAAACAACCACAGTACCGCTATCTAATTCGAATCCTCAGGAATCGAAAGGTTCCGCAGTCGGAGTTTAATCCGGCCGTTATAATTGCAAATTGCATATTATCTGCCGACTTCTATCTTGCTAAGATCGCTCAAACTCCAATAACCATGCATCACCCAGGCGCTCGTTCGACTCTGCAAGCCCGCCGTGGACAATGATACTAGATGGAGATCCATCAGCTACATCTGCATCAAACCACCCACGAGGAGGTGGCACTTCTCCATCCAGCTCAACCTTCGACCATGTCTTGGTCTCGATGTCAAACACCCAAACATCTGGAAGCATCTTCCCTGCCCCTTGATGGCCCAGGCTACTCGGGTCGTGCTCGCCAAACATCGTGACAAGGAACGGCTTTCCGCCGATCGGGAGAGAAAGCAGGCTGCTCACACTTCGCGCAGCTGGGCCGTTAGATCCATCAGCTGTGAAAGTAATAGTATTCCAAACGTTGGTGGCAAGATCGAAAACATCCAGTGCGCCTCCCTGCTCAGTTTTCCCATCGAACCCGTTCATGCGGTAGAGCTTTCCGTCGTGGTAAGCAATGGAAGGACCTCCCCTCTCCGGGCCCGGCGCTTGCGGTAATTCAGTCCATGCTCCGGTAGAAATGTTGAAGGCCCAGAGATCGCGGAGTCGGCCTTTCTCGGGACATCCGGCGTGTACGTAAATGGTGTCTTTGCCGTTGTTGGTCACTGCGTGGTAACTGCGGCCAGCTGGGTATGGTGCGTTGGAATCACTAGGCTTTAGTTGTGACCACTGCTCGGCGTTCGTTGCTGGGTCGAATATCCAGAGAGATCCAGCCTCCTCGATCGGTGCCATTTCTATTCCACCGCGCCCTGAGAAGATATAGATCTTTCCTCCGAGGGCAGTGGATGTGGCTCCAACTCGTGGCTGGGGCGTATTCGGCAGCCCGGTGATGGCCGATATTGTAGTGGTCGATGCATTTCCTGTCAATGTTAATTAACCGCTAATAAATTAGAGGGTTAATCATACCACGATCAGTTGAAATGCGGTAGACTGCCGAGTCGACAGGCTCTCTGGGCCTCAGCTCTCCGCCATATATATATGCATTTCCGCCGATAACGGACAGGTTCTGGGAGGACCTCTGGATGGAGGCGTCACTCAGTAGCTTCTTCCACGCGGCGCGTACCATGATGGATATTGAATGTTCAAATTGATGAATGATTTGAATAACGAGATATGTCCTGTTTATAAGCTGCAGACAGAGTACCTTGTGGTCGTATTGTATCGACGGCGTATAATATATCCCAATCGGGTTAGCGCGGAGTGCGCGTAAAATTTGTCGCTTTCGGTTCTCTCTCTCTCTCTCTACTCTCTTTCTCTGTTTATCATCCTCAATTCTCTTGTCATCACCTGTAATGCCCTCCCAGACCCCCTTACAGAAACCCAGATCACGCAACATCAAGCGCAACCATTCCGGATGCCGGGCGTGTCGCAAGAGAGGGAAGAAGGTCAATCACCCCACCAACCCCTCAACGCCGTACTGACCCACGCAGTGTGACGAGGCGAAACCATCCTGTCGTGCCTGTATCAGATTGAGCTTGGAATGCATCTATGGCCTTGACTTTCAATTTCGCAGTCTCGGTACAGAGTCATTCCAGCAGCCTTCACGAGCGGTAACACGCAAAGCCGCGCGAGCAGATGCGCTGCAAAAGGCACCACTCTGTACGGCACCAAAGACCGCATACAACCTGGATGTCGGCTATCTGGACCACTTCCTGAAACATGTCCGCCATCTACTCCCCGCCGGCTCGTCCCAGCTCGGAGAACAGGCTTTGCGATCGCCTTATCTAAAGACGGCTGTCCTCTGCCTCTCCGCGTCGAATCTCTCAATGCTAAACGCCGATGTTCAACGACGCGCACTACCAAATGACCCACGACGGTCGGTCTTCAGTCCATCCGTGAATTGGACACATCACACGCAGGCAGAGAAATATCATCAACAGGCTCTTTCTCACTTCCGCGACAGTAAACCTACCGATATTGAACAGGACGCACCGGCCGTGCTCACTGCGTATACCCTTCTCGCCTACTACCACCATGCATCGACGGACCATCACAAATTCCGCCTTGCAGTGTGGGACACTGTGCGCTTCGTCTCCAGAAACCGGGAATCTCTCACTCGCTCAAAGAAAGGCGCTCAGGCACTTCAGATGTGGTATCGTCTGTGCGTCTCCCATCGACTGGGAAAACCACCCGCTCTGCTGCTTGAAGGGGAAGGGGGAAGTTCTTTCGGACCGAATCGCTATCCTGATTCGTTTGACCAGTTATATCTCGATTGTATTGTGGGGATGAGCTCGGATGATCTGATTTATGATATCTTGGTCAAGACAATTGAGATTCGGTCGCGGCTTGTCGTCTTTCGATGCGTGGCTAGGAGTTTTGGAGAATCTGAACTGTCGAAGAATATAGGTAGTGCGGCGCATCAGATGCTTACCAAATTGCTAGGAAGAGACGAGACGGATGAGGAACGTGCTGAAGCGGATAACGTATTCGTCCGTGGGTCACATCTGCAGGGGTTATTAAATATCCAGCGAGAGAGACTGCAGGTCTGGAAATCACGGCTTCGGCAGGATCAACTCCCGGAATCTTGTCCGCCGTTTTCAACCCACCGTGACGCAATGAATGCCTTATACTCTCTCCTTTGTGAGATGATGTTTGAGGAGTTTTGCGATGAGCAACCCCAGTCCCCGTCGCATGATTTCGCCAACGCAGCTATCAGGATAATCGGCGCCCTAAACCTCTCCGTCTCCTCCACCGCAGATATATACACATTCAGCCTATCTGAGGTACTTCTCCAGCTTGTCCATGTATATAAGTCAGATTCTGCCTTCCAGTATATCTTGGACACGTTGTGGCCAGAACTTGAGAGCAAGGCAAGGGGATACGAACACTCCCACTACCCAACGCATCTAATCAAGCGCATCATTGCCCAGATTTCTCAACATTGGGCAGCTGGTAGAGATGTACTCTTTGTTTTACCAGCAGTATCGGACGATATAGGAAAGCTGAACTTATTGGATATTTACCATCCGGTAGAATTGGTGGTCTGTGGATCTGATAAAGGGACATATTTTGTTGAGAAAGTCGCACTTCCATAATATATCTAGAATATCTTGAACTCAACAAGCCTCACCTTGACCCCATCTTTCGGGGTGAAGACCAGCCTTATACTGCCAGTAGTAACAGTATCCCAACTGACATCCGTAATGCCATTCGCAACAGCCTCGCTATACTCAACACCAAGATCCGCCCACTCATCGCCATTCGCATACTGTACCCGATACTCACCCGGGACATCAACACCTGCATCTTCATCCTTTGCAAACGCAATCTCCGCTCTCGTCACTTCAACTTCACTCCCAAAATCAACCGCATACCAGATCTCCTCTCCACTCCCAGCCGGCGTATCCCACCAGTTCGCGATCTCAGGGTAAAACCATACCCTCCCATCAATGACCGCGTGGATATCCGCTGCGTCTACATCTGATACAGAGACACTACCAACCGGATACTCTGTATCAGCGCCCAGCTGGATGGACTTGGCGATTGGCCGCTCTATAGCGGGCGGGTCAACGCGCGAGATATCCACAGTCACTCTGGACAGTGTATCAGCCGTTGCAACGACCTCGCCATCGACTTCAACCTGTAATCCTGCAGTCCCATATTGACTTCCATCTGCGTCCCATTGCACTGCGATGTCGTGGCCGTGATACAGGACATTCTCGATCCGGAAGAACGAGATACTCTCTGCATCGGCGAGCGGGTTCACTTCGAGTATATCCTCCGCGCTGGGTCGGATCCCAACAAAGCCGGAGATAACCTGGTCGATGAACCCGGAGTGGAAGTAATGCGGCGACCTGGCGAGTCCGACAATGGGTGCCCCCGTGTCCGGGTAATAATCCTCCTCGAGATTCAATTTCCCGTCATAGTTCGGGTTATAGTGCAGATTCGCATACTGAAGCAGGATATTGTTATAGTCCGCCTTTGTTATAATACCAGCACTCGCCGAAACAGGGTAATGGTCTAGCAGATTCGCCAGAGCCGTGAGCGCCTGCGTCGTCTGGTACGGCCACGTAGGCCCGTTCCATTGACACTCTGGGTTCTCGCCTTCATATCTATACTGGCGCATGTAATACTCGTAGCTCGGCTCGTTCGTGCGCAGACCCTTCTCCCCGGCCAATTTCTCAGAATCAATCAAGTGCTTCCACGCCTGCGCATAGTTTTCTTCGTCATCAGGCAGGTCGTGCGTCCAGGGGACATACCCGACCAGTTCACGACCGCGGATCGGGTCCCAGTAGGTGACGTTTTCGTTATCGACGTAGAAGCGATCGATGAAGTGCATAAAGTCGCTGCTCCAGAGATACTCCTGCACGAGACTCTTGATCTCGGTTGCTTTGCCGGAGTATTCATCGGCCGTATCCTGGTCCCCGCTTAAAGATGCAAGGTTAGATATCGCCAGTGCGTTCGCGTACTGGTAGCTGTTGATACTCGGTCTGAATGCATTACCCCCGTCAAAGCCGTCATACCCGCCACTCGCGTCGATACTGGCAATCGTGTACTCCGTAGCGTCAGTCAGCGGCTGGATATAATACAGTCCCTTAGAGGTATCGAACCCGCCAAAATCCAGCGTCGCATTCCACCCCTCATACACGGTCTTCATCGCATCCAGCCTAGCGACCGCATCTTGCTGCACACCATCAACCAGATACCCCTGCCAGACGCCGTCGGCCATTACCTCGGAGAACTGGCGTGGATCTGTATTAGGGCCGAAGAGGACGTCTGCGTAGTCCTCTTTGAACCGGCGGTCGCGGCACCAGCGGCCCTCGCGGAGATGGTAGTTTGCGGCGTTGATGAGGATTGCCCAGGGCGAGACTTGCCAGCTGACGTCGTTGATGAATTCGGTGGAGAGGAAGCCCAGGGATCCTAGGTCGCGCTGGTGCGCGCGGAAGAGGGACCATCTGTAGTAGTAGACTTCTTGGAGGGCTTCGTTGCTGGTTTCGAAGAGCGGGATGCGCGAGGTGTACCAGGGGGCGTCATTTCCAAAGTACTCAGATGTTAAGGAGGCTGCGTTTAGGGCAGTCACCCCTGGGATTGTAGCAAGGAGTGGGAGGACCTTGTTTGGCTTCATGTTGTTTTCTTTCTCTGTATTAGCCCATTGTTTCCTGCTCTTTAGCTGTGCGTTGGCTGTGTTTATATACCATGACGGAGCCCTCCACACTCCTATATTAACCGGGCAGTGGACTTGGCAAGAAGAAACCGATTGGTTATTCGGCTGATCATGTTTGATATTTCAAGTCGTTGACAACCCCACACGGAGTTTGTCTCTTTCACACTGTGGAGATTAACTGCTGTGGGGATTACTCCGCGCTGAAGAAATAGCCGGCCACAGCCTGCTGTGTCTGTAAAAGCTGGGTAATTGTTATGGGCAACTGGGCCATCGGGTTTACTTTTGGAATTTCACCAGTCCCCTACTTCTGGTTCAATATCCTCAGCAATTTGATCGTCGTTTAAAGAATATTTACCGATGCTTCGGCTCCCATGTCCTCGCCTAGTTTTGTGTTTGCATACCTAATACAGCCTGAATCTCTAGTTAAAGTAGTGACAACTCTCGGTTATATAATCCCTTGTTACCGTGCCAACGTTACAAAGACTGCCTTTTGTAGTGACAGGAAGTTGAAGAAGGTAGACAGATTATATTGAAATCTTTTATATTGGATGTTGACCTCATCTATAATTTCCCGACATAATCAAGGCATAGAGTGGCTATATGGACATCCAGTCTTCACCCCACTCATAGACATATTCTATCCACCATCAAAATGACCCTTCCATAGCTCGACGAGCCCAGGAAAGCACCTTCAAGGCATTCGCCACATTCTGACAGCACCATAGCGTCCACAGATGTCCAAACACATCAGTAATGAGACATTGTTTGTGCCTCGGCGCCAAGGACAAATGCAGGCCATATGACGGCTTTGAGATGGACATCCGCGGATAGCATAGATTTAGATAGTGAAAACTCGAATCCATTGAATTGCTGATCCTGCTTTCCTTGAAAGGCTCCGCTAAACCGTAAGCATTTTGCCCTTGCACGATGGATGGTGCTGGTAGGAAAAATGATCGCACTGAAGTAGAACCGGGGGTGATGATCCGGAGCCGAGACAGGCCCGGTTATTTTCTTCTATCCCCGTCCCCATCTCTCATAATTTTTATCGGGACCCTGGCCCTCTCCAGTCTTATTTGGCGTAATCTCGAAGGCGTTGGCACCACACTCCCAGCGGCGTAGGTATGGAGGAGCCCAGTTGGCAGAAACACCTGTGGTGTTTGAGTAATGGGTATAGCGGAATCGTGCCACCATGGAGGTCGTATTTTGATGAGAGGGGAGTGTTTCTCTGTATCTATTGACCATATCAACGAGCCAGCTGACGTGCCAAACAGGGCAACTGCATGCTCCGTTGGGTCGGCGCAAACATAGCAAAGTTCCTGACCGTAATTTGAAATACATCTGAGATACCAAAAGCTAATCGTCATAGCAAAAGAACACATCACGCTTGCCAACAGGCGTTATGGTTGCAAACATACTGAAACTCTACGGCAATTCGCTGATGAATGAATCGTTTCCAATTTCTCAGCGTCAGACATCCCGAAAACGTGGGAAGTGCCTCGTTTGGCAATCGATACCCCGATGATGAGAGGGTGCCGGGATGATCCATGTGCTTCTGGGCCATCTGGATTCCTGTGCGATACGGCTTCGCCTATAGAGTTGGGTAGCGACAGTCGCATCTCTCACTTTGGTATTCACATTGTGTTGAATGTAGTTGTTGTGCCGCGAACACATTGTTGAGAGAGCCTGCTAGACCGTTCCGCATGTAGCCTGACGAAGCAGCTTGACAACCTCCAGGTGTCCTTGTTCTGCAGCGCATGACAGAGGTGTTTGACCAAAAACCAAGTCTTTGGAATCTATATCCACCCTTCCAGTCTGGATAAGAAGCTTGACAACCTCTTTATGTCCATTTCTTGCAGCCCATGACAGAGGTGTTTGACCATGCTTATTATTAGAATCAACATCAACCTTTCCAGTCTGAATAAGAAGCTTGGCAACCTCCTGGTGTCCTCTTTTTGCAGCCCATAATAGAGGTGTTTGACTATACTTATCCTTGGAATCTATATCTACCTTTCCAGTCTGAATAAGAAGCTTAACAACCTCCTGGTGTCCTTGTTCTGCAGCGCATGACAGAGGTGTTTGACCAAAAACCAAGTCTTTGGAATCTATATCCACCCTTCCAGTCTGGATAAGAAGCTTGACAACCTCTTTATGTCCATTTCTTGCAGCCCATGACAGAGGTGTTTGACCATGCTTATTATTAGAATCAACATCAACCTTTCCAGTCTGAATAAGAAGCTTGGCAACCTCCTGGTGTCCTCTTTTTGCAGCCCATAATAGAGGTGTTTGACTATACTTATCCTTGGAATCTATATCTACCTTTCCAGTCTGAATAAGAAGCTTAACAACCTCCTGGTGTCCTTTTTCTGCAGCCCATGACAGAGGTGTTTGACCAAGAGATGAGTCTTTGGAATCAACATCAACCTTTCCAGTCTGAATAAGAAGTTTGACAACCTCCAGGTGTCCGTGTTCTGCAGCCCATGATAGAGGTGTTTGACCATGCTCAGAGTCCTTGGAATCAACATCCGCTCCTTGTTCGATGAGTACCTTGGCAATGGCATAATGCCCGCAGTACGATGATAGAATAAGATTCGAAAAATTATCGATAGTTCGCATACCTATAGTATCCCAGAAGATGTCAAACCATGTCGCATAGCTTCTCGAACCGGGATCATAAATTCTTAGGGCAGAGGGTAATATGGCAGCGGTAGGACGGATATCGGCCTCGCGGAAGTGAGTAGTCCAGGCTTTGGCTGAGTAAAGTAGGAAGTCGTAGTTACCAAGGATGTTGCTGTCATCTTCACCTGCTTTTGCTGAAATGGATGTATCGGAATTTAAGAAGTCGAGATAGCGCACACAGACAGTTGCAAGGACCTGATGTGCCTGAGTCATAGCGATGGAGTGATACCAGCCTGGGTCTGACAGAACAGTATCAGATGATCGGAAACCTCCCACAAGAAACTCGCGAGCCGTTTGGTGGAGAAAATGAATCCTGCCCTGATAAATTGAGATGAACAGTCCACATAACGTTCTGAGGCGCGATTTGAAGTCCTCTTCATCCTCCAGGTCAAGGTCACTAAAAGAGTGCGTTCTCTCATCTACATTCACAGCAATGTTCATCTCCGGAAGTGTTAGCGGTCGACTCGCGGCCAAGATGATACTCAAGACCTTTCGAACCGTCGAGTGATCCTTAGACTTGCTAAGGATTTGCTCATATGCCGCATTAACGCTTTGTGGAATTAGCTTCAACGCCGCCTCGGCCCCTTTTGCTGTCTTTTTGAAGTCTTCTTCTTCCAAGTAGTTGAACACGAGATATACCCAGAGATAAGTGCGGTGGGAAGACTTTCGCAGTCCTTCATCCAGTTTCTGCCGGACGTCCGATGAGAGATTCTTCTTCTGCGACAGCTGATTGACTCTGTACGTGATGACATGATTCACCTCATGACTGATGGTTTCCGACTCTTCCTCTCCTGGTATATGAATATTGGGGAAGGTATGCAGTAGGCTGCCGAATCTAGATACAATCGACTCATATGGACGGCAGGTTATGAGATACTTCAGCTTGCCCTGGCCCTTATGGAATTGACTCTCCAGATTCCGCGTCAGGTCTGGAAGTTCCGATTCGCGACATTCGTCTAAGGCATCGAGGACCATGATTATTGGCCCTGCCTGGGGATCCCCGGTCGCGTTTCGTAGAACCTTCCACAGCGACTCTGTTGAGTTAACCAGACCTTCTCCGTCTTTGCTGTACTCTGGCATGTCGTGTTTGATCAGAAGCGGCTTCCGAGAGAAGAGTTGGTGAAGCAGCGCGGAAAGTGCTTGCCGGACTCTGTCCTGGACTTTGTCTTTGAAGAAGAAGTAGCAGATTGTTTCCGATTGCGGCAGGTAACTGTCAACCAGGTACCGGGCCAGCACTGACTTTCCACATCCAGGATCCGCTGAGACTAGCAGGGGGCCGGACTTTGATTGCAGCCACTTTTGGAAGTTCTCATGCTGGAGGAACCACATGCACGTGTTGTCGACCCTCTCCTCCACTCGATTCTTATACCACTCATACGTGGCCTCACCCCCGCTGTCACCAGTGAGACGGAACAGCTGGTGACACTTTTCTTCTTTATCGGACAGCCTCTCCTTGGCGAAATCATTCTGGGCTTTGAGCTGCTGCTTTGCTAAGTCCTGGTTCTCTTTGACAGTATCATGGAGGCCTGGAGGTAGGATTAACACATATTGAAATTAATATTAATAAAGACTTAAATACCAAGTAGAATTTCACCAAGCCTCTTCTCAGCCTTAATCAAACTTGGACGAATCTCGCAGATCAAATCTTTCGCATACGCAGCTGCTGTCATTGCTGCAAAGCCCTGCCATTCCTTATTCTTATGCGAGTCCGAATAGTCACAGATACCGCGGATAACAATACAAGGGAACTGATTCATCAACCCTGCAGCCTCCATTTCAAAACAGAGGACATCATTCTCAGCTGCCAGCTGATCGCGCACCAATGCATCCTTCATCACTTGATTTGCAGAAGCGATGAGCCCATAGTGAATAGCTGGATTTGGTTCGTTTGCAGCTCGCGCACGCCGCCCGATGATATTCGATTGATTACTAGCACAGAATTCCGCACAGCCCTTTGGATCATGGACCACTTCGGCTT
Source organism: Aspergillus amoenus (assembly GCA_023624915.1). NCBI lineage: Eukaryota > Fungi > Ascomycota > Eurotiomycetes > Eurotiales > Aspergillaceae > Aspergillus > Aspergillus amoenus. The sequence continues at coordinate 538,653 of JAMABK010000015.1, forward strand.
TAAACAGGATATCGGCATTTCCTGGCGGCTGCGCATACTCATGACGGAGCCCTGGGTTCCGGTTCAGAATGCTGTCGATTGCGTTCTCAATACGGTGCCCTTTTCTCTTGTATCGTGCCTGCAACCCCGTCAGGGCTGTACGGAGAGCTGTCGGAGGCTGATTAAGAAACCCCGTGTGTTGGAACGAGCGACCCTGCATTGTCTTGCCAAAATCATACTAGAACACACCACCTTTACCGTCCCGGGGTGCACTAACGACAACATCGCCCAAGCGAATGTCATGCCTCTCGCTTGGAACACCGCCTCCGATACCAACCATTAGCCCGATTCGAACGTTGGGGAAGCTGTGCTGCATATTCGTGGCTACCGTGGCTGCGGCAGCGATTCCGTATTCGCCATCAGGTAAGACAGCGATGACGACGTTATGGTCCCCAATTGTGCCGAGTGTGTAATGATTCGTGTCGCCTGGGGACACAAAATCCGGTCCTTCGTGCTCTTCATCGAGAAATTCTTGAGCTGCCGCATATTCGGTTAATACGGCGGAGATCCAGCCGATAGTGTAATCCGTAGATTTCTTGCAAGGAAGGATCGCTTTCTGGTGAGCAGACGGTGCGGCGGTACTTGCAGGGAGTGGAGAGGATTGCGAGGTGGAGGTTCGGTCAAGCTCAAGGGCATTCTCGAGGGTTACAGCCGGTGACTCGGGGGGGAAGAGCGATCTCCACCTCCCGCCCGAGCGAACCATAAGAACCCCGAAAACAAATAGCAAGGTCAAGATAATGGCTTGCGCAGTGTTTTCCATCCTGGACAGTATGCCCGGAAACGTTTAGGTCTGGTGGACTCAAGGTCAAAAATATAGGCTTGCACGTCAGATCTTTTCCAAGAGATTTGCAATTCTGCCTTGCTCATGGGGCTGACCTGACATAAATTTCTGGCTCGTGCGCTCAAAGGAAATGGAGGGGGAAATGAGCTGGAGCTTGTGGCTGCGAGGCGGTCATGGCCCGAAGGCCAATCATGTACTTCAGAATATGGCATGGAAAAAGCAAGCAGGGCTGTGATATTACAGCCTTTTGCTGGCATATCAATCGAATTGGCCGGTCTTCGGTCTCAAGACATTGATTGGCCTCGGGAAGATTGCGTGCGAGCCTGCCCAAGCGGCCCCTTTCCAGCTTTGTCAACCAGGGATTTGTCGCCATGTTTGAACCGATGAAACATAAACCCAAACAATGCTGGATGGCGGCCTGCATCTCAGTCTCTGCGGAGCCAATAGAGTGCAACCGCCCTCAATCAATTCGGCGCCAGGCGCTCTGATTTTGGCTCCTTCATCTTGTTAGCTTGAAGTTTCTCTCGTCCCGCGAGTAATTATTTAACCTGACCAATGGCAAAACAAATTCACCGTTCATGTCACTTAATTTTTAAGCAGGGGCATATACTTTAATGCTTATTTACCTTTAGCCTTACCCAGAAGGACGGGAGGATATTCCCTTCAAGCGTGGGCCGAGAGCCGAGACGCAAGTTTCTCTCTGGCACAACCAATGGAACTACACAAAACGTTGTGGGGATGTCCGCCGTGGGCAGTTAATGGAAGGGCTCGAGTATATTTATATATAAGGCGTGTAGTAACAAGTAGAGAACATGAGCCAGCCCAGATATTAGGATAATAATGCTAAATATCCTAGGGTTCTTGACTGTATTCTAGTCATTCCCTTGTAACTGAGCCTGCCTCAGCCTGTGTAACGCTTTAACTTCTTCGTCCAGGCCTGGAGCTGGACCATCAACTGATAAACCTGGCGCTATCTGATTAATCGGAAGTGAGACAACCGACCCAGGCTCTATCCCGAGTTCCTTCTTCCACTGTCCGAGTTGACTCGAGGAGGACACGTATACAATACGCCCCATTCCAGCATACGCGTGGGCGGCCGCACACATTGGGCAATGCTCGCCAGATGTATAGATTGTACTGGTAGCGCGCTCTGACGGGGTCAGGTTCTTCTGTGCCCAGATGACTAATGACAGCTCAGGGTGCAGTGTGACATCTCCATCAGTCACGGTCCGGTTGTGATCTTCTTGAACAATCTTCCCCGCGGCGTTTACGAGCACGGACCCGAAAGGTGGATTACCCGCCTCAAGGGCTTGACGGGCTAGCTCCACACAGCGGCGCAAGTAGTCAACGTCTGAACTGGACACCATGTTGTTCGGTTTTGAGAGGATTGTGTAAGGGTCAATTAGAGGCTCTCGTGTGTGGGCGTTGAGTCTGCAAAAGGTTTAGTAGTAGTATTATTGGAGGTTTTCTGGCCTTATTACCTTAGAGATTAGCTAGAAAGTGTCAACCAGCACAGTGAATGCAAGATGCCAGGAAGTTCAGTCACGGCCGTAAATCGATAAAGCAGTCACTGGGCCATTTTATATTGCGACATGTCGAGAAACGAAATGGTCTTATGTACGTAATACACGCCCGACCCCGCTTCAATGGCCCGCTGACAAGAGCACAAACTAACCGAGGATTCACTGTTACATTGACGTAGCTTACTTAACCAAAGAAAGTATTACTCATTGGTAGATTAACATCAGATAATTGTACCTCTTGTATCTATCCTGGTCAGCAGATGTGGTGCTACCAGTCAGTCCCTTAATCTTTTAACCATTTTTAAAGTGCTGTTCTTTCACATCCTATCCCCTTTATACCGCCGTGTACAGGCCAGGCAGATAGCTATAAAAGAGCGTTTCCAGCTTTCATTAGCCTGTTATTTGAGCCTGTCATTGGAGTTTGTTGTTTATGCACCGAACCTCCGAGAGCCCATCATCATGCCCACACCATCTGACCTGTTCCAGGTCGCTGATCCTGCCCGGTCTCTTCATCCGGACGTGAGCAAGCCGAATGCTCAGTTGGACTGAGGATCTGTTTTGCACTGGGAGTGCGTGTCCGTGACATTATCTCATTCGTTAAATAGTAGTCCCGAGAAAGAAAGAGGACGAAGAGCACTGAATATAGCGAAATGATCATTTTAAGGCGAACTGGGAGCTTACCCAGTGGGGTCCACCAGTGTCGAGAACCGGGTTAGGCTTTTGGTATGCACGCAGCTTCATGCATCCTTCTCTGCTTGCATATGAACATTGCAGATCTCCGGGGGAAGGTCAGCCTGTAGCTGTCTAGCTTGCTCGTGAATGAGTTGCTTTATCTCCTTTGCGACAGGCAACCGGGGCGACAGTGTGGAGATGGTAGTATATAGGTTTCTAAAAAGCCCCTTACTTGCAACGTTGTCGAGATCGGAAAGCAATACAGAGAGCGCGACATGTGCATATGTGATAAAAGTGAAGGGCATATGCGTCCCTGACCAATGTGAAACAAATAAGTCTAGGAGGCAGCAGATGGTCTGAGCAGAAGATAAGCGGATGCCTTGAACGTTATTTCCAGTAGATGTAAATTGATCAATATCCGGGACGCTGTCGTAAACGGCGATAATGGCACTGTAATACCTCAAACTATCCGGTGTCAGTAGGGAGTAGTAGAAAGCTAAGACATGGACCGTTTCCGCTTACTGTAAATCGATTTTTGCCAGAGTTGGCGTAGTATTCAGCAAACTCCCGTAGGTTAAACATTCAGGAAGCCCTATAGCCCACTGCGTCAAGCTAGAAGCGAATGTATCAGCCAGCTCTTTTTTAGTGGCGCAGATTTGCTCTAATCTCTCCCCTAATTGGTTGTTGGAGATCCTCCACAGGATTTCTTGCAATTTGCATAGTTTATCCAAAACACAGCTTGTATGTGCCGGTACCGGCTCTAGCAGTAGCATGGTTTCGCTTTCAACGGGGTATGGGATCCACAAATCGTCAGGGTCGTGGTCCTCAGAAATCGACATGTACTCAGCGGGCTTGGGGACCATGGGTGGCTGTTGGAAGCCAGGGATTGCGACGCTGAGCTCGCCACAGTCAGGTCATTGTGGATGAGTGTTTGCGTCTTTTCCGAGTGTACTTACGTGGGCACACTGGACGAACCAGTTATAGCAGTTTCAAGGGCGCGCAAATACTTTGGGGAATCTGGCTTTGCCCTTGCAATAAGAATATTTCGTTGAGCCATGAGCTTTCGGGCGCAGTCCGCAATGTCCACCAGATATTGCCAAGCAAGTATATGCTTTCCCATGGCCCATGTACTAGGGTGAGAGTTAGCGAGCCTGAGTAAAAGTAGGGTGTCTATGTGTGCACCCAAGATATAATCCACAACGACCCTGAAAGCTTGTCAAGGACAGTCTGCCTTCCTCCTGGTGCAACAATCGCCTCGCCTCGTTATAGAAGTCTTGGGTTCCAGGAAGGGCAACGCCGGATGCGGGGGTTGAGGGCCTCTGGCGGTAGCAGCACTGAGAGAGTAAAGTTAGCAACGTCCAAATTTATACCAATGATGAGTCTTACACAGGCAACAGCCAGGATGGCATTGACCAAAAAGGGAGAGCAAAACTGGGAGTTGAGGTCGCCAGCTTGCATGTCCGCGATGAACAGGTCTCGGTTAATCCATGTCTGCACGGGGTGAATCCATGTGAAATAAAGAGATATCAGATGGGAGACATAATTGGTATCATTGGTGAGGGATGTCCATGGCCACGCCGGCACTTTGTATCGAGGACTGGTGGCATCCTGGATGCAGGTATGTAAGTTATTAGGGAAACGGAACAAGACAGCTGCTATCCTACCTGCAGCTCAGTGTGGGCCAGGCTGCGCGACGGCGAATCCTGCGATAGAAACTGCCGCACATCATCGACCGAGGGGTGACTTCGAATATAATTTAGAAGTCTTCCGGATTCATTCTGGCTGCCATCGCGAATACTGTCCAGCAGCCTTAGCAGTAAAGTGCGGTCTTGCTCCAATTCCTTTAGCCTACTCTCAAGGACGCCCTTTCGCCGTCGATCGCTTTCCTTATCAATGACGCAGTGAGTGCTTTTCTGGGAGCATCTCTGACATGGTATGCCGCCGGTGCACTGTAGGACAGTTAGTGGTGCAAGCCGAAACAGGATCAGGAAATTCAAAGCCGATACCTTGGCCCTGCGCTTTCGGCACTCAGTACAGGCGTTTGATGCCTTCTGGATGCGTGGCCGGGCACTGCTTCCACTTTGAGCCCCGTCGCTGGAAGGGCGAGGGAGGACCAGCCTCTCAAAGGAACGCGATGACATCGCGATAGAGGAGCTAAGTGTGGATTCAGGTTGAGGATGGGTCAGTCAGGACGGAAGCAGCGCCGCAGCAGGCTAATAACCAACGTCAAGGGAGGCGGGGGGGTTCGGCGCGTCTCGAACCTGCCACAATGGCGATGATGCCTTACTGGTCTCGTCCTAGTTCCTTTCCCTCCTCGCAGCCGACCGCATATTCCTGTCGAGATGGTCCCTCCAGGATCCCCGCCTGTTCCGTCAGGCACCAACTGTGTCTGGTAACTCACAGGAGGCACACTCCATACCCGAGAGTATTCTGTTGGCTATAAATCAGAGAGAGGTACTGTTTAATAAGGAGACTTGAGCCCCAAATGGTGGAAGGGAATGGCTGGGAGGTTGGGAGGTCGTACAAGGTATACGGGGCTCCGTCCAATCAGCATCTCGAGGAACACTTCTCCCTAGCAGCAGTTCACATCGAATACTGTTACTACTCGCCAGTACTCATTCCTATTCAGCAGTCTACTGCACGGACACGATGGCCTTGGTATCCAACAGGCAGTATACAATTGGAATATGTTGGATGAACATGTTATCTCTTGCTGATCGCTTCCAAGACCAGTGACTGACTGGATGTGATTCATCTGATGCAGCCAATGGCCGCTACCTGCTGGAGGGAGATGAGCATTCCCTGTGCCTGTATGCCCCGCATCTTCTTCCGAGTCTTTCTCCGTTTTACTGCCAGCAATTCCAACAATTCCAACGCTGCTTGGGCAGTCCCTCCCCACCACCTCGCTGACAGTGTGAGACAAACCACCTCTCTGTGCAGTGACACGCCATTCAGATGCCGTCCACCGGCCCAATATCGCGACCTCTAATTACAGTCACCAAAGCAACGAAAGGCAACGTGTGCCTGCGAGTTTTGCAGGGCCTTGCGACTCAAAATATATGCCTTCTTTCGCACTACGTACATAGCTTACTGACAATAAAACCCTGCGTAGTGCTCCGGACAGCAGCCCTGTACGAGATGCGTCGAAAACAACATTGAATGTGTGCTGGATCCGGACACTGATAGGCGCCAAAAGCGTGTCCTTAAGCGCAAGGTCGGCAGTCTGGAAGAAGATCAGCAGCTCTTTATTCGACTTCTCCACACCCTCCGCCGCAGAAACGATCATGTCGACGGGCTACTTGACTACATCAGGGACGAAAAGCCCTCGCTGGATCAAGTCAAACAATACATGGACCGGCAACTACCCCAGCGCGAAGTGGAGAAAACCCCTGAACAGTTGGAGTTGTACAAGGGACTGGCAGCGACACCAACTGGGCGCGCGCTTAGTATTGCTCGCCTATGTGATATCCCTCCTTATGGGGGCCCTGCGAAGCCATAGACTACCGTCACTAAGCACGACTAATTTGTCTCGCTCCTAATCACGATTTACTTCACTTGGAGTTGTCTTGCTTCATCGATCGTGACCTCTTCCTACGGGATTTCAATTCGGGCAATGTGAACTCCTTGTACTGTTCTCCATTCCTTGTCAATGCAGTGCTTGCAGATGCTTGCGTAAGTGCTTTCCCAACCTGAACCAACCTAATAAACAATATATTAACAGCCAAGATCTAGTACTACTCAGATTGCCCGGAGTCCTGTTCGCTCCTTGGCGATACTGCCACCAACGGCGGGCACTTCTGGAGAGAAGCCAAGCGGCTGCTGGGCGTCAAAGGCGATAAACTTACCCTGACTACCGTCCAGAGGCTTGCAGTGATATACTCCTGGAGATTGGTTTGTTTAGCATAGGCTGGTATGTCTTCTTCCCTTTTAAAAGCTGGGTGGCTAGTGATACTTGCAGACTATCCTACCTCACCCTTCAGAAAATGCCTGTAATGGATTGTCCCAAATGTGCACTACTGCCGGTCCATCAAAGTGATCAAGACCAATGGTTTCCATACCCGTTCCAGGTGGATCCTGCTCCGGCAGCGCATACGATTGACACAAATTCTATCTATCTGCCACTGTAGATTGCCCCGTGGGCAGTTCATACATTGTATGTTGCTGATCTGCGGGCTTCTCATACACCGCAATCTGAGGACCCTCTGCAGCTGCACTCGGCTGTGCTGAATCAATTACTACCTTCTTTCGTCGCCGTTGAATCACGAAGAATGCAAAGAATCCAAGCACAATAATCACACCCGCCGCAACACCCACACCTATACCCGCTTTCGATCCGGTCGACAAGGCTGACGATGCGGGCGATTGCTCGGATGAAGGTGTCGCGGTTGAGCCAGAGCTCGTCGTGGCTATGGTGGATGTAAGCGATGCGCTCGTCGACGTTGAGGTAGACGTCGATGTGGACTCGTAGATGTTCGCAGGAATGGTAATCTCCGCGTCCGTTCCACAGCAGTCTCTCGTTCCACCGCAACACCAGGTCTCCGAATAGTCCGTCCCGTTGCAGGGAGTCATCATCGCGTTACCGAGCTCGTCTATGTCCGCGTCATCCTGGAAGAATATAGCAGCTGTTAGCCATCGCTCCAAAAGAAAAACCCCCTCTTACTATCCAGATGCGCCAGATAACATACCGTACAAACCTTTAAGCAGCCCACCTCCGGCCACGAAGATATCGAGCACATATCTCGCCAGTAGCTTATGGGGTCTGCTTTGGTTTTGCAAAGGCCGTTCTGGAGACATATATCGTCCACTCCGCAGCACATGCTCACCGCGCCGTCGACGCTGTTACACAGAATGGTCCTGAAAAAGGTGCGGCTCGTTGCGTCGGGTTTATAGCATGTAACATCCTGAGCTGACGCGGCGGCCAGGTGACCGGCACTGAGGATGAAAGGGAAAAGACGCCGCATGGTTGGGTTGAGGTTGTCACAGGGGGGATGGCCACGGAGACCTTGGAGAGTATAGAGAGTGCGAATGCGGAGGCTGGGCAATAAACAATTGAAGGGGACGAAGGCATGTGCTGGCTGCAACCAAGAATTTTCATTGATTATTCGACTGCTCGGTACCGGCAGAACACTGCTGTAATCGATGGAATGATCAGCATTCGCGCCGCATTGCAGTTAGGCTCGGGCTTTGAACATGGGGCCGGTTCTTAAGTTGGCTGCCCTGTCTGTTCCTGCTTCGTCGATCCCACAGATCATGCGGCTGAACATGCAAGGAATGTGAAGCTCTCCTCACCCTCAACTGAAATGTACGGGTGGTGTTCCAACCCAGGCTCACTGTTCCTGTTCGAGCAGTAGCATGACCCTTGCAGTGCCGAGGAGGGATTTCAGAGGAGCAGGAAGGGGGAATGAAAGCGCAAGCCAAACTATGTGGCTCGATCAAGGGGTGAAGCACTGAGGCGGAATCCTGATTACGAGGATGATTGGCTCGCACAATCGGCCTTTTAACGCATCGTTCGCCTGGCAGTGCTTGGTAGGGCTAAAGAGCCATCAACTGTAAATAATACCTTCCCACTTAGCGTCGCTCAAAACACCCATATAAAATGCAATCTGGGGACTGAAAGTGCCGGCTCGGTTTTTACAGTAAAGGATTAGCATAGATAGGGGTTAAGTCTAGGATATATTTAAGATGGGCAGGAATTTTATTGAACAGTTTAGTCACTGGTATGAAAATAGGAGCTGGTGAAATATGCATGCATGCATATATATATATATATATATATTAAATTGCGAACTTCTTTGTATCTAATAAACACACACACCAAGATCATGAGGAAAAGGGTAAGAAACTTGCGATTTAACCAAAGGTCGACACCATTTTCACGAGGATTGTGTGAAATAATTTTCTGGCGATATTGGCGCCTTGGTTACAGCTTCGCTCGAAACCACATTCTAGTAATTGTACTGTTCCTAATTCAATTACGATTACAAAACGATCGATATGACAGGGGGGATTCGCAGCATTAGGCACGAGCACACCATTCTCCTCTTGCCTAGTAGCCCAATATCGTGTATGATAATTCAATCACGGAAACCGAATAATAACCTTGGTCTCAAGTTGCCTGTCAAACCTTGAATAAGCCTCCGGTGCTTCCTCGATACCGATCTGGCTACTGATGATGAAGCTAGGGTCCGCTTGCCCACTTGATATCAATTGCGACAGCTCAGGTGCAACATCTAGCGGGTTAACAGCACCGGCCTTGTATGAGAGCGATTTCGAAAAGAAAGTTCCCAGCGGGAAAGATACATCGTTGAGGATGGCATCAGCCAGGGGCACGCCTGAGCTTTCATGGACGTCGGCGTAGATTCCAACAGCTCCCATACCTCCTCTGGTAGCGGTCACATTGATCATGTTTCGAAGAACGATACCTTGATCCAAGTGGAATGTTGCATTGACGGCTTCCAACCCAACGCAGTCGACACTGCGAATGACACCATTGGGCTCATGGCGGAGGATCTGTTCCACTGCATCCGCATGGGCAAAATTTATTGGGATGCCACCGAGAGATTCCGCAATGTCTAAGCGCTGGGGAACCGAGTCGACAACGTAAATGCGAGACGCACCACGAAGAAAGGGCGAGTACGTGGCAAGGAGCCCTACAGGGCCAGCCCCGAAAACAGCAAGAGTGTCACCTGGCTCAAATCCCGCAAAATCAAGTGCCGTCCACCCGGTAGCAAAAATGTCGGACAGAAACAGGTAACTTAGGCCCTCGGTGGAGTTCAAGTCAAAGGAGTCTGGTAAACGAAATAGGTTGTCTTCTGCGTACGGAACACGAAGGTACTCGCCTATTGGCACGAAAGTCATTGTCAGCATTGGAGACAGCGAAAGTATGCAGCATAGTGGGTGTATTGGGGGTTCATACTTACTTTGGCATCCACCAAGATCTCCACGATCCGGACCCATGCCAAACGGATAGGTCACAGAATCTTCACCCACAAGTTTAGCTTCCTGAGCAATGTCCGAAACAACAACAGGGTCTCCGACTTGTAAAGAGCTAACGGCATCCCCAACCTCGAGGACCTGGCCCATTGCTTCATGTCCCATGGGCCAGGGTGGTGTTTGACTGCCGTAATGCCCTCGGTAGGTGTGGAGGTCTGTGCCGCAGATGCCCGCAGCGGTTACCCGAACAATGGCGTCCGTTGGGCTTTGGATTGTCGGCATGGGTAGGTTGACAACGGCAACATTTTGCGGTTGTCCTTGCCAAACGACTGCTCGCATGGTGGCGTTTAGTAGTAGCGTAGCGTTCCGAATAGCAGCCATTTTGTTTAGTGCAAGCGAGTTTTAACTGGCATTCCTTTGTAGTGCTTGACACACAGGAAATTGCAGCAGTTTATATCTTGCGCCTCGCACTACATCACCGAGCTGACCACTGGGGCTTCATTGGAATCACAACGGTACGCGTCAGCCATGAATTTGCTGCCTTAGCTTGCTCTTGGTATGACGGCATGCAGCACTCCAACTCCGCCATTCTTTGAGCTGGTGTCTATTGTGGTTGTTTCAAGCGGGTTAATAGGAACGGCCCGGCCAGCAACTGTATTATGCTGGCTGATGTGGGCCAAGGTTCGTGTCCTTTCCAGGTTAGTGAGTAATCATGCCAAGGTCTATGCTAAGACTTCATCCAGAGATATGCCAAGGTCAATCCAGTGGGTGTGCTGACACCGCTAACTCCTCGCGGCATAGCGGAGCGGAGCCATTTATAGCGGCTGGCGAGCGGGGTGTCAAACGCTGCAGAGCACTGAGTGCAAAGAGGGCAAGGAGGTCGGAGGTTACGGAGATTCAAGAGCGTAATCACTGCCGTTGACCCTGGCTTTACTTGCAGCTCCAGATGGTGTAGAGCCCTATGTCCAACATTGAGAATATTTAACAACAATTATTGCCCGCAAATCTCCACAGTAAACCCCAATCCTTGAGTAGCTGTCATGCTCGCTGTCCCCGCCTGCATATTGTGGGATAAACCACACAACCACCACATTCCCTGGCCACCAGATTTGACGCCGGAAAAGTTTCGCCGAGAGAAAACCAGTATGGCTGGGCCTCCAGGGAACGAACTGACCGTAGCGTGAAAATACGGTCAATGTGGGGTTAGCTCAATGTGTCCCGTCCCTCGCTTCCTTGACTCCAAATTCCACATATTACTTTCTGGGCAGTATTTGGGGTCCCCAGATCCGTACATCGGGTAGCTTCAATTTGAATGCGTTCAACTGTGTGCCCTTTTGGTGGTTCAAGGTAATTTCATTAGCCTGCCAAGGTTTGGAGTAATGGCTGAATTTCGGCGGATACAACATCGAAGTACGTAAAGCTACTCAGAAGCTGGGGAAGATACCCAGATTGCTGATGCTATTAAAGCAGCTGTTCTCCCCCAAAACTCTTGGGCAAGGTGACGAAATTGTTCTCATACGATACGCACACAACGTTGCAGCCATGGCTATTATTTCCACCGTTCTTTCTGGACTTCTCCTACTGGCATCTCCCATAGACGCCCAGGTCTATATGGGAGAAGAGCGATCCCCAGATGCCTTCACTTGGGTCCAACCTCTCAACACAACCGTTCTCAGACAGTATGGACATTCGGAGCCTGTATACCCCTCTCGTATGTTCATGCTTTCGGTTCCTGGTGACAGCCATTACCCAGAGCTCAAGCACTAACCACCAATTTCAACATTAGCTCGGACTACCGGTGCAGGAGGATGGCACGAGGCCTACGAGAAAGCAAAGGCTTTCGTCTCAGAGTTGACACTCGCCGAAAAATCTGACATGATCACTGGCGCCCCTGGCCCCTGCATTGGCAATATATACGCCATTCCACGTCTCAACTTCAGCCGCATCTGTCTCCAGGATGGGCCAGTATCGCTACGCGTCGCTGACTACGTTAGTGTTTTCCCTTCCGGCGTCACAGTTGCCGCCTCCTGGGATAGGTCCGTGATGTTCGATCGTAACGTAGCGATGGGCCGAGAGTTTAGGGCTAAAGGTGCACATGTTGCTCTCGCGTAAGTTGTCCCTCCCGTTTCATGGAGGTTCATCAAATCATCATAAAGAACTCTTTGCCAACATTTCACCAGGCCTGCGGCAGGACCTATGGGCCGATGTGTTTATTCAGGGCGCAACTGGGAAGGGTTTTCCCCGGATCCATACCTTAGTGGTGTGGCTATGGAACTCGGCATTAAAGGCCTGCAAAACGCGGGCGTGCAAGCTGTTGCCAAACATCTAATTGCAAACGAACAAGAAATCCAACGCAACCCTGTCTATTACCCCAATGGGACAGTGCAATTTGAAGCAATTTCGAGCAATGTGGACGATCGAACTCTTCGTTAGTAAACTCATTCCTACTTTGACGTCCCCAGATCTATTTTATCAATTGCTTTCTGATTCTGTATTAGACGAGCTCTATCTTTGGCCGTTTGCAAATGCTGTGCATGCTGGAGTATCTTCCGTTATGTGTTCCTATCAGAGGCTGAATGGATCATACGCGTGCCAGAACTCCAAACTCCTCAATGGCCTCTTGAAGAATGAACTTGGCTTCCAGGGCTATGTCGTATCTGACTGGTATGCTCTTCACGCTGGGGTCGATGCTGCCGAAGCAGGTATGGATATGGACATGCCAGGAACCAGCAGATATAATAGGACCGTTTTTACTGAGCTTGGAAGAATGTCGTCGTTCTTTGGTGGCAATATTACCACAATGGTAAGGAATGGCAGCCTTGAGGAAACCAGGTTGGATGATATGGTCACAAGAATCATGACACCGTACTTTCACCTTCACCAGGATGAGGACTACCCAACAGTTGATGCTTCGTCGGTCTATCTTAACACGTTTTCAAACCAAAGCAGTTGGCTCCGCGACTGGAATACCACGAAAGATACATCGATCCGCGACGTTAGAGAAAACCATGCCGGTATTATCCGAAGACATGCTGCTGAGTCCACGGTCTTGCTCAAGAATATCAATAATGCGCTACCCCTCAAAACTCCAAGGTATATCGGGATCTTTGGCAATGATGCTGGCGAGGGTCAGAATGGACCGCTGAATCGCTTCGGGTCCCCAGACAGTCTAGAATATGGCACGTACGCGGTTGGCGGTGGCTCCGGTGCTGGTCGTCTTACGTACCTGGTCACTCCCCAGGAGGCTCTCAAGGCTCGTGCATGGCAGGACGGCACAGTTGTGGAGTCCTGGCTGAACAATACGTTGATTGCTGAATCCGATATCACCAGTTTATGGTCTTACAGAGGCCCAGATGCCTGCCTGGTCTTCCTAAAGAGCTGGGCACGAGAGGTCATTGACCGCGAAAATCTTCAACTCGACTGGAATGGCACCCAAGTTGTAGAAAGCGTTGCCAACGTGTGCAATAACACGATAGTCATAACTCACTCTGCCGGAGTGAATGTCTTGCCATTTGCAGACCACCCAAATGTCACCGCCATTCTTTTGGCACACTATCCAGGTCAGGAATCAGGCAACTCTATTACAGACGTGTTGTATGGAGATGTGAACCCCTCTGGAAAACTGCCATACACCATCGCTTACAATGAGGCTGACTACAATGCTCCCATTGTCACCGATATTCAAACCACTGGTGTTGACGACTGGCAATCGTGGTTTGATGAACAACTCGAAATCGACTACCGCTACTTCGACACACACAACATCTCAGTGCGATATGAATTTGGTTATGGGCTTTCCTATACCACTTTCGATATGTCCAACATCAGGCTCGAGTCTACCCAACCGCCAGGCTCAATTGCCAGGTTTCCCACGGAAGGGCTTGTAGCCCCCGGTGGTAACCCGGAGCTGTGGCAGACTCTATACAATGTAAGAGTTGACCTCACAAATACGGGTCGCGTTAGAGGATCGGCTGTTGCTCAGTTGTATATAAGCTTCCCAGACAGTACACCGTCAGGAACCCCACCACGCCAGCTCCGCGGATTCGACAAGCTTGAGCTTGCGCCCGGTGAGAGGCGCACTGTGACATTTGCATTGATGAGGCGTGATATTAGCTACTGGGATATTGTCTCACAGAGGTGGGCGGTACCTAGTGGTGAATTCACCATCAGTGCTGGGTTTAGCAGCAGGGATCTGGTCAAATTTACCAGTATGACGCCCATTGCTGCTACTAATACTTGAAGGGAACGTCGAATCCTTGAGATTTCAACACTGGAACGTCTCGGTGCCGTGAGGGTGACAGACTGCGATTCAGGATGCTTCTTATTTAATGACGAACTTGTCTGAAGAGCCCGGCCTTTATTTATGGACTATTGTGTGCTGTGTCGATTCCGTAATATATTGTGCGCTATATTTCTTTAAGGCAGATTTGTATGAGAAGGATTGTTAATGTATTTATGATAACCCCGCTAAATTCTAGATATCTGTTCCATTAGTCACACAGGTCGCTTTAATGCGCAGAGGACATCATGTCTGCCGGCATGGGGCACGTACTCATCCAAAGGGGTGGTATCCACTTAAAGATAAGGCATCGATCACCATACTGGATGCACTACGCCCGGGCCAGTTAGCGTGTAAGCACTAGACAAAGTATGTCCCGTTATTCCCGTTATTCCCCCACATCTCGATCCGGCTAGTGTGTCAGCAGCCTTTGCCACAAACTCCGTCTAGCCTGCTTCTCTTCTTTACTCACTGAGTTGCAGTTCAGGTATGTTTCACATGGAGCAGAATTCTACACTTCTACGAAGGTCCCCAGCTCATGCCGATGGCGATGACTGGTCAAACATAGCCACTCCAGCTGAGAGGCGCAGGAGGCAGAACCGCGTCAATCAAAGGGCATATCGTATGTCGGCTTTGCCTTTAGCTCCTTGCCAGTTGCCTAATATTTGCATCCAGGACAGCGCCAAATGGCTAAAAACCCCAGGGAACCCAGGCCCACGTGCTGGAGACTCATGGGCTCGCTTGTGGATCAAGGTCCTACGGATGGAACTCGTGATGAAATGGCTAACATGTCTACGTCGAATCGTGAACAGTCTGTCTCCATTGGCAGTATGTGGGTTGGCGAATATTCCTGCAGACTGGCTCCAGAGGACGCACGAAGACGGCTCGCTAGATTCCAGGTGGCTGCCCACTGGAGCTATGTCACCGGGAACCCAACTGTTGACCATCTGCTCACTACTGTCAAGCTGAACGTGTATCGCGCCTTTGTGGAGAACATGGCAGCACTAGGCATGGACATGAGCTGGATGAAGGACGATGCAATCTCCCCATTTTGTACATCCAAACCATGGCCATCGGATCTGGCGGTCCCAACCCATCTGCAGCCGTCGACAATCCAGCGCCGCGTGCCTCACCACCCCTGGCTGGATTTTTTCCCGCATCCGCGAATGCGTGATCGCCTTGTTCTGGCGGGCGACTTTGACGACGATGAACTTTGCGTCGATATAATGGCGTTTTGGAATGCGAATGCAGACGACGCCGGGTTAATCATCTGGGGTCCACCTTGGGATCTGCAGAATTGGGAGTTGTCAGAGGGATTTCTGAGAAAATGGGGCTGGACAGTTCAGGGATGCCTGGAGCTGATGCAGTCTACGAATTTCTGGCGCACTCTCCGCGGCGAAAGACGCGTGCCACCCAGTTTATTTCAACTAGGCGTCAGCCAACAGCAAGATGTACAGTTTCTTCCCACTTAATTTAAAATTCCTGACTATTTCAGTTAGCCCCATAAGCACCCTAGCTGCAGTTTATCCCATGAGGCGAGATTGGTTTTATTCATCCCCATTTCGGGGCCCATATTCCATGTATTCCTGGCCAGGCTTTCTATACTCGCTGCCCTTAAATAGAGGTCACCATTGTGAATTAAATTATTTTTGCTCGTCTTGTCAAGATATAGAGCATCGGCATTTGATTCTATACTAAATATGGCGATCTCCTCTCTTTCCCAGCCAGATGAGCGGAAGGAGATGTCAAGCAAACCAACGCAGCCACAGTCGCAAATCTCGAAGACTCCGCACCGTGAGCCCCCCAACGGAGGCATGCGAGCTTGGCTGCAGGTGCTAGGAACTTTCTTTCTCTTCTTCAACACATGGTAAGTTTTAAATCTCGGCAATACGAAGGATCCCTTGCTGACGGCAGGCAGGGGAATTATCAATTCTTACGGCGTATTTGAAACTTTCTATGAGGAAAATATGATTCTCGGATCATCTTCTGCAATTTCTTGGATTGGGTCCTTGCAGTCTTTTTTGATAATGTTTCTTGGTGTCTTAACAGGACCGTTATATGACGCTGGCTTTATGTTGCCGCTACTGTATACCGGATCATTCCTCGTTGTATTTGGCCACATGATGCTTAGTCTCTGCCATACCTTTTGGCAGGTCCTGCTGGCACAGTCCCTGTGCGTTGGTATTGGAGCCGGTCTGCTCTTCGTGCCCAGCATTGCAATTATCTCTACCTACTTCACGACGAAGTTGCCCCTTGCGGTCGGTATTGCAGCATCAGGATCCAGCGTGGGCGGCGTGATATATCCCATCCTAATCCGCGAACTCCAAGACAAAATCGGATTCCCATAGTCGGTACGGATTGCGGGATTCCTAGCGCTCCTTGGCCTTTCTATCTCTTGCTTCGTCATGAGAGTTCGCGACTTACCCGCTGCTCGCCGCAGATACGTCGACTGGCCCGCTTTCAAGGAGGTGCCTTACACGTTTTTCAATATTGGCATGTTCCTCTGCTTCATGGGACTTTATACACCGTACTACTACATCCAGTCCGTTGCTATTCAACAGCACATAACTTCGGAGGATTTAGCGTTCTACTTGCTCCCTATCATTAATGCTGCTTCAACATTTGGCCGGCTAGTTCCAGGATATGTTTCCCAGCGAACTGGACCACTGAACCTGCTCGTTCCCTGCTCCATACTCTCTGGTTCCCTTGTTTTATGTCTGCTGGCTGTCCAGTCACAGGCGTCGCTGTTGGCAATCTGCGCAGTGTACGGGTTCTTCTCAGGATCGCTTGTCTCCTTGTCGGGCCCGGTACTCGTCCTTCTTTCTCCACATGCTGCGGTCGTAGGTACGCGGATGGGTATGTGTTTTACCTTGTTGGGCGTCGCCCTGTTAATTGGCACCCCAATCAGCGGGGCTATCCTGGACACAGATACCAATGCAGTTTGGGTTTATAGCGGTGTCAGTACACTATTAGGGGCGTTTGTTGTAGGTGCTGCGCGGATCAGCAAGACATCTTGGAAGTTTATAGCAAAGTGCTGAACGCAGTATCCCAATCTACTGCACACATGTCCGTTACCTAACATATCAGCTCCAAACAATGCAGTGGAAGCCTGTTGTGCGGTTCAATCCGGGTTCGGCCCGGGCTGGGCTTCTGGTTGCTTCTGTGCCTCTCCGGCTCAATTGAAAAAGAATTACTTATTAGAAAAACGTCAGCTCTTCCAGCGCCTGCTCTCAAGCGAGTCTCTTTTCCTGACGATCACTGCGCTTCTCGTAAATATCTTTCCCACTTGTGGAACCGCAACAACTTGTCTGAATAAATCCTTCACGTGTAAAGGGCCCCTTGTCGAGCTAAACGGCTCACCTCGACGCCGAGGGACTTCAAGCTAGCAAATCAAATTTGTTTCTCGCGTTTGCCTCATTCGGGGCCATTCAGCCAAGTACGCTTCATAGACCCAGGTCTTGGCGTGCAGAGTCCGATCTTGGCGTGCGGCGGGCGATAATGTTGGGGGGACTGGCTACGGCGCAGCTCCACAATCGGTGCCTTCGGACATTGATTGTAGAGTTCCTGCGTATTACTGGAATGCACCGAAGACTTTGTCAAGGACCGGATTTATTCTGTACCTGTATCCCCATAGAGGACACCTGATCTTCCACTCAAGACAACATGGTGTAGATTCCATACGAGTCCTTTCCCACAGGAACATCACATTGTCTTTTTTCCGAAGCCTGTGGTGGCGGTGTCATCTACATAAGCATGTATGATGATCGTGAAGCTCTCAATACCTGGAGAACCTGATTATGCGTCGTCATCGTGACTTGGCACCGGGGCCTGAGTGCCAATTCTGGCTATAAAAGCCTGCCGGTCTGGCTTGCTAAATCGTAACGGCATCTAGCAACAAACAAACTGTCGTTAAACTTTTATTCTATTTCTTCTATTGAGCAGCAATAAATCAAACTGCATCATGGTCTCGGCCCGTTTTATCAGCTTCTTGAGTGCTTCTTTGGCCATCCTAGTCCCCCAGACTGCCGCCCGAGCCCCCGGGAAATCCATTGTTATTCCCAACTCGCGCATCGGAGAGAACAGTACATCGCCTGGCGGTGCCACCTTTACCGGAGACGCATGGATTGATTATGTTTATCGTGACTCTGACTCTGACGGTAGCATTACTACGGTCATGTTCGAGCCTGGCGCTCGCACTTTCTGGCATACTCATGCAGAAGGCCAGGTCCTGCGAGTTCTCGCCGGTACAGGCTGGGTCGCAGATGAAGGCGGCAGGCCGCAGCGCATTAACGTGGGAGACACTGTCCGGTGTCAAGCGAACACTACCCATTGGCACGGAGCTGATCAAGGAAGCTACCTTGTCCATTTAGCTATTTCGCAGGGAGCTACCGAGTGGCTGGGACCTGTCACAGAGGGGGAATACAACGAGGCACTTGAATAAAGATTGCTGTGTGGACAAACTGGCGGGAGAGGCATTCATATTATATAGCAATAAGAGCTATACTGTGCGGTCAAGCCCATGTGAGATAGAGATTGCCAAAGCTTGTTCATTGTATCCAATTGTAACCAGCATTTGTCTTTGTGTACACTCTACACCCTCCTGAACAGATTAGAGGAATATTGCAAGTTGCGACACCGACTGCCATTCCGGAAACACTGATTGTCTTATAGCTATCGTGCATGGTCTTGCTTCGTTTGTAAGAAATTGTTCTCCATATAACTAATGCAGCAAGGGAGCAGTACTCGGCACGCACCCTGTGAGGTCTTTAACGTATCTCGCAATAGAACTGACTTATAACCCGCTCAACGAACCCCCAGGAAATGGACATTCCTTCAATTCGAAGATGTTTCTCAAATTGGCAAGACAGACGAGTCACTGTCAATAAAGGATGAGGAAGGGTTGATTACATCTTGGCGTACCGGTCTTTTGGTCCTCTCCGCCTCTTAACAAGAGGCACAATTGCGCAGTTGAGTGCTTATAGAGCCCTGGACGGGGTCTCCTGTCCATGATGAGCTCGCTTGGAGTATCTTCGGCGTTCCCCACCGAGCACCAACTCGGGGCCTGGGAGCGTTAAGTTTAGACATCCAGCCAGCGCATACAAAGAAGGACAGGGGCCATGCTCCGAGTTCTCGACGGAACTAAGTAGGAAGTACTCCTACTCCATTCGCTTAAACTCTGGAATACCCTGTGACTGTTACTGCGCTAAGTTCAAACTATATACAGGCCAAGCTCTCTTTCCAGTTGCCCGGTCCGATTCACAAGTACTAAAGAATATTGCTCAGTGAGTGGTGGGTGACGGTTTTCTCTATATACAATTGCAGCCTACTCCAAGTACCTTGAACATAAAGTTAAATATGTCCCTGCCCTGCACTGAAGCCCAGGCAATAATAGCTGAAAGGGCTGCCACCATGGCTCGGCCCGGGTTTGCAGTCATACACCTCCCACAGCAAGGGTTTACTCCTGCGAATCGACTTGTATAGCTTGACTGTACTGCCAGCAAGTGTTTCCGGCGTAGATTGCGTCACTATCGGCCAATCGATCGATGAATTGTACTATCGTATCGGACCAGTATCGATCCGATAATGATAGCCATTTTCCTGTCGGATATTGGCAGTCCCGATCGATAGCAAAAGACTATCGGCAAGTCCGATATCGAGAATAACGATAAATATGCCAGGACCACGTGGAGTTTTTGTGCCCTCAGTTTAAACCAAAAAATACACTATTTATTAATCATGTAATCAATATATTTGATAGACAGTCCAGCTTTTCGATAAGTAATTAATAAATAATATTGACTAGTATTATACAAAGTAATATAAATTTTGAACGCTAGCTAATCCACATGATCCTCCTCTTTTGCCAGTCAATACATCACTACAGCATCCCCTGGGCACGCATTATTTCAAGCTTCTAATCCGGCAGGATCATGCTCCTGCAGATAGTTATTCATAATATCTGTCTCGCTAATAAATCCTAAATGATTGTTTTTGGACTTAGTGCTGAGACCTTACCCCGAATGAATGCTTTCGTCGAGCATGCAATCAAATAGCTGGGTGCCCATGTTGCACGCACGAACATGACGAACGACAGTCAGGATTGTCTACATCTCTAGTACTATGGATCTTTTTATACTTGAACACTCTATTTACGGATTATAACAATCATGCTACAGGATCCAACATTTCAGAAAATAGAACTCCACACATTTCGATAACTAATCTGTTCGCGCTCAGGAATATGCTTGATCCTCGAGTGTAGAAAATGAATGGCTTCACTGTCACACCTGCTCAGTGACTTAGATGGCTCACATGCTGCCGTAGATAGGGCAATTTTTATTCAATATCTGTCGCGAGTTTGGCACGGCTGGCCGCTATAACAATATCGTAAAGCATCATTACCTGGTCCGCAGGGAGGTCGTCTCCTGTTTTGCGCGCTGCAACGGCACGGCTGACAACATCCGGACAGCCCTGTTGTTGTATAGCCCATTTAGCCCCGTCTAATTTGGAAGAAAATTTGTATGTAACAATGAATCGCCAGCCTCGGCAAGCATTGAGAACACTATTAGCCGAGCTTAGTTCATTTGCTTGGTGCCAATCGAGCGAATTCGCGATTGCTTCTAAAGTCCAGTGTCGAGGGATAGCGCCAAAAGCACCAGTCGTAGCAGGGCCGTGTAGGCTACGGCCAAGTTCACGCCCTATAGCAATATCAAGTAAAAACCAGTGGCTTGACTCGTTGGCAGGATCAAGGCTGATATGATCAGGTTGGTGAAGCCCCGTGTTTATATTAAGTTCGAAACGAGGGTGACGGCTGGCCGGGTACACAGCACTTTGAGTATAGACCACAAACTCAAGTTTGGTCGCCGGGCAAGGCAAGGCAGCCTGGTTCAAGCGGCATATAACTGCCTGCTTGTCAACAGTGTCAAGCGGATCCTTCACTATAGCCTGCACATCAAGGTCGCTGAGTCCAGGCTCGTAGGCGTTATAACTCGCTGATCCAAATAGATATACTCCCACGAGCTGGTCTTTAAAGTAATCCCTGAGACGATTGACCATTTCCTCAAGGTAAGCTTCCACCTCTTCTGGTAGGTTATTATCCATTGTTGTCTGTATTCTTATTTATCGTTGGCAGACCGTTTATAGGACGGTAGGGAGAGACAAGCTGGAGGACCAGTGGGTAATATGACTTTGCTGGCGGGTGTGGAATCGAGTTGAGTTGCATTTGAAGCTCGCAACGAAATCCAAAATCAAGAGAGATATGCGGGGTTCAAGGTCGCTGCCTAAGGCATTAACGTCAATCGGACTCTGCTGTCTAAGACAGATCCAGCAGCCAATTTAACGTCCTTGTACTTTCAGGTGGAAGGCAGACTGGCCACATAACAGGTAGATTGTATTGAGAAGACAGGAACGAGACCTCCCCGATTCCATACTGCTCGAACAAGACTTTGCAGAGGTCGGCGACAATGGGACGATGTCGAGCCTCAGCGATATAAACACCCTTCTTCATTCAGAAAGATTAATATAACTATATTCGTCATTATAAAAAAAAAAAAAAAAAATTGATTCTATTATTGCAGTTGTGTTCTAATAGTCTGCCGTACATCTAACCCTAGTAAGACCTTGAATTCTATAAGTTGTACACTTTGTGGTTGAAGGTGCAGATGCAGAACTCTCTGCGGGTTTAGCCTGTTGATACCTTTATAAATAAATGGACGTATAAGTGCCGCTCGTTGATCCCACATCACACATTCTAGCTAGGCTAGGTCAGAGCTTATTCAAGCTCGGCTTCATAGTCACTGGTCCCATCCTGGGCACACTTGGGCACATTGACCGTTGTCGGGTACGGACCAACCAATGCGGTGCGTGGCTTTGTGAACGGCATGGGCGCCTTTGGTAGGGCCATTTTTGCTTCCCTGGCGTGATCTAGATAGTTCAGACTCAGACACCGGATGTAGCTGCATTCGCTTCGGGAGACTGGGGATAGAAGCTGGTATGGTCAGCCTGCTCGGAATGTCGGGTAAGGGGGGTAAACCTGTTTAATGTGCAAGAGTTGCTTTGTCACTCGCCCGTCGAATATCGTCCCCTCGATTAGGAACACAGGGATATTGGCGCCATCGCAGGTATCTCGCCCGGCATCACGGGTGGTATCGACCAGCTGGCCCAGGTGAATTTGGCTATCTTCAGCGGCGATAAAGCAAACGAGGTGTGTCCAAGGCATGGCGGCAGCGGTAATACGAATATGTGAAAAGAGAGAAAATGGGGATATAACTGGCTCGAGTCAGATATTTGTTACTGTTGGTCCCGGTTGTATATAGTGTGGGGAAGTTTATGTCCCAGCCCTAACAAGTTGCCACTGCGGGACGTGGGACGTGGGACTGTCGGATATCAAGCAGTTCACGGCTCTTTCTACAACAACGGAAATAGAGATATACTCGGACATCACGGGAGAGGGGAGCTATAGTACACTGCTCTCGAGGTCTTTAACGGCGGTCTCGCAGGTCTACCAACAACCGCCTTTGCGGGACGATTTGGATAGGCCATCGGGATATGGTCAGGTAAATCTCCTTGGGTTTGATATTTTATTGAATACACTGGTAACTGATTGTAAGGACAGGCATGCGTGTATATCAAGATAAAGACCACTCCTCTGTCTGCTCACTCTCTAAGCAATTATCATTCACTCCATCCCTTGGAAAAAATCCCCTTGAGTAGCTACTGAACTAACAAATACCAATGTCAGGCCAGTACCAACGGCTAAAGATAGGCCCTGCATTGCCGCAGTCGGTACCACTGTAGTTGCAAACAGTGCTTTTACCCTCGATGTTGTCCGCCGGGACACTCCAGGAGTAGTTCTCCTCCACGTTAACGTAGTCGAGAACGGGCGCACCATCACCCCAGGATAGTGCAACAGTCACACCGCAGATGTCGTCCAGGATCATCGGGCCGTTGTTTACAAGGTGTGATTCAAGGCCGTCACTGGGGCTATGGTTGTTATAAATATTAGCTCATCTTATCTGGCGGAGGTATTATCATTTTCTTCCAATACATCTTTTCGGAAGGAGGAGGTGCTGGGAGTTGGGTTAAATAGGCTGTACATACTGGAGCTCTCGGGTTCCAGGGCCGCAGACATCAACACCAGGGGACCACATCTGCCACCAGCCGCAGGCAGGCCCCTGGTCAGGGGGTGCAAGGGTGCAGGCAGCAGAAAGGCAGAGGTCACCAGCAAGGGCAAATGGGGCGGTCACAAGGAGTGTACCTGTGGCGAGAAAAGTGGTGTTCTTCATGTTGGAGTTGGATGATTGTCAGTTACTAAGTGGAGAGAAATGAGTCAGTTACTTTGGAGGTGATTCAGATATTGGAGGACCCGACGATATCTTTATATATATCAGCAGACTTTCTGCTGATTTAACATCTCACCTTGCCGTAATATTATTCTGAGGCAACTCAAGACACTGTCAAGTAAACTAAGGACCACGAGGGGCCAAAATCTGGAGCAAATACTATACAGCTATCCAACTGCACTCCAGGTCCAAGACTTGATAGCCTGCTATAGTATGTTCGCGCTTGTCATGCGGAGGATAGAATCCCCCATGTAGCCCTTGGCTCTCCACTGAATCCTTAGTGATGACATCCATAGCTTCTGCAGTTGGATTATAGTTCATGGTAAAGCCATCCACAGCTCAAGCCGCCACCTTTGGCCCCCGAATATATATTGCTTGGCTGCTTGGCTTCTGGTATCAGGATGATGCCCGCGCAGGAAATCAGGGCAGGGTAATGGGGGCCATAATCCTATTGGTGCGGTTTCTGTCTCGCACTGTTGACCTTGTTAGGGTAACTTCACGAGCTGGGCATTAACTATTGCGTCTTGCTCAAGCCCAGGCTAACAGACTAGATGGTTCTCACGCTGGTGTATCACCCGTAATAGAGGCCATCATCTAATATCTGCACTGATACTACGGCACACCTATATAGTGTCCCGGGGGGGAGGGGGGGAGGGGGGGGGGGCTTTTTGATTCCTCTATCATTATCCTCTATATATGGTACAGATAGAAGTCGACCGGTTCCTTCATTTTTAAAAGCAACGCTGACGCTGGGACGTCTGGGCCAAATCTGGGACGCTGTAAGCCACTCTAGCGTTATATATAATTATAGTAATAGATCTGGTGATTGACTTTTGATGGTGTATTCGTATTTGAGATATCTAGGTAGATTTAATCTGTAAAGCTTCCAGCATTATATCAACTGGACCGTTTATAGCGAACATCACATCATCATGGCTTGCAGTCGTGGACCTGCTTCGTGACCGCATGACCACCATACACAAACTACATCGGAAATACGGCCCTTCAGTACGAATTGGGCCGCGAGAGGTCTCCTTCTCAAATACAGAGATGGTAAAGACTATCTATGCCCAGAGATCAGATTTCATGAAAGGGCCTGTATATGATCATTTCAGCGTCCATCCAGTGGGTATATTCAGTACGAGAAATACATCCGACAATATGGTCGCAACTCGAGTCGAAAAGACCTCTTGACCAAGATTCTAATCGGGGAACAAGAAAGGGGCCCACTAACAGACCGCGAGACTTATACCGAAATCGGAAACCTCGTTTTTGCTGGCACAGGCAAGCTTTCACTCTCCCGTAGGCGATGGCATAAATCTGACCTCCTTAGATACAAGCAGTTCCACGCTGACCTATCTGTTCTGGGAGCTCGCGAAGAGCCCTGACTGGCAAGGTCGAGTCCGGACGGAGCTGTCGGAGGTGACGTCTTATGGTACTTTGCCCTCCTACAATGGCATATCGCATCTGCCTGTCCTCGATGCGGTGGTCAATGAGGTACTTCACTTGCACCCTGCAGCCCCAGCAAGCCTGCAGAGGGAAACACCCCCGGGAGGGCGAGACTTGAACGGGATATACATTCCAGAAAAGGTGAAGCGGCCCCAGGTTCACATCAGTAAGATTCTCCGTTAATCAACACGTAGACCATTGTTTCTATGCAGTGTTACACAAACCATCGCGTCCCTACTGCGTTTGAAAATCCCCACGCCTTCCTACCGGAAAGAACGAAAGGCATGAAAACTCTCTTCCTCCCATTTTCCGAGGGAACACGGGCCTGCCTTGGGAAAAACCTGGCGATCATGGAATTGAAACTGATCACTGCTACCCTGGTGGGATTGTTTGATGTCTCTCTCGGCCCTGGAACAACAGATGCCAGCATGACCATGAAAGTCCATTTTCTGTTGGTCCCAAAGGGAGGAAAGTGTGATTTGATCTTTACTCCGGTGAAGTGACGGCCAAATCGAACCTGGCTATTATGGAGAGTATGGTTATCATCCCGCTCTAGACCCCGATTTCCTGATGAACTGGTTAGTGCTTACACCCTGCATCTGTCAAACCAGATCATCCATACAGCTCTGCTCGGGGATTACCCCTCTACATAACGGTTCCCGTCAGGAAGTGGATCTCCGAGATACAAAAAGCAATTCTACTTCTGTGCTACACTGAACAAGACCAAAGGCGGGGTCGGTGCATGCATAGAGATGTTTGCTCAGCCCGTCAGTGGATGATCGACTGGGTACGTTGACAGCAGAGTAGGCCGTTGACAGCAGTTTATTCACCGAAGCTCAGCCAGCCAGTCGACGTCTGATTAGTCGGTATGCTTTGGCCTTTCAGCTCCGGCGATGGCTTGGCTGCCTGGGCATGTGACAGCAAGCGAACCAGCAAGTTCTGTTTCTAACGGTCTGGTATGGTCAGGAAATGAGTGGGAGACTCCGTATAGGTTCGTAGATGCTGCGCCCTGTCACTTATCCTGCAGCCGGAACCTGAACTACTCGCAATATGTGGACTTTTATATTCCCCGCAGTCTGTAATACCTTAAACTTATGGAGTCGGGGCGGAAGCCAATTCCCAAGATACGCTTGAATTTCGCTCCAGTTCACACACTACATCATCTATTCCCACATCAAGGACTATAAGGAAAGCTGTCATTATCAGTTAAAAGTGTTACTATCAACGTAATCTTGTAATGTAACCTTTCTAACCACCATATCTGTAAATTGCAACATCGGTAGATTCCCTACATATCACTACCTTAGGGCTTGAACGTGACGGGCGTTGCCAGCTTGTTAAGAAGCTGGGGAATTTAGCAGTGGCATGATATGTAAATATTAGACTACGTACCCATTTCTTAAGCTCATCTTCCTTTCCAGCATCTCGGAGCTCCTGGAACAGGGCGTCGGTGTGTTCTATACCCCAATTAGCCAACACACGGCACTACCACGAGGAATACATACCAGCAGTCCTGTGTAGCACATCAGATGTAGCACTGTCTCCATCAAAGCTCTCAATGAAAGCGACAGCCTCAGGGTCATTGCTGACCTGGCTTAGGTCGAAGAGGACGGCTACATGAGTGAGCACATAGTAATATCCCAAAGGCATTAGACACATACCCTGTTTCTGATAATTCTTCGCCTTCAGCTCCTTCTTAGACTCAACAATCGCCTTCCGGAACTCATTCGAGTTCTCCTTAGACGGAACACCGTCGGTAATCGTCAATACCAACACCGGACGCTGCAAGACATCTCTGTTAATAACATCATAAACCATAGGCTGCAAGATCTTCTTCTTCAAGTTCGTCCCAATCTCCGTCCATCCCTCCGGTGTGAAGTTCATGCGCTGCTCTACGCCCTGCGCACGCAGATTATTCGCCGTCGAGTCGTCTTTGTTGATGAACCGGAGATGCACGCCCTTGTTGTCGCCTACAAGCGTCGTAGCAACCTCCGTCATCAGTGTAACCAGAGCCCTTGCACGGACCATTCTGTTGTCTTCGGCCATCGAGCCGCTGTCATCTATACCACGTTAACCTTTTCTTCATCCTTTTTGCTGTCCATCGTGGCGGGCAGATATACCAATGTACAGCACCGGCTGGTACAACGCAACGCGGGCCAGCTTCATGATCATGGGCGGGCTGCTCAACGGATTCGCCACGTCTTCCCTCAGAACAGCAGCCTTCTGAGCGATCTCCTGTACGTGAGGATCACCGGGCGCGAAAAAGTCGTCAAGTCCGCTATCCTGGATTATGTTGCCGATGTTGTGCTTGAAGTCTTCGACGGTTTGGGGGTCGTCAATGTCCTGGTGAAACCGATTAGCATAGATTTTATCCCATAAAGGGATAGGTGTATTCATACTGTTCCCGGTGCAGGTTTTGATCCTGCTGGAATAGGGTTCGCCTGGTTATTAGCTGATCTGATGGCGGTCTGGATAATGTTCTGCACGCCAGGCCATTTCTCCGCGTAGGCTAGAGCAAATAAGAGCGCACTGACAAGTAGTTGAGCCAGCGCAGAGCCAATACTGCTCCGCTGGCCCTTCGGTACCAATGCATTTTTGATGGCATTGTTCGTGCTCTGGTCTGCAAGCGAGACCGCCGTCTCCCCGCGGTCATTCGCCTTGATCAACGACGCCCCGGCATCAACGAGCAATTGAACAACCTCAGGGTCTCGTCCCTGGGTGATAGCCACCATGAGTGGTGTCTCATTGTTCCACTCAGGACTGGAAACGTCAAAATCGGGCTTTGGGTTCTGCTCTAGGTGCAGCTGAACAATGCGCGGTCTGTTCTGCTTTGCGTTTGCCGCGAGATATAGAGGAGTGCGGCCGTCGCGGACGGGTTGGTCGGCTGTAGCGCCGTTCTGCAGGAGTAGCTTGACGACGCTGGGATGGCCGTTCTTCACGGCGAGGGCGAGGGGGGTGAAGCCGTTCTTGTCTTCGACGTTGATGGAGACGAGGACGAGGTATTTCTGGAGAGATGCTCGAGTGAGGGTTCCTTCCTGGGAGTCGCCGTGGAGAGTCATCTTGCTAGCTGTCTAGAAGAACAGTTTAGTTGAGGATTGCCAGTTGTCAGAAGTGATTCTCTATGTGATATTGGTCAATTGCGGCCTGTGTGGTGATTTTAAGCCCGCCCTCGGGGATTCCATACACCTCCTCAACACCACTTCTCTGTCGTTTCCGTACGAGGACGTATTGTAACTGTACCGTATCACGACCAATACCAGGTCGGATGACCTCAAAAGATGCATGAGGTGGAATCTCGGCGACAGCAAACTATCAACACAGCCAGCCACCAAAGCTCCATGGCCGGGCTGGCTGCTGTTGGCAGGCTCTAGATCGTGGTCGCCGGCACCAGGATCGCAGTATATGGCTAGCTAATGTCTGTGAACCAGAATCCTGCAGGCCTGCAGCATGCAGAACTCATTCTCATCGCTGTGAGTGGTGTTGGCATCCATTTCGGGCATGGGTTCACGCAGTCATGAACCATTCGGGGTCGAGCAGGGATGGCGTGTCTTCGTAACGTCGCCCTATCGGCTTCACATACTCGAGTTGGACGGCTTTTGCGTTGTGCATATTCAGCTCTGTCATCCTGGGCCTGACTTTCTTCCAGGATTCGGTTCCTTCGGATATGCCAACGTTCCTGGCCTTTTTTATTGATCTCCTACTGAGACCCATGTTGGCTGAGTAGACTCTGGCAAAGTCAATACCAGACACAATGGTTTACAAGTTCTATCCCATCACTGGAATAGCCGCTGGAAAGGGGCCTAGCGGCGAGGTTCCTCTTCGACAGGACATCGAGGTGTGGAGCTCAAAGCCTGAGAACCGGACACAGGTGGTTCTATTCCTCAAGGCATTGAAGCGTTTGCAAGATGTGCCGCCAGAGAATCGCGATTCGTTCTTTCAAATAGCAGGTATGGCTCTTCAGCTGAATCCTCTTACCCTAGGGCTAATCGTTCGGTCTAGGTATCCATGGCATGCCGTTCACTTCATGGGATGAGCCCTTCGAGACCGAAGAGAATATCGGTGTCAAGGGGTACTGTACCCATGCCAACACCCTCTTCCCATCATGGCATCGGCCTTATTTGCTTCTATACGAGGCGGGTAGTCCATTCCCCCCATATGCTTTCCACATTAACAATCAATACAGCAACAAATCTACGAAGTCATGATAAACCAGATCATACCGAGCTACCCGCAGAAGCATCGAGACGCTTTGCGTGCTGCTGCAGATACCTGGCGACTCCCATACTGGGACTGGGCTGTCCACCCTAGAGTCCCCTGGTTGGCGTCCGAGCCTGAGCTTCAGCTGTCGCTGTTTGATGAGCTGGAGATTCTACAGAATCCACTGTACCAGTTTCGCATGCCGGACGGAAAGCCGATGGAGGCGCACAAGGTTGGCGATGTTAAGGCCTTGGGCGAGGATACGGTCTACTCGGTGCGCTATCCCATATTATTCATAATCTAGCCTGAATCTCACACCTCTAGTACGGTAAATGCATCGCTACCAGTCGATGTCCAACAGAGGAACAGTCAAAGGCCGACAGCAAGGACTGGATCCAGGGGGTCGTCAATAATGAGGAGGTAGAAAACCTCTTGAGCCAGCATAGCGCAGTGGATGGGAATAATTACGGGGCTGCAGCAGAGCTGGTCTACCGACTGCTCACATATCCCATTGATTATAAAGAATTTTCTACTACAGCTGTTGAGAAAGACAGCCCAAAGGTTTCTGCTGATGTGAACATCGAGTTCATCCACAATAACATCCACTGGTGGGCAGGGGGTGAAGGCGGACATATGTCCCAGATCCCCGTCGCGACGTTTGATCCGATCTTCTGGCTTCACCATTGGTAGGTACTGTTTCTGCTGTAGTCAATCCCTGCTAATTGCACAAGCAACATCGATCGTATCTTCGCAATCTGGCAGGAACTGAACCCTGACAAATTCTTCACTGATGGATATCGAGGCGACTTTGACCAGAAGGTGATCGGGCTGCCAGAGACAGTGACGCCAACAACACCTCTGCGGCCATTCCACAAAGACGAAGAAGGTCACTACTGGACTTCGCAGGAA
Source organism: Aspergillus amoenus (assembly GCA_023624915.1). Taxonomy (NCBI): domain Eukaryota; kingdom Fungi; phylum Ascomycota; class Eurotiomycetes; order Eurotiales; family Aspergillaceae; genus Aspergillus; species Aspergillus amoenus. The sequence continues at coordinate 568,776 of JAMABK010000015.1, forward strand.
GTTCGAGACTTCCGAGCCCTTGGGTATAACTATCCCGATCTACACCCCGTGAAGCCGGATTCCGTAGCAGGTTTTGATGCCGACGCCTACAAGACAAAGCTACTCGAACAAATCACCTTGAAGTACGGTGTTTCTCGGCTCGAAGCACTGACCCAGTTAGAATTGTCTAAGAGTGGCGTTGGCAAGCCGCTGCCTGAGGGAATGCGCGAGGTCGATGGAGGCATCGCCGGTAATGACTTTGCCATCAGTATTCGCTACTCCAAGTACGTGCCCTACCTGTTAGGAGATTCCCACTAACGGTATAGGTTCGCCTTTGGCGGTCGTGCTTTTAATATCGAGATATATCTCGAGCCTGCTGATGGCAGTGGACGCCACTTTACGGCAGCTGAATATGTGACCAACGTGTATAACTTCAGCACTCCTGCCACCAGAGACGGTCAGGAGGTTTGCAGTAATTGCACTGACCTCGAGGCGCGAGATGTCAGACTCACTGCGTACGTTCCCATTACGCCGATTTTGAATCGCCTGATCCTTGAGCAGCGACTGTCTTCTCTCAAGAAAGATGATGTCGAAGCTGTACTAAAGCGCCTATACTGGCGGGTCACAATGGTCAGTTAGCCCTCGTCCAGTTCCGCAACATACTGACAAGCCCAGGCCCGTAAGCCAGTGCCAGAGGACCAGTGGGGACAGCTGAACCTTCAGATTCTTGTTTCCATGGCCGAGATGTCGCACAGTAAAAACCCAGAGACGCCTTCAAAGACCGAAACCGAGCCAGAGGTGCTCCCAGATGTCGGACAGCCAGAGCCTCCACGGCCTGAACCACCCAAACCACCAAAGTAGGTCATTCGGCCAAGTATACAGCAAATGCTAATCTTCGTAGCCCGGTCCTGCTCATTGGGGAGACCCTGAAGCTCAACCAGTCCGTCACAGCTGGGCACTCCATCACCGTTGAATCTCCCGTATTCGATCTGACGGCTCCCTTGAGGCGAGACAGGAATCGTATCGCGTTCATTAGCTATGACGACAGCAGCGAGGAAATAGACGACGACAATTTCGACGCCGTCGTCAGTATCAACTTAATTCGCAAGCTTTCTCTCATCCAGATTCAGACCAAGGCCGCGGGGGATAGCTGGGAGCGAGTTCGTGACATGCCCTTCCCTCTCTGGCTGCAGGGTGTCACTCTCAAAATCCGCATCGACGTCAAAGATAATGCATACGAGGTTTATGTGAATGGTACCCATCTCTGCTCTGTTGAAAACAAGTTTGGGAATAAGGGTATTACTCACGTTCAGTATGATGTGGATGGTGATTCTCCCGCTTTAGCTGGGCAGTTGGATGTGATTACTGCGTAGTAATTGCAGATTCGTCCATGGCTAGGTTTCAGATTCGATATGTAAATGGGTGTCAGCTTGCTTTGTTAGTCTTAAGCTGTTACAGCTAAATATTCTTGTCCTTCTTTCGCCCCAGCTTCAATGAACCCACTTGTGGCATTCACTGCTCCCCATTTATTTATCCTCTAATTCTGGAATATACTCTTTACTTGCTGTATTCCTCTTTATTGTCCTTTAATTACTGTTCTTTATTACTGTTCTTTATTACTGTTCTTTATTACTGTTCTTTATTACTGTTCTTTATTACTGTTCTTTATTACTGTAGCTCAGGCTATCCCTCACTCCTTCAGCCACTGTCTTCGACGGTCTCGACCCCTGGGCCGTCGTCAATATATAAGCCCTTCACCTACACCCAACCTCTGCTTATTCTTTGCTTATCCCTATCTTCATTCCTCTAATTGTATCCAATCAGGCAAGATGACACTTCGAGTCCCAAAGTGCGCTACCTGTGGCGCTAAAGCCACTATCCAGTGCACAACCTGCATGGAGGCCCCCGAGTATCAACCCGGCGACTCCATCAACACCTTCTACTGCAGCGCCGCCTGTCAAACAGCAGATCTCCCGAGTCACAAAACACACTGTCGCATCCGCGCCCAGCGGAAGCGGCTTCTGCGTGCTGCAGTTATCCTCAAAGCAGCCCTGCTCGTCTACAGCGAGCCCTTCTACGGCAGAACCATAGTCGGGCTCGACAGGCTGGATAAGGTCCTAGGTCTCTCTTCCAACTCCGGCCGGGTCTACTATCCCCCTCTCGATCCGGCCTCGTTTCTTCCGAATCCCACCCCGGAGCAGAGGGATGCTGTTCTCATGTACTCTGTATGCGGCGGGGTGGCCACTCGCTTGGTTTGTCGCTTGATGCATAAGCTTCTAGCTGGCCTTCCATGTGTCGTTAAGCAAGTCGAGATCGTTGTCGAAACGCCGGCGCCCAAAACAAAGCTCCTCCGCAACCCGCATCTGGTAGGCCAGGAGCATACAGTTCTGAAGGTCGAGCTCCTCTTTGGAGGTGGCACATGGATCATTGATCCTGCGGCTGCGCAGTTCGGCGTCCCCGATGTGCTATTTCCTTATGATAAGTATATTTCAGACAGAGACGCAGACTTCGTCGGTGAGCCGGAGACGTACAATGTCGCCGAGACGGAGGATATAGATTACGTGCTACACGAGGTTACGCCGCCGGTGGGAGGCGATATGCGAGATGCGCTAGCAGCGGAGCGTCCGCGGCGCGTTCGTCTTGCTTCCTTTGTTAATACCCAGGTTGGAAATGATATTTTGCTTGGGTCTGCTGCTGACTTTGAGGCGAAGGTGGAGGCTTTCAAGGAGGCGTTGAGGTCGCACATGGCTGCTGGGTCGGAGTGATATCTTGAAATACTTCTTTAATCCTTGTTTATAAATGGTCCTGTAAATACCTATCTGAAGTACACTCACTTTTATATAGCAATTAAAGAGTATATACCAACTTCCCACCACTGACCCTGTTAGCCCGTAACTCATCCAGCCCCTTTAGTATGCCGTCAAAGCCATCACCTCCCTTATTCACAATTGTGCGAGGAGTCTTAAGCTTGCCATCCGCCAAAAGACTCCTGGAAATCTCCCAGAACTTCTTCGCAAACTCAAACTCCTCTAGATCCGGTAACGACTCTTCCTTCTTGACGAACCGCTCACCGAAAATCGTGTACATGAACGTCACATGAGGCCCATCAATATTGGCATTAATAGCAGCAACCTCCTCTTTATTCACAGGCATGATAGCCGCATACTTGCCGCCCTCGCTGCTCAGCCCGGCGGCGATGATCGACGCGCCGCTGCCCGTGCAGTCCCACGCAAGTCTGAGTCTGTTGTTCGTGTACGTCCGGATATCGCGCCCGGCGGAGGGTGACTTGTAGTCGAACACTTCCTCAGCCCCGAGAGATTTGAGGTACTCGAAGTTATGGGGTGACGATGTCGCAATGACCTTTAACCCTGAGAGACGCGCGTACTGGATCCCGTAGATACCAGTTGCCGTGCTGCCGCCGTGGATGAGGATATACTTGTCTGAAGCCTGGACGTCACCGGTAGGTAACGGTAGGCCGAGTGTCCGGTATAGACCTTGGCCCTGGACAGGTTAGATTTCTGTCGTCCGTAAAAGGGGTGCTTGGGGGTACTTACAACCGTACCAACAGAAATCCCAAGCGTAGCAGCATCCTCGTCACTGATATTGTCAGGCGTCCTGATTTGAACATCGCCTTTCGCGACAATGTAATTTGCAAATGCCCCGTTTTCGTGCTGGGTGCGGTCACTGTATATTGAAGATAATCAGTACCTCTGTATAACTATATATCCGTCTTCATTAGCAGGGATTGCTTGCGGTGTGCTAACCTCCCATGGACAACACCACTAATGCGATCCCCCTTGTTGAATTCCTTCTGGACCTTAGAACCCACGGCCTCAACGATGCCAGCGTAGTCACATCCGGACCGCGTTCCGGGGTCGGTGTTTCCATAGTCGATGTGTTTCCAGTCTGTAGGGTTAAGGCCGACGGCGTTCACTTTGACGAGGACGTAGTCGTCGCGAAGCTTGGGGATAGGCACATCTTGGATAGCGGCTTTGCCTTTTTCGACGTATACAATTGCTTTTGTCGTCATTGTTTCGATGGGCGGAGTGGATAATTTGGCTGTTGCTGTTGTTGGGTGTCGTGGGATAAGAGTCGGTCTTGAAATCTGTGTAAAGACAGACTTTGGTATTTTTCTTGAGATTGACATGTTATTATCCTTTGGAATGGTAGCTATCGTCCTTATATACCTTTGTGCCAGGTAATCATGATGGTTGTAAGCCACGGATTTGAAGCCATCAACCCCGACGATTTGTCATCATTGCTGAGAAATCGCATCACGCCATACGTATGCCTTAGCGAGAGAATAGAAGTTATGAGAGTATTATGAGGATTATACATTTCATTTTCTAGCGATTTGTATATTTTGTCGCCGGAATAGAATCTGGTGGTGTTCTGAGTGTTACCAAAGTAGTGTGCTGTTGGGATATATATCCAACAAGGGCGTCAATCAACAGCCTCGTACAATCATAAGTCAGACTTGACACCATAAAACCCAATTTAAACCGAGAATGCATTAAGCTTTGCTAGAGTATTCTAACTATTCCCAACACTCCCTAGTTACTCCATCTTACCCTCCAATATCTCAACACAAACCCTAACAATCCGAAAACGTAACCTCATCCCAAAGCACATGCGCCTCAGTAACATCCCCCGAAAAGTTACAAAGACCAACAAGGTTCAAAGTCGTATCAGCAGCAGTAGGAGTAACAGTGCCATTAAGTAACATCCAATTCGCGGCGTCCCAGATAAAGTCTGAAGCGATAGCACCGGCCTCTGGATCGTCACCGAGATGCGCGCTGACGGTGCACGAGTTCACGCTGGAGATGCGGTCGCGCAGACGCATCCATAGGAGCAGGTTGTAGGGCTTGCTGGTGTCCAGGCCGGTTAGGGGCTGCGAGACCGTCCCGGTTGGGTTTGAGACTGTTGTTGTTATGTCGCTGGATTGGTTAGTAAATAGCACCTAGTGTTTGATATGAAGAAGAGGGAATTACAGGAGGCTAACGCCGGAGTAGGCGATAGGGTCGGCGAGGACATTTGCGACGGAGCCTGGGGTGACGGTCCAAGGGGCGAGGCCGGCTTCGAAGCCAAAGTTGCTAACGGCGTTGCAGGACATGGTGGCAGATTTTGGAGGTTGCTTGAGAAGTTGTTCTGTTGTGAGTGTGTTGATTGAGACAAGCTGAAGAAGAGAGCTGGTTTAAATAGACGAGCTGGTGTGTTTATATTGTGTAACTCTATAGATCTATGAATAGGATGCAGTGGGTTAAGTCGAACATGTCCAATGGCGGCGGGTACTACATATACTTTAAGACAGGTCGTATCCCCTATGATTAACTCGTTAGGCCCTTAAACTAGTCAGCCATATCCTTGTCTAGCCCAATTGTCTAGATCTGAGCTGGGCGCCTTATATGTATAATTGAACTTCGTTATGCAGAGGCTTGCCAGCAGGTGTACGACAAAGTGACCATGGCCTATCAAACCTCAGCCCTGAAAGCAATGGGAGAGAAATAGACGACCAGTGGCTCTTTGGATGCAGTTTGGATATTCAGATAGAGCTGACCGTAAGTCTACGGTGAGACACCCAGCGCACGATACTTCTGCTTTGAGCTGCAGGCTGACAATGGCGCCTGCTGTAATTCTTGGCCGCGCAAACTTTAGAACATATCAAGTAAGAACCTTCACGCGGCCATGATTTGTTTTGGTATTTCAGTGAGCTGAGAATCTAGTGACCATGGTCCCAGACTTGCTGTTCGTTGAGTGAGATGGTTATCCGCCATATGTTGTTGACGAAAGAACACGAACAAGCTGAAACTAGGCAGTTTGTGTCTACAAAGAAGAGGTCCAGGCGTAACACATGTTTCCCTACATAGCCTGATATCTTTCGAGTTCGGGGTTGAGGTTCAGTTACTGGGTTACTAGTGCTCTTCATCCTAAGTTTGTATATACAATGGATATGCTGGAATGACAGTATATATTCTAGTCTATTCGTGATGTACATAGCCAACACATTACATCATGATCGTGTTATATCATCAAGCCCCATCTTAATGCCCAGGGACCTTATAATCCGGAGGAATCCGATACTGCCCAGCACAAGAGCCCGGCGACCTGCACCGGTCCAGATTACAGCGCCCATAAAGGCGACAATAGCATTCCTGCGCAGTAGGACAGGCCGCCCTATTCAACTTTTCCAGCTCAAGCCCTCCATCAACAACACCCCCACCACCGCCGATATCCAAAAACAAGATATGCCAGATATACGAGACAATCCGGCCAGCAACGCGATCGTCTTTCGGTGCAACGCCCTCGCGCCGACGAATAACCCTCGAGTTCGAGTCCGATTTCCCACCGACACCTGAACTCTGGCTCATCCCATCTAACAACCACTGCCGCAGCGCAACATATTCGTCGCGGGCATGGCTGCGCACCCTCTCGCGCGACACAACAAACTGCGCGCAGCACTGCGAACGCAACGTCTCATGCCTACCTAGTTTCTCACCGGAGTCACTACCAAAGATAGCGAGCAGCGCCTTTGGCAGCGCCGCGTCAGACGCAGCGTGCGCGTCCCAGGGGTCCACCGACGACTGGAACGCCATCTGCAGACTCCCCTGGGGCGGGGCATTCGCGGCGCATGTGCTCACGCTCCAGTCGCAGCGGAGGTTATGGTATCCGGCGGGCTCGAGAGCGGACTCGACATTAAGACGGTCGAGGAGGTATGCGTTGTCGTAGTCCGGGGCGTCATTGTGCCAGGCCCAGCGGTTGCCGTGGACGAAGACGGCGCCGGAGGAGGGGATAGCGTCGTAGTTGTCTATCAGGAATGTGAGGTAGGCCATGGATTCGTGGGCGCGGTTTGCGGGGACGCGGAGGGAGTCGGCCTTGTCATTTTTGTCGGTGGAGGCGTCGACGTCGTAGATGCAGAGGTGGTATTTTTTGGCGAGGGACGAGGAGGTGAGCCAGGAGGTGTCGCCGTCGGATTTTACGTGGGAGACGACGAGGGCGGGTTTGGAGGACTTGGAGAGGCCCGGACAGCGCCCGCGCGAGTCAGGCAGCGTGTCGGCGCTGGTTTGGTAGCGGACTTTAGTCCATGAGAAGGAGCGCTGGGTGGGTGGAGGTCTGTTGAGGAGGAGGAGCAGGGCGAGGATGGAGGCGAAGATGGCCAGGTGGGTGACAGTCCGCCGGGTTCGTCGATGCATTGGGAGAAGTTGAGAATGCGAAGAGAGAAAAGAAAGACAGCTCGAGCTCCAGCTCTGCGCAGACTCCAGTGGGGGAAAGCCGGATGGGCCGGCTGCACAGAGCGGGTGCTTTCTGCATGGCCAATCAGACGTCGTGTCTCCAACCTTGGCACCGTTAGTGCAGCGATTGGCGATTCAGGGTTCACCAGTTGGCCTTGCGATAACAGTGTGCTCTGTATACTTGAGAGTAGTGCATCGGCTGTACGGCGCTAGAATTGCAGTCGTCGTGAAGTGATGGAGAACCACGATAACAGAATTTGTACACCCTACATGGTAGATAGACTTGTTCTTGGCTAGTGGGTCCATTCTTCGCTGCCGAAGCTTCTTTATTGCTTAACGAATCTGAACCAAACACATCCAATTCCAAATGCAAGGGGTCGTCGGTATGCAACATTAACCTTGATGGTTCTGGACCCGGTATCGATAGGAAAATAGACAGTAGTTCGGGGGAGTGTTATAATACCGATTGAAATAGGCTGGCTTAACTGGAAAATTAATTGAACCCAGGGACGAGTTAGTCGATATTGGCTGCCATTTGCCAATATGCATAGTCGCAGCGGGATGTAGCAAAAATAAAATACAACAGTGCTGCACAAAGCACTCATCAGCAGAGATATCCAGTCCTGCAAGGGATCGCCCTGGAATTGATCAACTATGCTACGCACCAGATCGCGGTCTTGAAACGGCCTCGACCGTTATGCTATCCTCATTGTCAAAATCCATAGATAGCATTTCTTTTGAACGACCTGCTGATAAGTTTCCAGTTTCACCCGTCTGTCATTCCCAAGACAGCCCAAGGCCCTCATTATAATAGCTGGAAAGCTCAAGACGCAAATATCTAGAAGGAAGGCTTCTCGAAAGTGTTAAACTCCTCGTACCACGCAGCCCCCGGAGAATAGACCGGATACCTCGTGTAATCTGTACGTTGGCCGGCGCACTATTGAAGAGCTTGGCAGTACGATGCAATGTAAGTTGAGTATTTATCTGGATGGCGCCGGCAGCCTTGCTTGAGAATTCTACCAGTACTCGGACGAGTGTATACACAGAGAGGCCTTTCTGAGTAAATGGGGATAATCTCGATGGGAGACTGGATTGTTGTACCTATAGGTGGGAAAGACCTGCATAGCATAAGATGAATAAACAGCTGACTAATCTTTCACACGCAGATTCGCTCCGCTCTCCGTTGCCATCAACAGCTCAGTTCAGCTTCTAACCCGGTCTGGCAGGGAATTCGCTATCACAGCAATCCTCTCGGTCAAAAATGATAGCTGCCTGACAGCTAATAATAGCGACAGTGCAGAAATGCGTTCCTGGTCTCTGGATGGCAGTTTCAGCAACCGCCGCGGTGGGTCACGCCATGAACTAACACAACAACAGATCCAGGCGCTTAGGTGACAACCACTGTCATGCACAATAACTCTGCAATAAGACAGCCCATTATTGTCAGGCTGGGATGGTTCAAGGAGCCTCCACGTGAATTCCCAGGCAATGAGCACGAGCAGCAGATGGGTGGGCCATCAAGTGCCGGATTCCGTCAATGGTGACTAGTCACCTCGCGAACGGGTGCCTGAAAGGAACTGTTTCAAACGCTCTGGACAATGACTTGTCAGACAGTTCCATCAATGACCCAGACGTGCATTGGCTGGCAGTGTTACTGGCGAATCGCCTGCGGGGCTGAGCACGGGGCGCTTCCCATGACGCCCAGGATCCGCCTTGTTCACACTTCGATATAATGAGCCTTTGTGCCGCCGCGGGCAAACTTTGGCTGATTTCTAACAACCTTTCTCTTCTCTTCGTGATGTAATTTTTACCATTTCCACTTGCCCACCTTAATTTACGGAACGTTTGAACTTCTCGTGTTACTCAGCCCATCATGCCGCAGAGCGGGAGAGATGAGGGATGGCTTCGTGCCTGGTGCACCAAACACGATATCGCTGCAGACGAGTTCCAACCACAGTTACCACTAATATCCACCTATGCGTTGTCGACGCAAAAGGAAGACGAAGATCAGGCCAACCTCCTCCTCACCAAGGCCTCCGAAATACGACGAACCGGCGAATCCAAAACAACCACAGTACCTGGGAAGGTAAAGAAGGACAAATGGAGCTATGAAGACTACTGCGGTGTCCTCACGGAAATCGTGAATGCGTCTGGGTCGGTTGGAGTCGCAGAAAGTGTCTGGACCAGCCTTCAACTGCAGAAGCCGAAGAAGGCTCGGACGGGTCGATTCGCACGGCGGCAACAGGCTGGTGATGAGGAAACAGACGATCTACTTTTCCTCCTCCTCTGCAGCACGATGCGATACAAGGAGACGGCCATGTTCCATTTCCTGGCCAACTCTGCGAGCTCGGATGTGGTCAATAGAATGCTCCCAACTGCGTTGCAGATGCGCAGCCAACGAAATACCCAGATTCTCCTGGAAGAGAACGCCGATCCAAATACTTGTTCTGAAGAATTCATAACGCTCGTCAGGGCGGGAGACGACGAGTTTGTGCGCCTCCTGCTTCAATCCCAGACGCCCATCGATGTTGCGATACTCACCTCTGCCCTTCCTGACGCCGTCCAGCGTGGAAATATCCGCGTCGTCCAGCTACTCCTAGCTCACGGCGCGGATGCAAATGCCGACAGTGGGATTGCCATTGAAAAGGCCATTCGGGCAAAGCGCACCGATCTTGCTCTGCTAATGCTGATATCTCCGAACCCTCCCTTACCAGAGACACTTGCGCCTATTGTTTCGTATGTCTTTTTCAAGATGGAGATTCTCCAAGACAAGAAATACAGCTTTATCGAGCTGCTTCTCAACGGCGGCGCTACCGGTGGATCTGTCTCTCTTGCTTTAGGAGGCGCAGTCCTTCAGCGCTGGACTGAGCTGGTAGAGCTGTTTATTGACAAAGGTGTCTCCATCAACTACAATAAAGCAGAAGCATACCGGCATGCTGTCCACCAAGTTGACCTTGAAATGGTTCGTATTTTAAGCCGGGGAAAACTGGACGACGACCTTGCTTCCGAACTTTTCGGTGAAATCGACAAGACGAAGTATGGTAGCTCGATAACAAATGAGAAGTGGCATACACTGGCGGAGCTTCTGCTTGATCAAGGTGCCGCCGGGGACGTGGTCGACGAAGCATTGATTCAACGTGTGGAAAAGAGAGATCTTGCTGGTGTCAATCTTCTATTACGAGAAGGCGCTTCTGTCGACTACGCCAACGCCGCTGCACTTGATAAAGCTGTAGCATCCGAGAATGAAGAGTTCATTGACGCTCTGCTCCAGTATCAACCGGCCGCACAGTCCGTCAACATTGTCTTCGATCGGGTCGACAGGCTCTCACTAGACGTTAAACTGCGCATAACTCGCAAGCTTCTCGATGCTGGAGCCAACGGTACTGCGGTCAACGATATCCTCAAGAACGCCATGACTCAACACACCGGAGAAAGGGATCGCGAATTCATCCAAATACTGGTCGACGGCGGCGCCGATGTTGGCCAAGGGAAAGGCTACCTACTTCAGCTCGCTGTGCAGTCTTCCGACGATGCTACTTTACAAATTTTGCTTCTCGGATTCCCCGTGCCCACCATTCTGTCATCTTGCATTCCCCTTGCCATGGACCTGACCGAAACCCAGAGGTACAAGATAATACATATGCTCCTCCACGCTGGCGCTAGGGGCGATGAAGTCTCCCAGGCGCTTGTCGACAGCATTGACGGGACGTCCTCTGGGTGTCAGTTAGTATCCCTCTTGCTGGCCACGGGAGAAGCTAATACTGGCTTCGAGAGTGGAAAGGCATTTAAGAAGGCGATCGAATCACCAAATATCGACTTTATCGAGCTCCTCGTACAGTACAATCATCTCCAAGAATCCGACTTTTGCGCATCGCTCCTTGTCGCAATTGGCCTCCTGCAACGCGATAGGACTCGCCTGGAGAAAATCCGCATCTTGCTCATGAGTGTTCAAGAGCTGTCTGGCGGAACAGGGCACGCAGCCCTCCGCCATGAAATGGAAGGCTTAAAGCGACGAGATGACCAGACTCTCGGGGTCTTACATATGCTCCTAGAAGCCGGAGCAGATGTCAACCACAACCAAGGCCGCATCTTCGTCGATGCCATCGAATTGGGCTTGTTCGAATGCTTCAAACTGTTCCTCGCCGCCCATCCATCGTTTCAATCTCTGGAGAATGCGTTTGAGAATGCTCTTTCCATTGCCCTTCGTTCCAATCTACCTCTCGATCTACGATACCTGCAAGAACTGCTTGCGACTGGAATGCCGCAGGCGGCCCTCGACAAGGCACTGTTACGCACCACCGAAGAGCGAAATGAAGTCCTGGTCCTCCTCCTCCTACGCCATGGTGCATCTGTTAACTACCAGGATGGCGCCGCAGTGCGTCACGCTGTTTCTAAACTTGACCTCGAACTGCTCGCCCATCTCCTCCGACATGATCCTGCTGCTGTCACGCTCAACAGCGGGTTTGCCAAAGCTATGACACTGCACGATATCCGCGCAAAGCATGACTGCTATCAACTTCTTCTCAAGGCTGGACCAGTATCTCAGCGACTTCTTGAAGAGGCACTTGTTGCTGCCGCTGATGGTGGATGGATGCACGCTGCAATTTGCGAACTTTTGCTCAACCACAAAGCCACCCCGAGCTATGCCGCAGGTACACCGTTGTGCCGCGCTGTTAAGTCTGCCAACTACAAGGTCGACCTGATGAAGCTGTTCCTACGATACAGCGTTACGGAAGAAGCTGTTGCAGCCGCGCTGGGTGCTGCATTTGAAACCCTACAGGGCGAGACCCGCATTGCTACCATGGACCTTCTCCTTGCTTCCCAGAAGCCGCAATTGACACTTGACCAGCTACTACTGCAAGCCGTACGTACCTCCAATAATTCTATGAACTTTAGACTAACAGTTCCAGGTACATGCCCCTCACTGCGACCATAAACCCATCCAGTGTCTCTTGAAAGCCAACGCATCCATCTTCTACCAAGGTGGTGAATGCATTTTACACGCCGTCATGATCAATGATATACAAACACTCCGCGTTCTCGAACCATACTTCCGTGGACACTCCGGCGTCTCGGAAATATTCATGACAGTATGGGGCAATGGAAAACGAGCGAACTCGCCCCAGGAGGAAGCAGTGCTATCGGTCTTGGTAGGCGCCGGTGCATCAGGAGAGGCCGTGGATATGGCACTCCTGGAAACCGTCAAGACCGTTTCGACCACACCAGCTGGATTTGCCTTTATCGTCAATCTATTGAATGCGGGTGCGGATGTCAACTACGGCGAAGGAGCTTGTCTTGTCGAAGCAGCAACGCAAGCCAACGTGCACGTCGTCAAGGAGTTGCTCGCTTATGGCCCTCGTCGTTCTAACATGACCCGTGCGTTTCCACTGGTCTTCAGATCCGGTGTTGACGCGCAGGGTCTTCGCGAGATCGCTGTTGCTTTTTGCTCTCACAGTTCTGCTCCTGACCTCACCTATGACCATCCAACCTGTGGTCCAGTTCTATGTCTGATGCTTCATACCTATCCTAATGAGGCAGAGCTGCTGCAGTATCTCATTGATAAAGGCAGCGTTGTTGACCCAGTTGTTAAGGCGACATTGCCGCTGTCACCAAGCGAGGAGAAAGTATCATTGCTCTGTTGGGCTCTTGCGCAAAGCAAAGCAGCTCTCCGTGAAGACGTCGTTGAGATTCTCGTTAAATCCGGAGGTAGGTTACCCGCTCAATTTTACCCGTACTATACTAACTATCCCAGCGGACGTCAACTTCCAAGCAGCTTTATCCCAAAGCACACCCCTCCAGCTCGCCATTGTCGGCTCACGCGCCCAATCCGTCGCTGCCCTCCTACAATTCCACGCCGACCCGTCACTCGAATCAAACGGGATCTCACCTCTATCCCTCGCTGCATCAATCGGCGACACTAACATCGTCCGCCAACTCGTCAACGCCGGCGCGGCCCCAGGCGACGGCAGTCTCCACGAAGCCGCCAGAATGGTTAATGTTAGCGTTCTCCAAGTCCTGCTGATCGAAGCCAAACAGCGCGACTACCCCTGTTCGCGCTTCCAAGGACGCACCGCCCTGGCCGAGCTATGCATGACAGCAGGCAACAAACCAATCAGCCAGCTCAAGGCCGCCATGTCACTTCTCAAGAACAACGGCGACTTCCGACGCAAATCAAAGGGCAAGTCAGTCCTGCACTTTGCGCTGGACCATCCAAACGCCATCCTCGTCTCCCAGGCCCTGCTTGATGTCTTCATGAGCGAGTATGTCAATGACGACTTCAACGTCTTCGAGGACGGCCGATACCGCTACTCCCCCCTCGCATATGTCTCACGCGGTCTGAACAAAGCACCACCCACCCAACGCACCGGGCTCATCGACCTCCTTCTTGAATTCGATTGCCGCGACCGCTTCTGGGCAGCCGACGGCGAGCAGCCCGTCGACATGATCGGCGCACCTGAGGAGATCATGCGCGCCCTGAAAACCCAGAAACAGCGACAGGCCCGCATCCAGGAAGAAGACGAAGACCACGAGCGCCGCCTCATGCACCGTCGTGCTGAGCAGGCTGAGGAACTCTCTAGTCTGAGGGCGCGTCATAATCTCACGCTAGACCATACGAGGGAGATTGCGAGTGAGACCGCGCGCCTCGAGCACGAGACTGCCTCCCGCCAGGCAACCATCGCGTCGCAGCGCTATGACGCTGAAATGGCGTATATGCGACAAGTGACCGACCTGGCGAACAGGAGGAAGGATGACTCGAATTACCGGGAAATCGAGCACCGGCGACAACTTGCGCTGATGGAGAACTCGCAGCGGGACGAGGCTTATAATATCGAGAAACAGCGGCGCGAGGAAGAGGCTGCGTTCGTGCAGCATCGCGAGAGACTCCTAACCTCGGGCTATGAAGACCGCGCGAGGATTGATCGGGATCGCTACGCGGAGCAGATGCGTCTGTTTGATGCGCAGAAGGGCATCATGGAGATGAATGCGCGGCCGAAGGTTGTGAAGCAGATTGCCTATGAGGCGGACTCGTTGGATTGACTCTCATTTTACCATTTCCTGTGTTTGTATTTCTTTCCTTTTTGTTATACTATATCCGTAGCATTGCATTAGCCTGCGTTGTATTCAATCGAGTTGTTCTTGCATACTGTATACCCCGCTGGCTGTTTCCAGGGTGACGCACAGCCTCACCAACATAAGCATAAGCAGAGTGAGGCCAGTACTATACACGTCAGAGATGGACTAGGCATCAACGGTCGTTATCCTGTAGACTAACTATCAGACAACCCCCCTGCCCCCCCTTTCATCCCATCCCACCCTACTACCTCTCCATCATCACATTAAAAAGCCCAAACTACACAAAATGACAACCCCCAAAACCGACCTCGACAGCATCTGCACCGCCATCAAGGCCGGCACCATAAAATCCATTGTCATCCTCGCAGGCGCCGGCCTATCCACCTCAGCCGGAATCCCCGACTTCCGATCCCCAGAAACAGGCCTCTACGCGCGCCTCGCACCCCTCCAACTCCCCTACCCAGAAGCCATCTTCCACATCTCGTATTTCCGACACACCCCCGAGCCGTTCTACGCTATTGCTGCTGCGCGACACCCGCGGAACCTAAAGCCGACGCTGGGTCATGCTTTCTTGGCACTTCTTGATAGGAAGGGGCTGTTGAAGTTTGTGTTTAGTCAGAATATTGATGGGTTGGAGGTTGATGCGGGGGTTGAGAGGGGGAGGGTGTTGAATGTGCATGGGAATTGGCAGAGTCAGCGGTGTTTCAAGTGTAAGGTTCCCTATCCGGATGGGGAGATGAGGAGGGCTGTTAAGCTTGGGGAGGTGCCGAGTTGTCCTGTCGAGGGGTGTGGGGGTGTTGTGAAGCCGGATATTGTTATGTTTGGGGAGTCTCTACCCCAGGCGTTTGAGGATAAAAGGGAAGAAGTTATACCCCAGGCAGATCTGATGCTTGTTCTGGGGACTAGCTTGAAGGTTGCTCCTGCGTCGGGGATTCCGAGATTGGTCAAGGAGGGAGTGCCCAGGGTTCTTGTCAATAATGAGGTTGTGGGGGATTTTGGGAGTAGGGAGAGTGATGTTTGTGTGCTGGGGAGCTGTGATGAGGGGCTGAGGGAGATGGCGAGAAAGTTGGGGTGGGAGGAGGAGCTGGACAGTATCTGGAGAGAGGCAGTCGAGAGGAAGGAGAGGGTTGTCAAGAGCGAGGGCTGGGATGAGGAGGGTCCGAGTCTCGATGAGTGTATCCAGAAGGCAGCGGACAGGATGAAGCTGCGTATGGGGGTGTCAGATGGACATCGGAGGATGCTGGAGGGGCATTTGGGCGAGAAGATGGCAGGAATTCTGGGAAAGGCCAAGAGAGACCAGCCTAATTAAGTATACTCGTTACAGTATAAATGAAGCTATACAGATGGAGTGAGGCTCTGGCCACCAAGGTCCCATCTCCACAAATTCAGCCAAGCTTTACTCATCCCCAGATTGAAGGACCTTGGGAGTTGGTACGATGCTTATATTGACTCTACACCGGAAATGAGCACTGCCTACAGCAAAAGAGGCCAGCGTGGCCACCATTAATATGATCGACATGGCCCCAATCAAAAAGATCCGAATAGCCTGACTGCCTGTCAGGCACCACCATTCACGACCTTAAATAAAACCCAACATGAGCAATAAAATGAGTATCGCACAGTAGGCTAACATTATGGAAAGTAAGTGCTCTTCGTGGATAGTTCCAAAGCCAAGTTAATGGATAGAACCCTCCTCCTGGCTCCTAGGCAAGAAGTCGTACAAGATCCTCGTCCTGGGAGAAGATGGATGCGGCAAGACGACCTTTATCGAAAGACTGAAATTCAACCGTGTCCGAAACCAGCCGAGACTCACACCCGGATTTTATGTCGAGACAGTGCAGTATCCCATGAACTCGAGCTGGCAGTTATGGGAGCTGAGAAGTACGACACCCAACCTATATTGTACTGTAAAAACTGACAAAATAGCAACGCTCAAACATATGCCGGTCCTGCGGCAGCATCTCTCACCCAGTACGCTGGTTCTTTGGCTACATGATTGCGAGACTGGCATAGATCCCCCAGAGGAGTTCCCAGCGCTGCTCCACGAGATGGTGGGAGCTGACTGTCGGAATATTTGGGTCGGCTTGAACAAGCAGGATTCATCGAAAGTTGGAAAGGAGACACTTAGCGATATCAGACAGGCATACCAAGAGGAGCTTTCATTATTTGGTGATAAACTACCCAAGAGAATCCTCCAACAGCGGCTGTGTCCGAAGACAGGAAACGACGACACATTCGAAGTCCTGGAGGAGATCTATACCACCGTGATGAGCATCAGCCTGAAACAAGCCAAACAGGTTGATCCAGGGCCTGGGCGAAGGCAGCTTGAGTCCATGGAACAATCCATGGAACAGACACCCGAGGGTCAGAAGTCTCTACTGGAAACAGCCATCACCAACGACACTTGGGACGCCGATGCCTTCTGGGAGTTATTCGTCAAGGCAGACCTACCCGTCTGGGGCCACTACTATTATTTAAAAGCAGCGTACTATCTGGTCCTCTCTTCAGAGAAAAACGCCTTTCAGCAAGCAGCAGATTACAAGCTCCATCTGCAGCGATTAAAGGACAACCGCCCGGACCTCTTCAAGAGGGAAAATCTCCCCAAAAGGCCCGTCGACAAGCCCTTCAACACAAGCGTCACCACCTTCTGGATCCTGAAACTGCAGATCGCAATTCGCGACTACCGGGTGCATACCATGGCCTCGGATCTTCCAAGCCCATCTGACTTCTGCCATGTCCTCCGCCATTCTCCCTCGCTGATGAACAGTTACCCCTGGGACGAATGGTACTCAAGTCCGCCTGCCTTCACATGCGCAAAGGATATCTGGTTTCCACCGAATCTGAAAGTATTACCCACGGATACGCACTATCGCAGCGATCCCGCAGTATTGCCTGTTAGTGATAAATCTCCAGAAAGATTATTAAGATATGTATTCGCTGTACTGCGGTATATCCAGCGAGCGGGTGTGCAGCGAGAGGAAACGATCACCCTGGCATTGGGGACATTCAAACAAGTAACGATGGGCTTGAGAACGCATTATCCCTCACTTCTTCCATACTCCGAGACTCAGGCCCGTTTCTGGATACAGATGGTTGACGCAGCGCTGCGAGGGCTAGAAGATGAAAAAGGAACGGACCTCGCTTTTGAAGAGTTCCAGGATATGTTCGATCTGAAACTTGCGTGCTGGGAGAAACATTATTCGAAAATGGTCTGGGATGGCGTCAGCGCGCGTTGGAGGTTTGTTCCGCCTGATCTTGAACCCCTGCCAGATGTTATTTCGCCTGCTAGTTTTGGACCGGAGATTGTTTCTGAGAAGTCAAGTAGCTCATTCAGTTCCAATTTGCCGTACACAGAAGAACTCTCGTTCTATGCCGCGATGGTGATCAAACAGACCGAGAACTCTAACCCGGGCCTTCCAATAACCAACCACGCCGACTTGTTGTCCTACCTCTACACAGCCCTGGCAGACAAACAGAGTGCAGATCAAAGAGTAGAATTGCAGCCGCTTAGCATCGGGAAAAAGGCGCAATCTGCATTCGAAGAACTCTCCAGCCCGCTAGTTGCTGCAGCCACGCACAGAAACTTCTGGATTCAGCAAGTGGCAGCCGCAGTGTTGCATGCAGAGAGGGAGGGGCTGTCGGCATTCTCAGACTTTATCACGAGCAACCTGCGCCTTGCCTGGGCGGGCCTGCCAGGAGTATATTACAGTGCAAGGGTCTGGACCGGCGGGGCCGCAGGGGGGAAGAATGAGATCGTGCCAGGTGATAGACGGAGAGTGCCGAGGATTGTCGACCTGGACCTGACAGAAGACGAGGACTGGGTGCATTGTTGATCAGTATCCCCTGGCAGACAAATAATGGTTAGCACGATGATAACATTCTCCCCCACGATTGTTCGTCGCCCCCTCTTCTTGGCTGTAACCTTACAAAGGGGGACCGGCACACGCGATCTGGCGCTTGGATTGGCACTGCAGCTCTTTGTGCATTTCTTATCGATGATTTATCTTCTGCCCGCTTGCTTGGCTGCTCCAGCCTGCTTAATTGGCACTGCCAAGCTGCTTGGCCCAGGCACGCGATGTAACTCGACGCGGATTAGACAATCCAGCGATGATCGATCAGGGCTATAAAGCTGCGGTCATCCTATATTTCCTAAGCTCTTTCCCATGCGAGCAGAACAGCGGCAGCCATGAAGTCTTCCATTCTCGCTCTCTCCCTGGCCTCCCTGGCCTCGGCCGCAAAGCCCCTTGTCACTCCGGTAAGGACCTGCAGCCAAGTCTCTCAGCCACCCGATCTGCAGCTAACAACCAAACAAAGGAGTCTCTCCAAAAGCAAATCCGGCTGGACGACTTGCTCGCTGGCTCCCAGCAGCTCCAGGACTTCGCGTACGCCTACCCCGAGCGCAACCGCGTCTTCGGCGGCCGCGCGCACAACGACACCGTCAACTGGCTGTACCGCGAGCTCAAGCGCACCGGCCACTACGATGTCTACAAGCAGCCTCAAAAGCACCTGTACAGCAATGCCGAGGAGTCGCTGACCGCGAACGGAGAAGCCTACGAGGCGACCACCCTCACATACTCGCCAAGCGGCAACGCGTCCGCCGAGCTGGCTGTCATCGACTCCCTCGGCTGCTCCGCTGACGCATTCCCCGCTGATGTGGCTGGGAAAGTCGTGCTCGTCCAGCGCGGCGACTGCACCTTTGCTGAGAAATCCGTCTACGCTGCCAAGGCGAAGGCTGCCGCGACCATCACCTACAACAACGTTGAGGGCTCGCTTGCTGGCACTCTCGGCGCAGCCGAAAACGAACTAGGCCCTTACTCGCCGATTGTCGGCATCTCCCTTGAAGACGGCGAAGCCCTCGTCGCTCTTGCAGAGAAGGGTGCTGTAAATATAGACCTGTCGATCGATTCCACGCTCGAGAACCGCACGACGTACAATGTCATCGCGCAGACCAAGACCGGCGACCCGAACAAGGTCGTTTCGCTCGGCGGACATAGCGACTCCGTTGATGCCGGTCCCGGAATTAACGACGATGGCTCGGGCATTATCAGTAACCTGGTGATTGCGCGTGCACTGACCCAGTTCCAGACCAAGCATGCCGTGCGCTTCTTCTTCTGGACGGCCGAGGAATTCGGGCTGCTTGGTAGTGATTACTACGTCTCCAGCTTGTCGCCTGCGGAACTCGCCAAGATCAGACTGTATCTGAACTTCGATATGATCGCGTCCCCGAATTATGGACTGCTGCTTTATGATGGCGATGGGTCAGCGTTTAACCTCACCGGTCCACCGGGAAGTGGTGCCATTGAGAAGCTGTTTGAAGACTACTTCGCCGACCTCGGCCACGGCACCGTTGAGACCGAGTTCGACGGGCGCTCCGACTACGAAGCCTTCATTGCGAACGGCATCCCAGCTGGTGGTGTCTTCACGGGCGCTGAGGGGCTCAAGACTGAGGAAGAGGCAGAGCTGTTCGGTGGTGAGGCGGGTGTGTCCTTTGACGTGAACTACCACAAGGAGGGCGACACGTTTGATAACCTAAACCACGAGGCGTACTTGCTCAACTCGAAGGCCACGGCGTTCGCGGTCGCGACGTATGCGAATGATCTGAGCACTATTCCGGAGCGCAACCAGACCAGTACTATCGTGAAGAGGGCGAATGGCGACTTCCAGAGACGCAGACAGTGGAGTACCAAGAGGAGAAGACAGACTGGTCCTGGACACAGCCACACCACTGGCTGTTTCCACGACCGGGTTGATTTCTAAATGACAAGATGACAGAATCAAGAGAGAGACGAGAGTGACAACAGAGAGAACTGTTTGTGTTGTGTATATAGCAGCCCCAGATGTACGCACGTGCGAACATCGAGGGCCAGTCACGTGCGCAATTCCTATCTAGCCAATCAAACGAATCTCATTCGCGCACTTAAAAAATCTTCAACCGGCCGTATACCAGCAAAATTAAAACGTAAATGAGAGAAAAAGAAAGCCCAACGCGGGGCTCGAACCCGCAGCCTTGAGATTAAGAGTCTCACGCTCTACCGATTGAGCTAGCCAGGCTAGTTGATATGACCCGGGACAGCCCTTGACTATATATTCCAGTTGTCGTAACGTGACGCTATAACAGCGAGTATCAGGTTCTCATACGCTTGCAACATTCAATCCAGTGTCGTTCTTTCTTTCTTCATGAATCTAATAGATAATTCATACACATTCAATTTATCCACTAGATGCATTCTATTCAAATCCGTCAACTCCGGCCACCCCGCCTTCCCACCGTACTCCATCCACACTGCGATGCATTCACTCAACAAACAACGCAGCCATGCAGTCAGTTGCTCCCCTTTGGCGGGTACTCCTTGCCATCGCGCTCGACTTTGGGCGTGCAGGTGCAGCGCTCGCTCTCAGGGACCGAGTCCAGCACTGCGGGGATGTGGGCGCCGCATCCCCACCAGGTTGCTTTGTCTGTAATTATTAGCATGTTGAAGGGTGATGTAGAAGTAAAGACGTACGGCAGGTGGAACAAGTAGCTTTCATGCACATTTTGGTGGTTTGAGCAATGTATCTTGTATCTTATCAGGATTGTGTTGAGAGTTGGAGAGGGGCGGGGGGATATATAAATATATAAAGTGGGTGGGGCTGCACTTCGCCGCTCTGATCCCCGAGTGCCCGATCCATAATCGCCGTCTACCAGACATGCTGTTATCTCGCTCCAGCTCCCAATTGAGCTTCGGGGGATGATTTTTACACTGAATGATTCTTGCCCGCTGTAGATACATCGGTATATTCAGTATACTTCGACTACTAATAAACGACCCCCCGTTATCCCCTCCAGGTCACCTCAACAACACCAAGGACATACCCAATGGGCCTTTTAACTGCCGTCACTTCGAACCGCCCATCAGCTGCTGCTAGGAGTTCCCTCCAGTCACTCTCTGTCCGTTCTTGTGCGTTCTGGAAGCTCAGCATGAACATATCACTGTCCCTGTACACAGTTAGCCCGAACTCCCACACTAAGGGACAAATACTGACCGAGCCTCTCTCTCCGCCAGATAATGCACCTGTTGACGTCCCGGTATAACGCGATCATTAATAACGACCTTCGTACCAGGCTTCAATGCCGGGACCAGCGCCCTCAGTATCTTGATCGCGTACTTATCAGACCAATCGTGCAGAATCATACGGAGCAGATACACATCCGCCCCATGAACCGGCTGCTCTTCGAAGAAATCATGGACCTGAAAACGAATTTTCTGCTGAAGGTGCTTACCAGAAAGCGCAGACTGGCCGTTGACCACAATATCAGCCAAATCCTGGACAACGAACTGCGCCTTCGACCCGTGCTCGGATGCAGCCAGTGCACGGGAGACGTGGCCCAGACCACCCCCGACATCGACCACCGTGAACTGAGAACTGACAGCCTCAGGCTCCCACAGGAACGCATTCACTAGACCTTGTGGTGAGAATGCCGGTGCTTGTCCGAGCCATTTCATTGCCCCCGCGAACCGGCCTGCGCGTTCGGGCATGTCTGATAGGGCTCGAAATATGGCCTTGTCGGTATTGTTTGCGATGCTCCAGCCCTATAAATTAACCAATCAGTTCCAGAGATTAATAATATAGCCGTCCCTTCTACGTACGCAGTGCTCCGGCTCCTCCGAGTTCGGGTACTTTGCTAAAGCATCTGCGATCTAAGCACAGTCAGTTATAGGAGACCAGAAGAACAAACTAGGAGCTTACCTTGAATGAGGCTGGATACATCTCCTCACAGCCTACATCAATCCAGTCTCCCATGCTAAGGTTCGTCGCTAAGAGCCGTGACGCTGCCGTGTGGATATAGAAATCCGGTGCCGCCTCGTGGAAGACATGGTGCGTGGCGCTGTGTGCTAGTAATCGTCGGACAAGGCTTTCGCGAAGATTCAGTGACTGTGCTAGATCTGTGACTGTGGTTCCATTCTCTGGGAAGTTCTTTGCAATGCCCAGTCGGTGGATGGGGTGGACGCTGTGGGGGACGACCTGAGGTACATTGGAATGTTAACCAATATAAGATATGGGAAAGGGTAATGGAGTACCTCTTGTGGAGTAAGATGGAGGAAGAGCTCTGTGACCAAGGCACGCAGCTCATCGGCCATTTGAAGTAGCTGCTGCTTGAGAGTCTTTGCCTTTGAGTCGGGTGCATCGCCATGGAGAGGGGCAGGCAGGCCATGTTCGAAAGTTGGTTCGGGGTGGCCGGTCTGCGACAGCTCGTTGGCGAGGCCGGATGCTGTTTTGAAGATTGCAGCTGCGCGTTCTGTTAGTGTCAGTGTGTCCATTCTTTCTGGAATGAGTTGAGTGTTCGACAATGTCTCCAATATTGGAATCACTGGGCTTATAACTACATTGTGGTGGGGTATGCGTACGCGCTGCCTTTGTTGTCTAGGGCTGGCACTGCCACTGTCACCGTCTAGTTGCAGATCAGCGCTTACAATCACGCCATCAATGGATTGGAGTATTGTCACAGAAAACTTGCTGACTCAATCGCTGAATAGATGTAATGGTATGTGATAGTGTTTTAGGCACAGGATATTTTCTGGTCGGCCTTGAATCCCTACGTTATGTATGAATATTCAAAGAGCTAGGGGTCTACATGGATAGGGTGTGTGATGTAAACACCGGATAGCCTCAGTAGAAATAGTTAACTTGAGAAATGAGATGCGTTATTCAAGAATCATGTATGCTAGTTCTATACAACAGTCATAGCGTCATTATCATAGCTTAGTCCCAGAGCAGCACGACGAAGCCTCCGGATGCAACGTCGACTTGTTAAACGCCTGCGTCGACGGCGGCACATCCAGCGCAGGGTTCTTCGTGAAGAACCCATCCGGCTTCAGCATCACGCTGACGCGCTCCATTGGCATAACCGGGAAATCCTCGATGCGTGGGTTATGTGTGAGGCCGAATGTATGCCAAAGCACCAAATCCTCATTCTCGACATTCTCATTGCGAGCAGCCCACGCGTCAACACCCTCGCTGTTCTTACTCTGGTTCGTGAACTCGCCGGCCGCGAATAATTCGTCGTCGCGGTACTTTGTTACCCAAATCGGCTTGGTGCCGAACATGGCTCGCTTCTGCCCGAAGGAGCGTGGGGATGCGAGCATCATCTGCGCTGGGGAAGCCATTAGTTTATATGCCATGGGCTTGTACGTGACCTCGTTGATCTTGCTGTCGTTCCGGATCTTGAAGACGCGGTTCTTGTCGACGGCTGTATCGGCTGTTCCGCTCTTCTTCATGATCGTTTCGTCTGTCGTGTACCCGACCAAGTAAGGGTTTGTCTGGGCGTCTTCGATCATAGGTACGGAGTCCTGGTATATAACCGTGTTCTTGTATCCGTCGATGGCCGGGTCCATACGGAAGGAGAATAGGTGCTGGTGGTAGGGCGCCATCACACCAGGTCCGACATTCGTCCCCCAGGGCACGGTGGTGCCAGGGACTTCGTTCTCGAAGGGGACAGTGCTGAGAATGCCAGTAGCGCGGACTTCCAGCTCGATATTCGCCGCCTGGTCGAAGATGAATGCGAAGATGTATTCGTAGTTCGCGACAGTGCAGATCATCTGCAGAACGAGCTGGCGATTTCGGACGACTGTTGCGGCGCCGGAGCGGTAGTTTGTGTGTTTATGTTGCAGGCCTGCATCTTGCTCGTGCAGGCAGATTACGTTCTGGAGCTGGATGGGCGTTCCCTTACTATCGCAGCGGTAGCCGTCGAAATATTTGATATGGCCCAGGCAGTCGCAGCCCAGGGAGAGTTGGTTGGCGGTGATACCGAAGCCGACGTCGCCAACGTCGAAGGCTTGCTTGCGGTGGAAGGGGGCGCGGGGGTCTATCATGTCAGCTTTTACGGCGCTGTGTAGGGGATTCAATGGTGTGCATACCTCCGTATGGAACGGTCATCTCAGACATGGATAGTCGGTAGAACACGCTCCTGTTATCGTAGGTAAGGTTGTGAATGACCATGCCCTCTCTGCTGTTGAATCCAACCCGGAAGCGCCACTTCTGCCAGGTTACTTCGTTTCCATTGGCTGTGAATGACGGGCCCTGTGGTTGCTGCACGATATACGGCTTGAGATCAGAGCGGAGAGCCTCGGGCAGAAGGTCATGCGCGTACTGGATCGTCTCAACAGGCTTCCACGGCTGGGTATCTGTCGTGGCACTGTCACGTCCAGTGGGGAGGTAATCCATGCGCACGAGCTCGTGGGTGAGACCATCGAACACGGGAGAGAACTTGCAAGGGGTTGAGTAGTGGTTGTTTTGTGGGTGGTCGGTGCCAACAATGTACATGTAGCACTGGAACAGGCGGCGAGACTCCTTGCTATCGTCGGTGCCATAGATCCAGGGGTCGTTACACACTGTTACGCCGGCAGGGAGTTGCAATTTGGCGATCTCGGCCTGGACGACCGGGTGTGAGAGACAGAGCTGCTCGATGGCAATCATCTCGTCGACATCAACGGGGCCCTGAATTTGTTAGTTTAATCTTGACTTAGTTTTTTAACTAACATACCTGAATCTCCTTTGGCAGCTCCTTGGCGTAGACAATGCTCTTCGCATCAGCGTTAAGCAAAGCCTTGAAAAAGGCACCGGTGTCCAATCTGTGGAACAGGACCTGCAGCAGCCGGGTCGGCTTGCGAGGCAATGGCTTTCCAAGACGCTCGGCCTCGATGTACGGGATAACTTCAGCCTTGATGGGCTCTTGAATGTCAATCTTCTTGTACCGTAAGCTGACCCCCGGGAATGCGCCATGGAGGATCTTGGTCGCGAGGTTGATTTCCCCCGGGGTGATGGGGTCGAATGGGTGTAGAGATGCCATTATGGGTGGCACTGTGGGATGACAGAAGCTGGAGTAGGATTGAGGAGTTCGGGGATTTGGGGGGGTCAATGGTTTTTTATATCGTTATCAACCCCTCAAGATCCATTTGAAGACAGATCAAGACCCGCTGTGATTGGTCGGCGCATGTGCTGCCTGATAAGGTTAGCCTGTATCGGAGGCGCGAGCCAACCAGAAGGACGACATGTATGAGTAAGCTCGCCGACCGGTCTGGGTCTGCCGAGGCCGGGCGCATCTTCTGCCGCATTCGGCTAGGGCATCATGACTAACTATTTTATGTGCACAAAGCGGGGTGAACAGCCATCGTCAGGGCACTATTAATTGTACACTCCAAATTCCCTTTCTTAACATGCTTATCTATGGCACCTGGCGTGGGGGATGCATTGCTAGAATATCTCCTATCTGTTATAGCGTGGCTAGTCTGCAACTAGTGTTCTGGTCAATCACGGTCAGTATCCTGCGGGTGTTCTGCGGATGTATATTTAGTACTGCCGCTGAGCAAGGGACGACCGGGTCATGGGATCCTCCCTGCTTCATTAGAACTCTGTCATGATCAACTTAACCATCTTTTACCATCTAGTATTGGGTATCAAAGGCTTTATTATACCGATATCCATGAAGAATGTTTCTAACATCGTACTTTCCATTGTCCAAAGTACCTTATTAGCAGGCTAACAGTTTGATGGATAAGAAGCACAGGCAAGCACCAAGTCAAGACAACTTTTCACCCTTTCAAGAGCTTTGCAACGAAATCCGAATGAGCTTCATCTCCATCAGTTGAAACACAAGAAAACTTTGATCTGCGGCGAGAATGGCCCTGATTGGCCCAAACAGACAGGGATCACGCTGGCGATGCTCGTCCACTTCAGCCTCGCCTGCTCAGCCTCGTCTACCCAGCCTTGGTTTCCTCTGCCTCCTATTTTCCCCTCCATCTCGTCGAATCTGTTTACCGGCACCTATGTTGGGTATGAGAGCGCAATGTCGACCTCTATCGCAAAGGCTGGTCGGCTCAAACCCGAAGTCCGCCTGGGCCAGGCCATTTCAGAGTTCCAGGGAGATCTCTCGTCGCTACAAAAGGCCACTTTCCGCGCCCACCAGACAAGCGCCACGCCTCCGGGGATTCGTGATGTGATGCAACTTACGGCTGAGATCAACAGAGAAAGCGGCGTTCAGGGACGATGTTTTGGGCCACGCCTAACGAGTATTCTGCAAACCGTGCAGCAGTTCGCGGCCTTGGGAGATGTCGTGGTTGGTGGGACACAGAATTTGCTTGCTTGCGGTGTCTGGTCCCTAGTCCTAATGACCTTCTTGGTATGAATCTGCCTCTTGAACTTGA
This sequence comes from Aspergillus amoenus, assembly GCA_023624915.1. NCBI lineage: Eukaryota > Fungi > Ascomycota > Eurotiomycetes > Eurotiales > Aspergillaceae > Aspergillus > Aspergillus amoenus. The sequence goes on from JAMABK010000015.1 coordinate 595,240, forward strand.
CGCTCCTGAAGTTGGAACGTTGTTAAATTTCACTATGCTAGTCTATTGTTAAATACTCCGCGTATTTTGAGCGAGTGTCGTCGATGTTGATGGCTGCTGGACGTTCAGCCCCTCGATACCAACTCATGGGCGTGATATACCCCAAATCAAAAACATTACAGTCATACATGCTGGAATATTTCATCGTGTTAGTACGGCTATGCCACCATATTCTACAGGTCGCCCAGAAGTCGGCCATCGGAAAATGGGCCTCAGCTCTAATGGATCCCCTCGATACTTATCAGTCGGAATTAGACCTTTGGGCCAGTTCCGTCAAGGAGGAAGTGAATTTGCTTACTGCCCAGCATTTATCGCTCGCAGACAGCCAAAGTTCACTTTTTAGGAGCCAGATGTCCTCGCATATTGACTCCCGAACGCATGCAAAAAGGCTCAAGACCAGGAAACGTATCCTCGACGCCTGCTCAATATATGATCATGAGCGAGACTGGAGGCAGATTCGCAAGCTTGGAAACAGCAGCATAATGAGCAACTCGCCCGCATATACGACGTGGAAGAAGCAATCACAATCAACCACGGTCAAGTCGAGAACTTTAGTCTGCACTGGAAAGCTCGGATCCGGAAAGTCTGTGATTCTGGCCAACATAATCGATGACCTTAATATTGATGCAAATCGGAAAGCTACGGTGGCATACTTCTTTTGCCAACATGATGCGGCAGAGAGTTTGACTGCGCGTACAGTCATAGGCTCTTTAGCTCGATAGCTACTGTAGTTAGGAATAAACCTTGACCGCGCAATCGAGCTTCTAGACAGACAAGAATCTCACAGCCTTGACCATGTTGAGGACTTGCTCCAGAATGCTCTTTTGGCTGATTCTCAGGTGTACTTTGTCCTCGACGGCCTAATGCATTGTGACATTTCTGAACAACGGCTCATCCTTGACAAGCTTCGGTTACTGCAGGAGTCGAAATCATTAGCAGTTTGTATTTCTCACCGGACAGAGCCCTCTTCCCCTTTACAGACACTGGAGAAGTTGATGAACATGACTATTTTCCCAATCGGCGACCAAAACCCGGAAATTGATCGCTATATAAAGACAGAGCTTGACCGGTGTATTAGCTCGGGAGATCTTGTCGTCCATGACCCTCTTTTGGTGGATGAAATAGGAGGAAAACTTGCTAAAGGGGCTCAGGGAATGTTTCTATGGGTGGCGCTCCAGATAAAGGCACTGTGTCTCCAACAGACAGATGCGGATATTCGGAGTGCCATAGCACATCTTCCAAGCGACCTCTCGGATATATACCAGCTAATCCTTCGGAGATCGGAGCCGTTGAAATATCAAATGAGGATTTTTGGATTGGTGATGACAGCCCGGCGCCCACTTACCACAGAGGAACTGAGGGAAGCCCTCAGTGTAATCCCAGGCAAAACTGTTTGGGATCCTCAGAGGCTTTTGAATGATGTTCAAAAAACGTTAGCTTGCTGTGGGGGTCTTATTACCGTCAATGAAGAAGACTTTAGCATTCGCATGATTCACCACAGCGTGAGGACCTTCCTCTGTGCAGGCCAGGACACCGACCAAGTCGACCTGAGGCACGCCAACCGAGAAATGGCAGAGATAATTGTGACATATTTGAACTATGGGATCTTCTCAAAACAGATATCAAAAGCCAAAGCAGCTCGGATCAGTGCCAATTCAGTTACTTCTTCGGTAATAAGCTTCGCTCTTTCTCAGAAGGTCGTTTCGGGCCTTCTAAGACGGAGAAAGAATGCGGACATTGATATTGGTCACGCCTTGTTGGACACTATGGGGCACTCAAAATATACAGTCTCAATGCCTTTGGAGTTCTATCAATACGCAACATCTTGGTGGCAGGAACACATTTGCTTTTTAGACCTTCAATTACTAAACATGGAGGCCCTGTTGGTGAAATTGCTACAGACACAGGACATTCACAAGCCTGATTTGTGTGGCCGAACGCCATTATCCCACGCATCCGAGCACGGCTCCTGTGCTCTCATGAACTGTTTATTGGATCATGGCGCTAGACACGTGGTAGATAGTCTCGGAAGAACGGCGCTCCACTGGGCTGTTCAAGGGAAGAACAAGCCAGTGGTGGAGGCCTTACTCTACTCAGGCGAAGTGAACCCAAACGCTGAAGACAACTGGAAGCAAACACCCACAGTGGTCGCAATTCAAGCAAAGGATAAACCTGTGTTCGAATGCCTTCTTCGGTGTTCCCGAGTAGCACGGGACTACAGAGATCAAAGGGGAAGATCTCTTGTCATCATCGCAGCAGTTGAAGGATTCAGGGAGGGAGTGGAAGCTCTACTAAACTCCGATGAGGCAGCCCTGGAGGACAGTGACGATGAGGGCAATACACCAATACACGCTGCTGCAGAGAATGGCCAAGCAAATGTTGTAATCGACATTTTATGCCGCACCGGAACACTGGCATGTCTTGGAAATTGCAGGAAACATACGCCACTTTGGCTGGCAGCTGCAAATGGGCATGAAGCCGTCGTTCAGGTCCTCATGTGCTCTCCGTACACAGACCTCTGCTTACATGGATCTGAAATGCCAAAGCTATTCACGATAGCTGCTGCAAATGGCTACCTGGGCGTGATAGAGACATTTCTCGAATTCGGGGTCCGGGTTCTCGGGGACCATTCGGAAACGCCAGGCGGCTCGGCGGTAGAGATGGCTGCCCATTACGGTCACGCACCAGTTGTTGACGCCCTGGCCCTTCGAGGCGTTGTGACTAAGAAGCAACTCAAGAGTAGCCTGTTGCTATCTGCGGCCGAAGGCCATGAGTCGGTGGTTCGCACTCTAGCTGAAGGCCACGGAATAGATGTAAACTGCAGAGATGGCGGCGGCTCAACACCCCTGTGGGTAGCTGCATCGGAAGGTCACGAAAAGGCTGTTAGGACTTTAATTGAAATCCCGGGCATCAACCTGAACAGCACCAACCATGAATATTTGACACCGTTGTGGATAGCTGCTGCCAATGGTCATGAAGGCGTTGTCCGTACCCTGGCTAAGGCAGAAGGAACCGATTTGAACCATAAGAATATTCTCGACATAACACCGTTGAGCAAGGCTATATGGAAAGGCCATGCGGAAGTTGTCAATGCTTTAGTGGCAATACCTGGTGTCAACATCAACAGTCAGGATGCAAACGGCTTGACACCTCTATGGGTAGCGGCTTCCATGAACGAAAGAGATATTATCTGCACCCTCTCCTCCCAAGCCAGAATTGATATAAATCTCCCAGACTGGGAAGGGAGAACCGCCCTATGGATTGCTGCATCCGAAGGGTATGAAGAGGTTGTCCGCGTCTTGTCTTCTCACCAGGATATCGACTTTAATTGCCACAACAAATCAATCATCACACCGCTTGCAATTGCTGCAGAAAACGGACACGAAGAAATAGTTTCTTTTCTAGCGCAGACTCGGCGCGTGGATCTAGATTGTTGTGATATTTCCGGCATGACTGATAGCGGAAGAGGAGGAAATGCAAGAGTAAGCGAGGGCTCGGAGTTGGTCTCGTGAAACTCTGCAAACTGGTCACCTGGGTTAATGTCAAGTCCCGCGAACTGGGGCAAGGCGGATGCGGATGACAATGATGGCAGGTGGTGTGGTGATGGGCCTACGCTTACGACGGTGTTATCAGGGATTGGGTCGCGAGCTGGATTTTGGATTGCATCCTCTGTTGCATCGGAGTACACGGGCTGCCGGATATCAAGATTGCCCTTTGCTGTTGTGGGGGAGATGTTATCTTGGGCCTGGACGAGACGTTTGGCGAACACGGTGGCCAGATTCCCCTTTTCGGGGCCGGTAATGTCTCGGGGACCAGCCCATCGGGCGGAGACCTCGAAGAGGCTTGAGATTAACGTGTCTAAAGCTGGGGGGACGGGGACGGCGTTGTATCTTGCATGAGCAAGAAGCATACGGCCTGCCATGAACATGCAGAAGGAGAATTAGGGGTTAGTAAGTATTGGCGAGCAGAGCAAGAACTGCTAGCTAAGGGTGCAAATCTCGGAGGCAGCGTTAATGTATATTCTAGCAGAAGATGATAAGGGGAGTTTAACCGGCGAGGAGTGCCAGTGGTGTGGGGGATAGGTAATTACTTAGTGGAGAAGTATTACCACCGTGTTATGGATGATATGGGCTAGGGTAAGGTTAGAGTCTATGATTCTGTCTGTATTAAGCGTCGATGCCTCGCGCCATTTCAAGGGCAGGAACAGTTTCTACCTGAAACGATAGTTAGCAGCATAGGCAAGGTGCAAGGAGAGGAGCTCATGCACTGGACGAGTCGTAGATCTAGCTCCTTGAAGCACATCAACCCTCCATATTCCGGATATTGAGCAGTTATTAAAGAAGGAAATTCAAGACTAGGGCTAGCGACTCTGTGGCCTTAATACAGTACACAAACCCGCTAATAGAGTCTTCCTCTATGAGGTCGGTCTTGATCTGCCTGTCCAGTAACAACAGCTAATGCTAGGCCACTCCCTTTATATCAGAAACCCTAAAATAGGGAGCGCGAACCTCCGTCTCGTGTCGTTCTTGGTCTTGGGATCGGCGTCTCGCGTAGCTGGTGGCACAGGAGACCCCTCTAGGGCGAGAATATAGTAGTCAGCTTCCACCTACTTTTTTTGTTTGTTTGATAAGTGACTGGCGGAGAATACCTTGTCGAACGTGGTTGAAAAACCGATCGCAATGTAACAGACCCCAATGTGTAAGAGCCTGGTGACGGCATTGTCTTGCGAGTGCGAGCATTTCACATTCTTGCCGGTGTCCACTTTGGCTCAAGATTTCCAAGGCAATTCTCTTCAGATCATCAGCGAAATAGAATAACAACGCGCAGTTGTCTTGCTTGTGGCAATCCGCAAATCCAATAAGTTTAGAAACCATGGCATCTGCCTTAGAATCATGCACTGTATTGGCCATATTAAAATAACAGTAACCCAGGAAAAAAAAAAAAAAAAAAAAAAAAAAAAGAAAAAACAAGCAAAAAGGATATACGGACAATTCTTGAGGCAGACTTGGTAGACGTCACCGTAGCCCTTACCATGTCTCCTGGAATTGAAGTAGCCAGCATGGAAGAGATGAACAGTTGTTTGGAAAATGGCATTAGTACTGAAAGACGGTGTGCTACAATCTGTAAGGGAATCTGGTCCAGAAGTCTATGACGTCTTCATCTGTCTGTTTTACTGGATCAAAACCCTCGTAGAGTCTGAATGCGGCTCATTTGAATAGGGATAGTTACACAAAGCCCTTGCAGTGGGCGTATCGACGTGTCATACTTATGCTCATTGTTACACAAGGTGGTGGCTAGTTATACCGACTTTATTAGATAAGTTAATACAGTGAAGCCTGTGTAACTCCTTCGTGACCACTCAACAACCACGCGCATTCTAGGGAGGGGGTAGTATAATAGTCGCTGCCCTGTTAGTCGTCCAAGTACCTCCTGTACGTTTCTAGTCGGGTGGCTCCGATAAGCAGCGGTTCGGATCGTCGCAGCGGGGCTGGCAAATGGGCAATTGCGTCATCTCTGCTAATTCTCGAAGAACACCTTGATCAGTCGGTACTCCAGAAAAGGACGCCGGTAGGAAACATGCAATACACTCAGAGTTGGGGTGACTCTGCATTTAATTATCTCGGGATAGTATGTCGTTTATAACAAAGATAATAAGTGCAATGGTCCTTCCCGTTCTGGCATAAATACCAAATGCCTACTATAGCCATTGTTTAGTTACAGTCAGTACATACGACCGCTGCTGCGGGCACAGGGCTTCCTGGTCAGCTGCACTTAAGCAAGCTATAAGTATTAATATAGCTAGAAGTATGACAAATAATCCCTTCATGATCCACATGGACAGTCTCGTGCATTATTTGAACGCCGTCTTCCAAAACTCCGGAAGAAAGCTTTGCTGTTTCGTTGCTGGCCTTCTCCACTATCCTAGCAGAAGATGGAAATTCCATTTCATCAACAGCCGTTGGAATTGGAGCTGCACGAGTCAACCGGCTATTTGGTCTGGCAGTACTACAACACTAGAGGCTCTTAACATCAGGTAACTTGGTGACTCGGTGTACCTAAGTCCCAGAGTCTTGTTACGCGCTTAGACCTGAGAGATAAAAGATAACAATACTATAGTAAATAAAGTTATTATAATGTCTAGTCTTAGAAACCTGGTAGCCGCCTTGCGACAATAAACTAGGCCTAGTAGGACTTCTTACCTAGCCCTGGTACTTTATATCTAACTTATTATATAATCTATAGATATCTAATATAGCTCCACCCTGTATACAGGGTAGGTGATATTTATTAATCTCCCAGGTTAATTATAGCTGGATTTAAACACTTGACTATCTACCTATAGAGTCTGATTATACTTGTAAGAGTATCTATCCGGGCAAGTATATTCTTAAGTAGACTAAAAGATCACTATAACCAGACTTTATAGGCTGGTCTACCTGGATCACACCTATATAGTCTATACGCCGTGACAGGAATAGCTGTAAGAAGGTCCTAGAATAGTACTTTATTATTATTATAGTTAAGCAGACCGAATCTGTCTACCCGCCGAATGCCTGTATAAGAGGGAATGATAAACTCAGACTTTATCTAAGCAGGCATCTCTATCACCATTTTAATGAAAACTAAATGGCGAGAGGGTTTGGTGTCGTATTCCGAGCGCCTGAGGTGAGTCATTGCATGGTCAGACGCCAAACATCATATTCACCTACGGCAGACTCTTGGAACAAAGCTGCAACCATGAAATTTCATGTAAGCTCCAGTATTAGGACTAGCAGAAATCTATATACCCAATAGCCTGCTGAGTTTTATTATTATCAATTTATAGCTACTTATCCTGAATACTATAACAAGTAGACATGCATACCTTTCTGCCGGAAATTATTCAGCTAGGCTTAATTAGAATATGATTAAGATAGATAGTTAGTTACAGCACTAGCCTATCTTGAAAATAATCTATAATAGGTTTAGGGCCGGCTTCCAACGAAATCATGAGCATGAAGTTTTGTTGAAGGGGAAATATTTGAATAGTATGTGGCCAAGTCTGGACCTGATGCATAGCTTTATAAATTGGTAACAATAATATTACGGCGACACCAACGGCTCTGATTGCAGTACTACCAACTACCTCAGTATTCGATATCATAAATCTGCGAAGCACACGCTTTTGGTTATATGGCTGCGATGCTAGGGAAAAGCAGCTAAAATAGGCCAGTTCCCATCTGCATCTGCATGTTCGTCTTTACCAGCTCCTCAGTCTTGTTCTTCACTGCCATTCCAAGGCTTGCGTTGATCTTCTTGAACACCTCTATCCATTCAATCAGAAAAGAAGCTGCTTTCGAGAATGGAAGTGCCTGAGCTTACCATAAGTGCTTGTGCGAACCATATGATCGGCCTCAGACAGGGAAGAAGCAACATTAAACACGAGATTGGCCTGCTGGTTTCTGCCAAGGGTAGCCAGCTTGTTCCACCACTGTGTGGCCTGGACGAAGTCTTCGTCGCGGACCTGACTTTGGAAGTTAACGATATTTTGCATGGGTTCTGTATCCACTGCGCTGTCTCGGTAACCCCTGGGCTTTCCAGTCTTCGGTCCATCGCGATTGGGGATGTAATTTGGCAGATCCTTTGGCTGAATCCCGCTGTAGGCGCCATCTCGTAGAGTTGGATTGTACGCGTGGTAAGGACGATTAACAGGAAGCTGTGGGGCATTGATGCCCACTCTATATCGCTGCGTGTCACCGTACGGGAACAGGCGGACTTGAAGGACTTTGGCATTCCATAGAAATCAGCACATAAAGGAAAGGCGATGGAATTTCCAAAATCACGTACTCGGATCCATAGACACATCCCACCCAGGGACAAGGTTCGCCACCTGAAACGTTGACTGTTCTACTTCCGCAAAATAGTCCACTGGATTGCGGTTGAGAGTTATCTTTCCAAATGGGACTAGAGGATATTTGTCCTCCGACAGCTCCTTTGTGGAGTCAAAGATGTCATCATCATCAGACGGATGCACGGTGCTTGGGTGGATCAGCTGCATATAAACTGTCCACGACGGATATTTACCCTGCTGAATCGCCCGGTACAGGTCCCGACCTGCATAATCCGGATCCCTCCCGATTAAAGACACCATTTGCGTCTGGGTGAGATTGCGGACGCCTTGGTCAGATTTCAATGAGATACGGACGTAGTGGAAAGACCCGTCCGCTTTAGTGAACCTGTAAGTATTGATGCTGTTTATATCAACATATCTGTAGGAAAGCGGGGTTCCTTGGTCACTGAAAAGTCGCATCAAGAAGTTGTAGCCTTCTTGGTTGCGGTTGAAAAAACTGGGAAGATATTAGACGATGCTAGCCGGGGTACAGTACAGTCGAGATAGTAGCACCTACTCCCAGAACTGGTGATCCGATAGCAAGTGTGTCAGCAGGGATGCAAGAATATTTATGCCAAGGAGTGTCTTACATGTGTTTTATTTTGTAGATTGGTCGTGGGGTCTCGTTTCTGCGCGTGCATGAGGGAGGGGAATTTCGCAGCGTCTCGGATAGGGAAGACCGTCTGTAGAGATAAGCCTATTTATACTTATGCTGTAGACGGCATATGCTGATAGAGGAATTTGGCGCTGTGATAACTAGGTAATAGACATACTGAGCCAAAAAACAACCAGTCCAGGTTGCCTTCCTCGGTGTATAGCTTAAAGGCAAAGCCCCTGGAATCACGAACGTTGTCCGCAGAACCCTTCTCCCCCCCAACTGTGGAGAAGCGGGAGAACAGCGGCGTTTTCTTGCCAACCTGGCTCAGGAAGGCCAGGCTAGTGTAGTTTGTCACGTCGTGGGTCACTTCAAATTCGCCGTACGCCCCAGAACCCTTGGCATGGACGACCCTGTGCAAATGCATGTAAGAGACTGCTGCCGTTTAGTATCTATCGGCGGAGCTATACGTACCGCTCTGGTATTCTTTCGTGGGTAAAATGAGTCAAAGTCTCAATAAGATTGATGTCCTGTAATAGTATGTTACCTCTCAATTGATTGCCATATCGTAGAGTACCAAGCGGGTTGTCAATAGGGCAACCTGTCCGGAGTTAGAGAGTATAAAACCAACATGCCAATGGCTTTTGTTTTATCAATCACCATTTGAGAGTGTGTAGAGCTCGGTACCCCGAACAGTCAAAGCACTGGGGGTACTATCACTGGTGGGTAAATTCGAGTGAAGCGGAGTTGCAGAAGCGAGGCCTAAGAGGAACAGAAGCACTGGGAGCGCACGAGAAGCCATGTTTAGCATTCTCACAAGGGACTGACTAGATAAATGGTTGATGGTTCGGCCTCTATCATCTACCAGGCTTGGTATTTATAGGTGCGCGGAATTGTACTTCGCTCTATTGTAGTGGTTGATACCCTACCTTGCTTGCCCGAGCTTTGTGACCCGCGTACTATCTCAATCAGCCCCCCAGCTTACAATGGTTGATAATGGAATATCCTGACCGCTAAAGAGGGGTTACCTGGCGTTTCTAAGCTCCTTACAGCCTACGTCTTGGTCAGCGCCGATGATGCAACCCTCCTCACTGTCGAGGAAGGTGAGTCTGAATACGGGGTCGAGTATACTACTCTCACGTAGTCCTGTGAGTCGGCTTCACGAACAAGTCAGAGGCTACTCCTTGCACCGGATACCTGCGTCCACTGTCGTTGAGTTTGTAGACGCTGAGGTTGCACGGTTGTGGGCGAGCCTCGACGCGAAAGCCACTTGCTTTGGGCATATAGACCTTGCGTTCCTACCTGTTGTACGAGGTTCGGTAAGGGCTACGGTCTGCAGGGTCTCACTCTCATGTTGGTTGATCTAGGTCCTGGCAAGCAAGACGGTAAATGCTATATAAGCCTTGATTTCCAATGTTCCATCCGAGTCATTCTCAAAGTGTGCCCAGGCAGACCCCGGAAGACAACCTCTTTACTATTTTAAAGCCTTTGAATACTCATTAGCACAATGCTTTGGCTATCAATTGCGTGTGCCCTCAACAGCGCTGTTGCATATGGCTCTCCCACGCCCTCAAACTCCGCGGCGTCCGGTAGGGGAGTCAGTGCGCTGTACACAATGACCAACAACGCGCCGAACTCCCTGGTTGCCTACCCCGTTCGTAACGAAACAGAGCTTGGCAAACCGAAATTGTTCTATACCGGCGGGAATGGCGGGGTTTCGCGCAATTCAACCAGCCAGGGCGTTGGCGTGCCGGCCCTGGTCAGCGGCCACAGCATCACGGTGGCAGAACACGTGAGCATCTTCGATTAGCCCTAACTCCTCGTGTCCATCAGTCTAATGAAACCCCGTTGGGAGTAGTATGTCTTCAATGTGAACGCAGGATCCAACTCGATTTCCATGTTTGAGATCCAGAAGAACGACTCGACGGCTCTACAGAGAATTGGTGTGTTCGACACGCCTGGCGACTTTCCGGTCTCCATTGCAATTAGAAACCGCACCCTCTGTGTTGGACACTCTGGTTCTCGCCCCGGTGTCAGTTGTGCCAGCTGGGACCCCCAAGGAGTGGCCGACTTTGACAGCCTGCGGGATGTGATCAATGAACCGGACCGGCCAACTCTTCCTGATTCCAACTTTGGCTCATCCGTCTTGACTGACCTTCTCTTCACATCTGATGGCTCGAACCTGGTGGCCTCCGTGAGCGGGTTCTTCACGGAGAGCAAGAGTGGCCCCAATATGATCCGGGCGTGGCTTGTGGACCCCAGCGGACAGGTTGCGACGGAGGGCACTGTTCTTTCCACCGGCAACCAGAGCTTTGCATTCAGCGGTGCCGTCGTCCCTGGTACGGCCAAAGTATTTATCAGCGATGCTAAGTTCGGAGGGTATACCGTGGATGCAAAGGCTCCGGAATCGCACGTACCTAGCAAGATTGAGGGTGCTCAAGCAGCTTGTTGGGTCCAAATTGATCCCCGGACAGGGCTCGCATACATAACAGACGACCTTCGGAGGGATATTCCAGGAGTTGACCCCACCTCTGGCAAGACTGTGAGAACGCTGAAGCCCAAGGGAAATGCCACTGGGTATGTGGACTTCGAGATTGTGGGTAATTACATTTACACGCTCGTGAACCGAAACGAGTTATGCCGCGAGGTGACAGTCCTCGACCTTGACGACGATGCACCATCGGGTAAAGGATATGATATCACAGGAAGCATTGGCCGTAGTCAGGGCCTGGCTGTGTTTCGCTGAGCTCTATATCCGGGAGCCCTCAGTCGGCGGTACCGGGGCAGAACTGGCAAGCCCCTAGGGCTTGGTTCTGAGAAAGTGTTCCAGGTAGCTCTAGAGTTAGATCAAATGGATTGGCTTATGCAGTGACTTTCTATTTCTTGAAGCTCCTCTCTTTCACGTAAGAAACTGTCCGTGGTCCGCTGTTCTCTCGCATTTGTAAGATCCGTGTCGCAATAGCACGTCTCCTTGCCTTACTTACTGCGCGGCACAGGCAGCCCATGCTGCCTACTCGTGCTTGGCTTCATTCAACGTGGCAATGTCATTATCCACATGTATTTGATCACACACACCTCATACCCCAACCCCACCGCTTGATTCCTAGTGTGAGATGTACCACGTCGTACATGGTACATGGGAGGGGTCAGGTTGATGATCATCAATGGCGTATCTGCAGCAGGCTGAGGAGTGCGCTGCGGATCTAACGCACGGCCTTCCTTACAGAGAGCTCCGTACATTAGGTCTAATCGCTGTTCAGTCCAGAAGGGTTCTTGTGCAACCTCAGAATATCTAAAGCCCTATGAGCTGGCCTCAAAGTAAGGGTGCCAATATGAAGTAAACTGGATAGGGGGCTTTCCCAAGTCGTCTTATGTTCATCTTTGCGGTTTCGTTCCTTTGCCTCCCTGATGAACATCCCTTAGCTTGTCTTTATCTGGAAAGAGAGGTCATCATTCTGAATCGGACAATTAGTCGTCGAATTCCGCCCAATATAATCCCTCAAGGGGGCACGTCTTGCAATGGAGGCTCGCCAGCTAGACCCTCCGTCAAGCACACCTGCTTCAGACCATCTCCTCGACATCGGGTATTCTCGCGGCCTGAACGGTGTCGATATAGGGCGGAATACTCTACTTTCACGCGTTACGATAGGCGTGTTGATCTGCGTGCCCGTGGTCGTCCTGTGCGTTCGTCTTGTCCGATCGGTCCATTGCTACGTGAGGCAGGCTGTCACCACCTCTGTGCCAGCAACGCCCGCATCGCTGCGCTTCTGGAGCCTCGAGACGTCCCCGTCCTGGTCAAACATCAAGAAACACCTTTTCTACGCTCCTATGTTCTCACGACGACATAATAGGCCTTTCAAGTTAGGGTCTAGAGTACAGCTAGGAACGCTCCCGTCTAGGATCCACGCCATCCTGATCGTGCTCTATGTGGCTACGCAGATCTTCTGTTGTACCTACCTCGACTACTCACGCCTCTCGAAAGCTGCCATAATGGCAGAGCTTCGTGGTCGAGCAGGGATGCTCGCTGTTCTCAATCTTGTGCCGTTGATCCTGCTAGGCTGTCGAAACAACCCATTGGTCTCCCTCCTAGCGGTCAGCCCCGGGTCGTACCATATGCTTCATCGCTGGCTGGGCCGGCTGATAGTCCTGGAGACCCTGATACATGTTTCGGCCTGGGCAGTGAATGCCGCTGACGAAGACGGTCTTGCCGGGATGCTAGAACGGATTCGATCCACGTCGTTCTTCCAGTGGGGATGCTGCGGACTTGTGTCGTTCTTCTTTATCCTTCTGCAATCCCCGGCGGCTATTCGCTACGCATTTTTTGAAACTTTTCGCCATTTGCACCAGGCAGCAGCCGTTGCGGGTTTGACGGGCATCTTTTTTCATCTTAAGCATGATGACTTGCCTCAGCTCTCATGGATTGCTACGGCAATCGGGCTCTGGTTCCTGGACCGCTGCATCCGCGTCTTGCGTCTGATATATCTCAACTATGCACCTGGCAGTGGACTAACGACCGCACGGGTTGAGGCATTGCCTCCCAATGTCTGCCGCGTGACCTTCCAGCTTCCAAAGCATATACCTATTGAGCCAGGGCATTACGTGTATGCGCACTTCCCTTCGATCTCCTGGTGGATGTCACATCCATTCTCGATAGCGTGGACTGAACCAGCATGGCCATATACAAGCTCAGTGGATTGCAGCCGTCAAGCAGACTGCGAACACCAAGTCACCGGCGAAAAGGACGAGAAACGAAGCAACACAAGCCTGTCAATCATCATTGTAGCTCGTCAGGGGATGACAAGGAAGCTGTACGACAAGGCCAGTTCCCATCCCGAGACGCCTCTGTTAGTGAGGGGATTTGTTGAGGGGCCTTACCACTCTGGCACTCCTTCCATGGCCAGTTATGGCACTGTGGTTCTGTTCTCAGCGGGCGTCGGTATTACGCACCACTTGATGTATGCACGAAGGCTAATCCAGGACGCCTGCCACGGTCGCATAGCCACTCAGCAAATACATTTTGTCTGGTCTGTTGGACGACTAGGAGACTTCGAATGGATCCAAGGGTTTATCGACGCTATCATCCAGCTGCCGGGCAGTCGTGACATACTAAGAATCCAGGTCTTTGTCTCTAGTTTAGACCAAGAGGGTGAAAGTGCTATTCACCGCTATGACTGTATTGAGGTTTTTAATGCGCGGTGCCAACCGGGGCCTGTGCTGGACGATGTCCTGAAGCATCGGGTTGGCGCAACCGTTGTCTCCGTCTGCGGCCCAGGGGGCTACACAGACGATGTACGCGCCGCAGTTCGCAGCAGGATTGGAGGGCCGGTGGTGCTGGACTTTTTAGAGGAAGCCTTCGTTGGGTAGGCCCACTCTACAGATGGGCTGGTGCAAGCACGGATGCTGGTATCGCACGGTCACCTCCTGGTAATGGTGTTCCGTATCTACACAATAGCCAACACTTACTAGAGATCATTAAGTTCACTGAAAATAGTTTCAAGTGTTTGTCTTAAGTATATACTGGGCCCATTCCACTTGAAGCATATTTCATGCCATCTTGGCATACATGGTTAGCAAGAGCCCGTATATATTTCTAGTGGATAAGGCCCACCATATCTATAATCACGCACAGGGGACTTCAATGAATGGCCTGCTAGAATTGACTGAAAAGACAAGATAAATATTTTAAGGTGCGGCAGCGCCAACGTTGATATTGGCCCCATACACTGGGCGCGAATCCTCGCTGAGTAGCCAAACGATTGTTCTAGCAATGTCCTCTGGCTGTAGGATGTTAAAGCCCTCTTCCCGATACGAATTCTTCACATCTTCAACTGTCTTCTGCCCAGGCATAAACTTTGGTAGCAATGGAGTATCTGTAATGCCTGTGGAAATCTCCCGTCAGTGCTCCATTTCTGACTTCGGGTTACGGGATATCACCAACCTGGACAAACGCTGTTCACTCGAATTCCGAGGGAGTGGACATCGGCTGCGGCACATGTAGTGAAATACGACGATGCGCACTTGGAGGTGCCATACGCAAATACATCGGGTACATGCCACAGTGCTGCAATACTGGCCACGTTGACGATAGTCCTGTCACAGACAGGTAGGCTTTTCATGGCCCGGACCTCAGCTCTTGTGCAGTAGAAGATTCCATCCAAATTCACTCTGAAGATGCCCTTCCAATCTTCGTCCGTCTCGCCTAGTAGTGTTGGTGTTTGCCTCAGCCCGCCGCCCTGCGAGATCCCAGCAACATTGGCCGCACCGTGTAGTTCGCCAAAGGTAGCTATTACACCCCGAATCCATCTATCGACCTCACGGGGGGATGTGACGTCGATGATAGTGCACTGAATCTTCGTTGAGGGATTAATCTCTTTGATTGTTTGCTCTAGATCATTGAATCCCTTGTCCGAGATGTCGCCTATACAGAGCGCAGCCGCGCCGCGGGTGGCAAGCAGCCGGCAGGTCGCAGCACCGATTCCAGATGCACCACCTGTGACTGCAAATACCTTTCCAGACACTGTTGCCATCGTGCGATTTGAATAGCGATTGGACGGAGGACAAGAGCTATAGCAAGGACCAGAGCAGGGACAGCGGTGGCAATGGGAATGGCAATCGCTTGGCCCCTGGTGTCCATTTATCGCTCAGCCTTTACCGCTGTTTCCTCAGACCACATAGTGAGCACCTGGCTCTTGAACATGGTGTGTCTTTGGTTGTATGCAAGGGGTGTGTGCCGTTTGGTGCGACTTGCTTCAGGTTAATTCTATGTAAGGGTGAACCAACGGTAAGGGTGAACCAACTGTATACGAGAGCTGAAGTCACCCCTGGCGAGCACTGAGCAATCTTTGTGCTACCGAATGATTTGGCTCGTTGGTTCATTTGTCTGTACGAGCGATTCTTCTGTGCCTGTGGTGAAAGGCTGGGTCTTAGCAATGCCGGTGCAAATCGCTCGATCGCTCTTACGGTAATAGTGTAGGGACCATCGCCGGTCCACAACACGCAACGTCACCAAGCTGGCATGCAAAAGACGCAGCAATAACTGGTGCGAAGAAAGGCCAGTTGCTGATTGTCGGATTGTGCGCCATTCCACACAGCACGTACACATACCAGAGATAGCTCGCATGCAGTAACATTGCCGCGCAAAATGCCGTATCGGTTGCCCTGACCAACAAACTCGCGTCACCTCAGCGAGGCCAGGAGGTTGAAGAATTCATTGGGAGGCCAGAGGGGGTGCTGCCTATGCACCTTGCGTGATTGCATTGTTCGGCTAAGGCTTTCTGTACGACGTGTTCTTCCTCCTTATAAAGAGAAACCGGACCCTTTACCCCTGTTCAGAACTGTGCTTTCCTCTTTGCGTAACGCAGCCTTATATTTCCAGGCCCGAGTTGAGGCATCGCCACCGATGTCGACGAAAATGAGTACCCTAATTGCGCAGGGGTTCCCTCCGCTGCAGAGCGCGATTACGTCCATCCAATGGGCCCCGATCTATATGGCCGCTATCATTGTTCTGATTCTATACGCCGCCGACTATGTCCACGGATGGCGCAGACGCTGGATTCTTGGTTCGATCCCTCTGATGGACCATTCAAGCTACCTCAGCCCCAGGCTACGACTCTGGGGTGGCTGTGGCCACGATTATTCCCAAGGGTTCCATCAAGGTTACAATAACGTATGTCCAGTTCACTATATGTACCGGCTTTCGATCTACTAAGATGGGTTAGTATAATAAAAAAGGGAAGCCATGGGCAGTTCCTCTTCCTGGAGGCTCGGGGGACATGGTTGTACTTCCAGGCAAGTGCGGCAAAGACTACTATAACCTGCCCAAAGATCACTTGGGGATCAGGGAGATGATGGCGCATGTAAGTTCTGCAACACCGCCCCGGCCTAGATACTGTACCTTGACCCGCATTCTTGACATTTCCTTCCAGGAGATAAACTTGAGCCATGTAATCGATGCCTCCTGGAAGGTTCCCGTGGAAGCCATGCAAGCGTGCAGCAAGCAGCAGATCATGAGTAAGGCCCATGCATACGAAGATTAGTTAAAAGGACGTGCTCTGATACTCATGGGTTGGATGGCTGTAGAAGAACTAGACCCCTTGATCACGAACGAAATGACGCGGGGACTGCGCCGGCTCTTGGGTGAATCGACAGTACACGGTACGGGGTCTACGCACCACGGTGCTGTCTCTACTCGTAGTTTTCCTCTTGCTAAATCTGAGTACTAGGTCCCGTCGAGGTCACGGCATATGAAGCGATAAGCGATTTGGTTAGTTACCTTGGGGTCTTGTTGGTCTTTGGCCCTACCTTTGGGATTCAAACAGACCTCGCTCAAAGACTGCGCAACTACGTCCTCCATGTCGAGGAATACACCCACCTCCGCGAACAGTGGCCACGGATTACAGGGCCCTTGCTTTGGCTGGCCCATCCAATCGTCCACAGAATGAAGGCCAGCAGGGCCGCTCTGAAATCGATTATCAAGCCCGAAGTCCGACGCCGTATTCAACTAGCTCGCAGTCAGATCAGGCAGGACCAACCACCGGTTGGAAGAGAGATCTTCTATCTAGACAGCATGATTGGAATATGCTTTCGAAAGGGCGAACTTGGCCGCAAGATCCCGCAACGAGATGAAGAAAAACGCATCGACATGATGGTCGAAGAGACGATGCTTATGTTCTTTGAAGCCATGGAACCCACCAGCCAGGTATCGACTTTGCTCCTCTTCAGGACCATGACCTGCCCAGGTGTTGTGCCTCAGTTGCGCAAAGAATTGCGCGAAGCCCTGAAAGCCAGCCACGGCCAATGGAGCCTGGATATGTTTCGACACACCCCGAAACTTGAAAGCTTCACTAGGGAGACCTTGCGCATGGACGGTATTGCAATGGGTAAGTCTCGCTCTAGTGCCATGCATGAACAATCTGACGTTTGTATAACAGTTTCGGGAAGTCGCCAGGTGCTCAAAGAGACGACAATCCCGTCCTTGGGCATGAAACTTAAGCCCGGGCGCTATATTACCATGGCTGCTCAGTCTGTTCATTACGATCCTGAGTTCTACCCAGACCCCACCGAGTTTGATCCCTATCGCTTCTACAAGCCTGGAGTGTTGGCGAGCGATATCAGTCGAGAGATGATGAGGCCCAGTGAAAAGTGGATGGCCTTTGGCATCGGCATATCGGCGTGTCCCGCAAGGCTTATCGGGACAAGACTATGCCAACTGATAGTCTCCCAGATTTTGCTGGATCATGAGGTTGAGACGGTCAATGTCAAGGGTGCTCATGTTCCCTTGCATATCTACGTGGACTGTATTCTCGCGCCGAACCCGGAGGTGAAGGTGCGTTTCAGACGTTGCACCTAGTGGGGGTTTGTCAGTATATCTACCTTAGCTATAACTAGTCAGTGAAGCGTTGAGAATGGTTAGTCAACATGGAATAATCGCGGAGCCATAGACCGTCCAGAGGCCATCGCTGCTTCTGGGTTTCCTTTCAATAAACAGCACGGATGGATAAGCCTCGATTTCAGTGATATAGCTTCGTGAACACGGGCAGAGCCCAGTCTAATCCATAAGGGTGACGCCCTAGCACCCGTGGCAACAACGTTTGCCATGCTATATCGGCTTGATCTCAAAGGCGCTGATGCAAGGGTCAGGAATGGGGTTTTCTGGGCAAGGGATAGTGCCACCTCCGTTATCCAGCTCGGGCTGAGGTTACACAGTTGGCATATATAAAGCAAGGGTTAGAAATGAAGTGGTTGTGGGCGAGATCTGGGAACGCGCAAGGGCCAAGCGACCAGATTCTCAAGAATTTGGATAATCCGTCGGGCATTGCCAGTTCCCTATGTTGTGTACCGTGAATGACCCCTTGAACAAACTCGCGGTCTCGAAGCAAAGCAATGTGCCATATTGGAGCATGCCCCTCGGTTTCACGGGAAATGCTTAAAATAAGGCCCTTTAAAGCCAGCTTCCGGGGATACTGAAAGAAGCTAATGACCAGATCACACATATACTCAGTCAGCCTCAGACTTATCATGGACTCTGCGTACCAATTATCCGTCACGCTGTTCATACAGCCCGGACTGGTGTTTACCAGTGCAGTAGCGCTGGTGATAATAGCAGCCACCTATCTGGTCTTATGTCGTCCCGGCTGGACAGGCTCTTCATTCCCCTCTGTAAATGGCACTACACGGCTGCACGGGCAGCGCCTGCAAGAATACTTCGAAGGAACCGCGAGACTTCTTGCGACAGGCCTCAAGGTGTGTCATAACTGCCATCCAATGTCTAGTCCCCAAGAAATCTGGAACTAATCGTAAGCCAACATCAGACAGGGGACACTTTCCAAATAATGACACATTTTGGGCCGACTACCGTCGTGAGCTCCAAGTACGCTGGTGAGATTGCAAACGATAAACGCTTCGATCCTCACCTCGTCCACCCCAGGGTATTACCGTCCAATATATAGAATGCCCCATGCCCAATTTAGAGGTATAGCTGCTATGGCACGGTTGCTAATGCGCTGGGCTAGCAATTCTGCTCCTTGCTTCCGGGGTTCGAGATGTTTCAACTGAGCCACAAGGACTCGGGCGTCTTCCACGATGCCATAACTCTATGCTTCAATCGCTCCTACGGTAAGATCCTTGGTGGCCCTCTACATACAGAAAAGTAACACTTGCTGTGGTGCAGGACCGCTTTTGGACCCAATATCTGATAGTGTCGCGAGCAGCCTGAGTGGCGTCTGGGGTGATAAGCCAGGTAATACACTTTGTTCCTCTCACCCTGGATTATGATTCCTGGACGCTAACAGCCCATGGCAGACTGGTGCGAGGTCAACGTCCTTTCTACGCTGAAGGATGTGATAAATCCTGTTGCACGGTTACTAGCCTACGGCCCGGCCTTGGCTACTGAGGAAGCGTGGCTGCAAGCGTCGTCAGAACACTTTGCCGCTGTGGTCGCGGCCGTAATGGCTCTAAATGAATGGTCGCCAGTTCTGCAGCCCTTCATCTACCGGGCTCATCCTGCGTGGCGTCAAATGCACAGGTTGGAATCCAGAGCCCGTCGTATGCTTGATGGCTTCATGTCCCGCGGACAGCAGGACGAAAGTGATACGGAGAGCGGCGCAAGCGTGTGGGATGCTAACCATTCTCGAAAGTGGTTGCAAAAGATTGCAAAGGGAAGATCGTATGATCTATTTATTTGCTTCGTGCAGTTCAACATGTTCTTCTCTGCAACCGAGGATTTCCTGGGCCAGGCTCTGTACGACATAAGTGAGCGTCCGCACCTGATAGAGCAGCTGCGGCAGGAGATCATGGCTGTGCAGCCCCAGAAAGAGCCTGCCTGGTCGCCGAAGGCACTCCAAAGGCTCGTTCTAATGGACAGTGTGATGAAGGAGAGCCAGCGATTAAAACCCGGCACTCTCCGTAAGTCGAGCGCCAACCTAGTTCCTCTCCCCACTCAATACTGCAGCGCGTATCCAATGAGCCGTACCTTGCTAACATAAAGTGCCATGACCCTCGACAGTTCTTCCCATGCGAGTTGCTACTGAGCCTGTCACGCTGTCCAATGGTGCTTGCATAACTCCAGGAACCATGGTTGGCGTGGCCAACGATGGCATGCGGGATCCGACAGTCTACGAGGAGCCAGACTCCTTCTGCGGCGATCGATACTTGAAAATGAAAAGTAAGCCCGGGTTTGAGACCATCACCAAATTCTCATGCAATAGTCCTATCCACCTCGGATTCGGCTATGGTCCAGGGGCGTGTCCAGGGCGTGTTTTTGCCGGGGCGTTTTCCAAAATCGTACTTTGTCATATCCTGATGAAGTACGAGATCAGGGCAGTTGGGCCTCCAAAACAAGTGGTTGCGTTCGGCATCGATCAAGAAGCAGATCCCACCGGCAGACTGGCGGTTCGCCGACGCCGGCCTGAAATCGATCTCTGACGGCCAGCTATATCCACGTAGTGAATTACTAGTTGCCTTGAGTTCTGAATTCTGTGTTCCAAATAAAAACAGAGTACGGGCAAGTCATCTTTCTCGTTGTATCGAATACGCGTAAACATACATCTGTACATACATATATGTGTAGGGTAAGGTCTTCATTGCTGCGGCCAGCCCCTTGCGCCGCCCCCGCCGCGGATCAAGGGCGCCGAATGTTTGTCGGCCTATTATATAACAGTGACCGTGTCCCAGTGGAGAGAGAACGAATCTGCAGAGCATCAGCCCTCGCTCTTGGGTCGATCCATTAAAATGGCTGATTCTGGAGTTCCTCGCGCCTCCGGCCAAGATCGTCGCCAGTCTTCGTCGATCGACGAGGCACCGGAGGGTGGAGACGGCCAGCAGAGCGGATTCAGGAGCTACGTGAGGATATTCGTCTATACCGACCGCTTAGGGTGGTTTTTGAATGTCGTGGCCGTCATCGCCGCGGTTGGGGCAGGCAGTGCGCTGCCCCTGCTGGACTTGCTTATGGGCAAGATGATCACCAGCTTCAACGAGTTTGGGACTGGGAATCAGACCGCCGAGGCCTTTCGTGCACAGCTTCGCCAATTAGCGTTAGTGTCTAGCTCGAATCAAGAAGGATTGCTGACAGCCGTCGCAGACTCTACTTGGTCTATCTGTTCGCAGCCAAGCTCGCCCTAGTCTACGCCTGGACGGTAAGGTAGGTGCCAATTGCAATCCAAAACAACGCTGACTCGCGCGCCTTGCCTGTAGATGTCAATCTCCATATCTTCCTTACGAACCACAAAGGCGCTGCGAATCGCATACCTCACCCGGCTGCTCCAGCAAGACATTTCCTTTTTCGACTGCCATGGCACCACCTCCCCCGTGGTCCATATCACCACGAATACAAATCTGATCAACCAGGGGACCTCTGAGAAACTGGGGTTTGCGCTGCAGGGGTGTGGGACATTCATAGCCGCGTTCGTGGTGGCGTTTGCGGTGCAATGGAAGTTGACCCTCATCACAATATGCATTATCCCTGGTATCCTGGTGGTCACCACCATCTGCATGGAAGTGTGGACCAAGCAGGAGAACCAGATACTCAAAATCAACGGGGAGGCCGAGGGCTTGTCTGAAGAACTGCTGTCCAACCCCAAAACCATTCACACTTTTTCGGCCGCGGCGAAACTACTTGCTAAATACGAGGCCCTCGCGAGGCAGTCGAGGGCCCTTCTGCATGCGCAGAGTCTGAATGGTGCGATTTTGTACTCGGTCGAGTTCTTCTGTATCTACGCTGGGTATGGCCTGGCGTTCTGGCAGGGCGTCCGCCTGTACGCAAAAGGCGAAATCGAGGAGGCGGGGACTGTTCTGACGTGCGCACTGTTCTCTGATTCCGACCGATGAAGACGGTTCGCTAACCATTGGTTTAGAGTTATCCTTGCGGTGATTGTAGCATCCACAGCACTGTCTCAGGTGGCGCCGCAGGTTATCCAGATCACAAAGGCCGCCTCGGCAGCACAGGAGCTATGGCGAGTGATTGACCACCATCCTCACATCAGCTCGCTCACCGAGGACGGAGTGCGGCCTCAGTCGTGTGACGGGGAGATCGAGTTCGTGGATGTAGACTTTTCCTACCCTTCACGGCCATCAGTGCCCGTTATCCAGCGTTTCGGCCTGCGTGTCCCTGCGCAGAAGACAACTGCACTGGTAGGTAGTAGTGGCTCGGGGAAGAGTACGGTCACTGGGCTGCTGCAGAGATGGTACGACGTCAATAGCGGTGCCATTCTGCTCGATGGGCGAGATATCAGAACACTCAACCCTCAATGGTTGCGAAGCCAGGTGCGAATTGTGCAGCAGGTCAGTCCCTCTGTGGCCTAGGGTTTACATAGAGTTGGCTTATGGTTTACCTTTAGGAGCCCACTTTATTCAACGGGTCGGTGTTTGAAAATGTGTCATATGGACTCGCCGGGACTGAAGGCCTCAATGCTTCCCATGAGCAGAAAATGCACTGGGTTGTGGACGCCTGCAAGGCCGCATATGCACACGAATTTATACTAGGATTTGCCCAGGTGAGCTGTCCCAAGGCCCTTCAAACATGGATTAACTGACGTTGGGCTGAAAGGGCTACGACACAGTCATTGGCGAGCGGGCCACTCTCCTTTCTGGAGGGCAGAAGCAGCGCATTGCGATTGCGCGCAGCATCGTTTCCAACCCCAGAGTTCTTGTCTTGGACGAGGCTACAAGTGCACTGGACACCAAATCCGAACGAGCTGTCCAGGCAGCACTGGAAAACATTTCAGCAACCAGGACGACAATCACGATTGCCCACAGAATGGCAACCATCCAACGGGCAGACCAGATAGTGGTCATGCGCCAGGGCGAGGTCGTCGAGAAGGGAACCCATGAGGAGCTGGATGCTGCTCGTGGTCTATACCACAGACTACTGGACATCCAGAGTCTCGGTCACATCAGCGCGCAGAAGCCACTGGAAGACGATCCGCAACGTGATGAGACGTTGTTGACAGGTGCCAGCGAACCTAAGGGCCAGCACTTTGACGAAGGGGATGGTGGCACTTCAGACAAGTTCAGACCGGCGGCCACTTGGAGCTTGCCCCTTTGGAAATGTCTTTATGTGCTTGTTAGGGAAAGAGGTGAGCTTCGGGCGCAATTTCTCGTCATGTTCCTTGCGTCTGCTGCCGGAGGTAAGTGACAGTGATATCGCATGCGAATACCTTTTCTGATCCGGGACCCGCAGGAGGAAGCTATCCAATCCTGAACTTCATATTCTCCAGGGCTCTGAGTGTATTCCAGGAATCCTCCAGGTCGGAGATGGTTAGCAAGGGGGACTTTTGGGCCCTCATGTTCTTTGTATTGGCCCTGGTCATCTTGGCCGTGTATGCAGCCGTTGGATGGCTGGCGACCAGCATTTCAGCCGTACGTGTAGCCCCCTAGCAAGCTCATGGCTCTCCTCTAATCGCAACCGCTCCAGGTCATTGTGTACGCGTATCGCCTGGAGATCCTGCAGGGCTATCTTCGCCAGGACATGGCATTCTACGACCAACCGCACCACACAGTCGGCGCCCTCGTTTCGCACCTTTCCACGAAGACAACCCAGCTACAAGAACTCCTAGGGTTCAACATGAGTGTCGTGCTCATTGCAGTGGTGAACATCGCTTCAAGCTCGATTCTGTCGATCGCAGTTGGGTGGAAGCTGGGCCTGGCTGTCCTTGCAGGCGCAATGATCCCCATCGTCTTCTGCGGCTATCTGAGAATACGCATGGAGTCGCGACTTGATGAGCGTATTGCCAGTCGCTTTGAGGAAAGCGCCGCATTGGCAGGCGAGGCAATCGCGGCGATACGTACCGTCGCGTCCCTGACAATGGAGCGGCTCACCATCAGCAGATACACGGAGAAACTCGCGGACATTCATCAACGTTCTATCAAGACGTTGCTTTGGGCCAGCTGGTGGCTCGCGTTGACGCAGTCCCTATCACTGCTTTCCATGGCATTCAGCTTCTGGTACAGTTCTTCTCAGCCCTTGGACGCACCTAGAATTACTGACTGGCCTGCAGGTACGGTGGCCGCCTCTACTCTACTGGGGAATACTCCGTTACGCAGCTGTACATCGTAGTTATTGGAGCCCTTCTTTCCAGTGAAGGAGCGGCCTCACTCTTCTTATACACCTCAAGTGCCCCTCCCAAACACCCTTAGCACCTAGAGCATATCGCTAACCGTCCACGCGTAGGCTTTACCCGCGGCCGAGCAGCTTGCAACTATGTCTTCTGGCTCCGAGCATTGCTGCCAGACGTTCGAGATGGGGCGGGCCATGAGAACGATCATGACGACCAGAGCGAGAAGAGGCCTGCGAGCCCGGCACAGTTGGCGCTGGAGAACGTCTCGTTTCGATATCCCACCCGGCCCAGCCGGACAGTTATTGATGGGCTCAACGTCACAGTACGCCCCAGACACTTGAATCATGGTGCTTTCAGAGCTGACAAGTAGCCATAGATCCAACCAGGCCAGTTCGTCGCGTTTGTTGGCCCCTCTGGCCACGGGAAGTCCAGCATAATCTCCCTTATTGAAAGGTACTACAATCCCTCCTCAGGAGTGGTCACTCTAGATGGTTTCGATGTTGCATCTTTGCCACTCGCGACTTATCGGCGCAATATATCCCTAGTACAGCAGGAACCTGTCCTCTTCAAGGGCACGATCCGGGAGAACATTGTCCTCGGATTACCCGACGAGGCCACTGACGATGAGGTCCTCGACGCCTGCCGGGAAGCAAATATCCATGACTTCGTGCTGTCGCTGCCAAACGGGCTGGACACGAGGTGTGGCTCCAGGGGAGGTCTCCTATCTGGTGGACAGCGACAGCGGATTGCCATTGCGCGGGCCCTGATCCAGAACCCCCGATTGTTGCTACTGGACGAGGCCACGTCAGCATTAGACACGAAGAGCGAGAAGGCTGTGCAGGCGGCTTTACTTTGCGCGGGGCAGGGACGCACCACTGTAGCTATCGCTCACCGACTATCCACAATCCAACATTCCGACTTTATATTCGTGCTTATTGACGGCAGCATTAAAGAACGTGGAACCCATGAACAGCTGATCGAACAGAAAGGGACGTATTATGGGATGTGCTTGGGGCAGGCGATAGACAAGTCGGGGTGATTACGCTGTCTTTAGTATGTGGAAATTGATAATATTTTCATCGTGATTGTTCTTGCTCCAGGACTGGCGGTCTGCACCGGCACCTTCCAATCATAGACTGTCTTACTGTCTTGGCATGATCTATAGTGGATATACTGCGGATACTCAAGTTTATATTGTCGGATCTCACGACCCGTGCAAGGCCTCGTCACGGGACTACCACTCATCTGTCGAGCGATGACCGCCAAGAATCAGTTACCGCTTAGACTGGTAAAACACCTCAGCTAACATCTATTATTATAGATCTTAATATTATTACTTTTACCTGTTTAGGTGATTGTTGAAGTAGTAGCGGTGATTGGTCATCCGCACATTATCTGACATCATCCGTGCCCTGGCCAGGTGTAACTCTCCATGTTATTGGCCTACCGGAGACATCGGAAACATATTCCCATGCTGACTGATTACTGGGTTCTTAACCCCTTTGGCTAGTTCCTCACTTTTACTTATTTATACTTATTGTTACGACACTGGGGTCAGCGGACGACAGTCTGGAAGCAAGGAACAGGTACCATAATTATCACATGCTTAACGAGGCAGGCTAGAACCAATTTATCATCCGCCTCCACCGGCGCCAACACCCGAAATAAAGGAGATGTCTAGGTCTGACATCTAACTCCATGACCATGTCCAAAAAGCGCACGGTGGGCCTCGGGTGACTTGTGCGCGGTATCCTGGGAGCCATTTTTACCTTCAATTGGGACGCATTGCACTTGGAAGAACGCGAATGTCAGCTCTATCCCCAGAGGAATCCGGCGTTGCTAGGTTGAGAAGTACTCACCACACTCCCAGTCTCCGGTCTCGAATGTCTGAAGGTATACACTCAGATAGGGGCGGTTCTTATGGTAGGAAAACGAGATGTAGGCATGAAGGTAATTCAGACTGTCATGGTCGGCGTTGGGACTGGGATCTCGTGAGCGGAGATGACTTGGGCCTCAAATTTGGACACAGTACTTACTAGTAGGAACACAGAGAATTCTTGTAGGAATGGGCCATGTTGTGCCATCCACGCCGCCTGAAGAACTCAACCAGAGCATCCGCGATAGCCATGTCGTTCATGCCAAAGGTAGTGAAGTAGACCTGGGGCTGTGGCATTGGGTCTTTAGCGTGGATGGTGTAGTTGGCCATCAGCGGCAGCTGCTCGTCTGGGGGGGTCCCGAGGGGGAGGAAGCCCGCTGGATACTTCTGCAGTCCCGGTGGCAGCCGGAGTAGGTGCCATAATTCTCGAACCAGGTCGAGCCCAGCCATGTCGGCGGCGTCGGTCCGGCGTCCTCCCAGAGTCCAGAGGCTCTCCAGTGCTGGCAGAGATACCATCTGCTCCAGGAGGTAGATCTTCAGACGCGCCTTGGCTGGATCGACCAGGTCGCAGGATAAGAGTCGAGGACTAGCGGTGCCATCTTTGGCTCGTTCTCGCACATATTCATGCAGAACCGAAACAGGCTTCGCAATCCCTGGATACCGCTGCGCCAGGCGGTATGCTGACGCGAACATGAGCTCCTCAATCGATTTCCCGGTAGCAAGTGCCTTGAGCGCGGGATAGATGTAAGTCTTTAGCATCACGCCGTCGTTCTTGAGATCGAGGGCCAGCTTGTTCTGAGTGAGTATACGATCCCCGGCAAGATTCTTCTTCAGCAGGAAGGTGGATTCCTCATCATTCAGGGTGAGATCCTGTTTGAAATGCATAAACCATTGGAGGTCAACCTCCTTTGCGATAGGCCTCAACTGGGCCAAGCTGCCCCAGATCGACTTTGTGTTGAACGGATCTTTGCTGGTTCCCGTATCAGCATCGATGGGCTCGAAGGTATACCGCACAAGAGAGTCTGAACAGTTGAGGCTGAGCTCGAACGGGGTACCATATCGGGTAAGGATGCTGAGCCATCGCGGCGAGTCATTGCGCGGATACACACCCAACCAGGGTATGATGTACTTCTTGTACTCGATTAGATGTTTGTACTGCTCGTGGACGCTGTATTTGCCGGATTGGAGCATCCGAGCAAACATCGGAGCGGTGCTGTGCCACCAAAGTTCCTGGTCCCGGTTGGGAAAGCCCAGCGCCATGGACAGGATGTCGTAGATTACGGCACCGGGCTCGGTGATGGTGGTAATGGCCATGTTAATGT
This sequence comes from Aspergillus amoenus, assembly GCA_023624915.1. Lineage (NCBI taxonomy): Eukaryota > Fungi > Ascomycota > Eurotiomycetes > Eurotiales > Aspergillaceae > Aspergillus > Aspergillus amoenus. Next base: position 622,493 of record JAMABK010000015.1, read on the forward strand.
GGAGTTCAACGGAGTTCCTCGTCGTCCTGGACGTGAATGCTGGCGGCCTGGCTTGGTTTGGGTCTTGTTCCAGTTTAATCTGCGTTGGCTTCTTGCCAGCCTTACGGGAGTTGTGTTCATGGTGGCATTTATCGGGGCAACTGTCCCCTCCGTCACCCTGGCCCATAGTGATCAGATTCCTGGCGAGATATGCGGTGGAACCCCATTAAAATTCAGGTCGACACCAGATTCGAGCCGGGAGCACAAGGTCATGTAAGGGAAGAATACAGCATTGAGACAGACATACCATGATTTCAACCCAGATTGGGGCAAAGGTATGCCGCTCATTCCACTTGGGGCGTGAGAGCAAATTCCCTACGCTCAAGCGACACCCAAGGGGCCTCCATGGGGGTGCACAAGTCTCCATTGGCCTGAAAGCAAGGAGGAGGCTGGCTGACCATGCGGCCACACCCCCGTCTGTGGCGGTCTATCTGAGCTGCCATAAAGTCACGCTCACGTAGCAACCCAGCAGTAAGCTGAACGACAGCTGAGACATTGTTCTCCTGTCAACACCGAGCCTCGGCCAACCAACAACATACCATGGCCAGATCGCTCCCTGGTGCCATCTTCGATATCCGCCGTTCCAAATTCGAACGCGCGATTCCCGAGCAAATCGTCGATGGCCTAAGCAAGGATCCCAAAACGCTGCCTGCGTTGCTCTTTTACAGCACCGAGGGGATTCAGCACTGGAACAGGCATTCGCACGCGGCCGACTTCTACCCCCGCAGGGATGAGATGGAAATCCTGCGGCGCGAGGCATTTAGCATTGCAGAGTCAATTGCAAATCGCAGTGCAGTGGTGGACCTTGGTAGCGCGTAAGAAAGCCCCTCGGGCCGTTCAACCTGTGGTGTGTGCTAATGCTACTGATGGCTAGGAGCTTGGACAAAGTGCTTCTCCTGCTTGACGCTCTTGAGTCGCAAAAGAAGGATATCACGTACTACGCGCTAGACCTTAGCCGGCCTGAGCTGGTCTCAACCCTGGAGGCGATCCCTCCCAGTCGGTTCCATCATGTCCAGATTGCTGCTCTGCATGGAACCTTCGAAGACGGACTAGAATGGGTACGCGACAGCCCTGAGACCAAGTCTCGGCCACATTGCATCTTGCTGTTGGGCCTCACGTTAGGGAACTTCTCACGTCGCAATGCGGCCACATTCCTGCACAATATTGCGCAGAAAACGTTGGCTGGCTGTGATTCCAGCAGCTCCATCATTGTGACCCTGGACAGCTGCAAGTCTCCAACTAAGATCATCCGCGCGTACACCGCAGAGGGGGTGTCTCCCTTCGCCCTGGCTGCCCTTCCGTATGCCAATAGCCTGTTTGGCCCTGATCACGACCCTGTGTTTGACGTCGACGACTGGGAGTTCCATAGCGAGTGGAACTTTCAGATGGGCCGCCACGAAGCGTCTCTCATTACGCGCGATAAGGATGTGCGGCTGGGGGGTCCGTTGAAGGACATGGTCGTCTCCAGAAAGGAAAAAATCCGCTTCGGCTGTAGTTACAAGTACACTTTGCAGGAGCGCGAGGAATTGCTTGAGGCTGCTGGCCTCCATCAATCGGCCAGCTGGGCGGTCGACGGATGTGATGTTGCGTTTTACCAGCTCGGACTGAATTGTGAGAAGATGGCTAGATAGACTGACGATGAGAATGGACTTTACTTGAATTGTATCCGTACCATTATTTCCATATATCCTGAACGATAGATCTACATCCAAATCCCCCTGATACCTCCCCGACGACACATGCCCTCAGCATCCCAGTTTTCACTGCCAACCCCTTGTCTACAGATGAATAAGTCCTCCGGATCCCACTCACGCTTTATTGCGAGTAGCCGCTTGTACTTGGGGCCCCAGTACACTTTCTGAAAGTCCGTTTCGCTAGGATCTCCAACATTAACATATGAGATTGGAGAGTCCGGGTCCACGCCGTACAGCTGCGGCATATACACTGCACTCAGTCGGCGGAGACTTGCTAACTTGTCTTCAATTGAAGGACTGACACTGCCAACGTACGTTACCAGCTGGGCTGACTGCCGCCAGGCCGGGTGCATGGCTGTGTCAATGTCGGTGTTGGCCATCACACGCCCGCCCAAGTTGCTAGTGAAGAGAATGTCGCCGCTGCGCATCGGTAGTTTCGAAAGTTTTGCTGCGATCTGTGCTGGGCCACCGCTGGAATTGAAGAGACCATTGGATATAGCAACACTTCCCGCTACCACCGCATGGTTCAAGGGTGCGACGTCTGGATGGTGCCGGTAAGAACTCGTCACCCTTGCCAAGGCCCGAGAAGCGAAAGTACTTGAAACTCCATTGGCAGAGAGAAGCGCGCTGTATTGGCGGATTCGATCATCTGCACGATGTGTGTCGGTTTTTTCCAGCTGGTACATCGTCACCGTGGCGTCCACTCTGCTCGCGTCCACCGCAGAGGCGACAAACTGCCCCCCAACTCCATTGCGGTTGTACGCCTGCAGGGCCTCAAACATAACAGCCAAAGCCCTCTCCCACTGGGTGGCGTTCGCTTTAAGGTCCCGAACTGTCAGCTCAGACAGAACAACAGGCACGTCTCTATATGTGCGCAGTGTGGCTCGGGCTACAACACCGAATGTGCCTCCGCCGCCGCCGCGAAGAGCCCAGAACAGACCTTGGTTACGGAAGGCATTGGCCACCACGGCGTCTCCCTGCAGGATGGTCAGCATCGGGAGCTTCTCGGGTACGGACAAGATGGAAGCGATGAACCAACATTCGCCGAGATAACCTGGAATTCGAGCGCATTGTCAACGGCGAGCCCGGCCTGCAGTGCGAAGAACGGAGACACGCCACCTCCCTGTAGATATCCCCCAGCAGCACCTACCGTCGGGCAGTCGCCACCGACTACAGTGACGCCCTCCCGTGCACAACGGCGGTACAGATCTCCCATGACAACCCCAGAACCGATCGTCACGGCGCGCCCCACGGACCTGTTGGAGCCGTGGGGGACGAATGCCTCGTGGAAGGTCACGTCCTGTAGCCGATGGGTATGGATCTGAAAGGCGTCCGCGCCGCCAGACCGTCCTGCCATATCATGGCCTGTGTTGCGGATAACGACACGCAGGTTGAACTGTTTGGCAAATCGAACGCTTTGTTGGATCTCCTGCACGGACTCGACGGCAGCGGAATACCTTGGGATTCTCGCCTGTTGGCATGGAGAGAAGGGGTCTGTGTGAATGAAGCAAGTCTCATTTACAACAAGGCCACTTTCCCATACCCAGTTTTGAAGAGCACCTGGAGCATTTTCAGCACATGTTACTATTTAGCAAGGGCGACCCTTGCCCTGGGACTTTCATACCAGGCTGCGAGGCTCTCCAGCCGGTGTCACCGGAAAGCCGACGCACCTCATTACAGGCTGTCTTATCGTAGAAGGGCTCATGGCATACCCGGCCAATTGGATTCAATTGCACCAAATTTCCATTTATTGAGGCATTGAACTCGGCCCACCTCTCTGGCGATGGCCAGCACGGCTCTTCAGGCCGGCATCGACACGAGGACACCACCAGCCATGGGTACAGGACGTACCCAACCAGTACTGCGATAGGGACGCTGCCCAGTAGAATGGATTGAATGGATTGAAACTTCATGACGCTTGCGCCCTGATAGCTAGATAAAAATCTGGCTAACTCGCGGCACGCAATGTGACCTTTTGACGCCAACGACGAGGGGTGTCTCTAAATGCTCCCTTCTTCCGCTCAGCGCAAGGGTATGTGGTACAAACTGGTCAGGTATCCCGTCGACGCAGGCCCTCCTTGCTGGAATGCGGTCTTCATACCGCAGGACCCCAAAAATTGGCATCAGGACCCCCGAAATCCTGCACGCACCCCTTTTGCTACAGGTCAGGCGGAGGCTTGGGCCACCGACAGTAATAACGGCATTTTATAGCTATGTATAGTAGTGACAGGAGGCATTTTCACTATGGGGCTGGCACAAGATGACCTGCAATGTATGTAGGCTCCCGTTTGCGTTTCATGAGCGCTAACTAAAAGCTAACTAAATCTCTGTATCTTACTATAGCCTCGCAGCTGAAGCTACAGACGCCTCGCCGCCCTGCCTGCCGACAATGGCTTCTACGCTGGAACGGACGCGGCGTGCCAGGTCAGGGTGCACCAGTTCGAATGTGCGATACACCTTCTGCTGGATACGCGCGCACGTCTGGGCCACTGAATTGGAGATTTCCTGCACCATCTTGTCCTGGAACTCCTGGCTGCGGAATTCAGGCAAGACGCTGTAGAACTCTCCCGCAAAGGCGTAATCGCTCTCGAGGTTCCCGGACCACGCCTTGGAGGAGACCTGCGCAATCCAGTCGCGGAACTCTGGTCCAAGATCGGGTACGCTTGGTGGCTGTGTCGGTTTGGCTGCGACATCCTGCTTGTCCAGGCCGATCCGGTACCGCTGAGAGTCCGGGTAGGCGAACATCCGGGCCTGTAGGACGGGGTCCTCGGACGCCTCCACGCCGGGGACCATGTTGGAAGGCGAGAACGCGAGCAGCTCGACTTCGCTGAAGTAGTCTTGCACGTTATTATTCAGCGTGAGCTTGCCAAACGGCACCTGGGGAATAACCTCCAAGCCCTTGGGGTACGTGCCAAGATTCCAATGCTTGGTCAGGTCCAGGATGTTGAAGCCGAGCTTGGGGGCGTCCTTGGGATCGATGACTTGTACATTTGCCGTCCAGCTCGGATAGTCGCCCCGAGCAATGGCTGCGTAAAGATCCCTGGTTGCGTAGTCGGGATCGTTGTCGTTGTGGCTCTCTGCCTGGCTGCCCTCTGTGAAGTTTGGGCCGCGGTCTGCAGACAGGAACATATGGACATATTTAAAAGTCCCATCAGGCATCACCCACTTGTAGGCATGGCCCAAGTAGCCGCTCAGGGTGCGCCAGCTAAACATGGTGCCAAAGTCACTAAATTGTAGGAGCACCATGTGGATCGATTCATGGTTGTCCGTCACCCAGTCCCAGTACATGTTGGGATTCAGCAGGTTGGTCTGGGGGTCTCTGCGCTGTGCATGCATCATGGCAGGGAATTTGGCCGGGTCGCGGATGAAGAAAAAGGGGAAGTTGAGGCAAACCCAGTCCCATTCGCCCTGTTGGGTAAAGAACTTGGTGGCCATCCCCTTCAGATCTCGCACGCCGTCTGAGGACCCGCGCTCCAGGCCCGTCGTTGAAAAGCGAGTCACACACGGTGTCTTTTTCCCAACCCCCAGCAGCATGTCGACGTTGCATATATCCGAGATATCGGCAGTCACCTATATTCCCAAGTCAGATGGCGGATCCTGGGTGTACAGTGCGTAGCAGCTTCACGAGCCTACCTCAAACTCTCCATAGGCTCCTGCACCTTTCGCGTGGACAGGTCGCTCAGGAATCTTCTCACGGTTGAACTGGGACAGGCCCTGGAGCATGTTGGCTTCGTCCGCTGCTGTGCGCCTTTCCAACAGTTGTGTGGTGTTTTTTGCGCCCACCACGGGGCATCTTGCTGCTGTTCCGGCCATGGACTGTATTGGCGCTGCCAGTGGAGCGTAGTAGATCTCGATACGCTAAAGGCGGAAAACAATTCTTGCAAGGAGTGATACGCAGAGAACGGGGCTAGGGAACCATATGAAGTCAGTGCCTCTTGGTGTGCAGCCTCCAGCCGGTCCAGATTGTGCCCTCGGGCAATGGTATCAACCACCCCTTCGCATTCTGGCTCACCAATTCCCCCTGTCGATACAGCCTCTCAACACGAATACTCGTCCCCACACGGTCGTTGGGCCAGAATGTTGTGTGGGTTGCATTCCTTTGACCGCTCCTTTTGTGTCACCTCGGTCAACCCAGGGCTTCAGTTACCGGTGCTGCAGCGGCCAAGCAAGGAATTCTCATGCACTCTCGACAGACATCATGTCGTTGGTCTCACTTACCCCTGCTTGGCCGCCCTACCTTCGACATGCATGCAGCCCTTCCTTTGTGTAACAGCTCCCTCGACTGATGATTCCCGGCCACGCCCTTGCTTGGTGCTCAATATCATCGAATACTGGATGGCTGGTCGATGGTCAGTACTGGAATGTGCGTCTCCCAAGTCCACATAAGGCAGTACAGAGTGCACCTCACCACCTGGCTTTTCTCTTCTCATTCAGCTAATCTCCCATAACTCTTCCTGTTGCCAATCCTATCTATCCTCCAACTTATTCCGTTCCTTGCAGCCTGCTGCTCCGTGCCAACTCACAATGACCCTTTCCACGACCGCCAACAACATCAAGCCCACTTCCACTGCCGAGTTTTCGGATATCCTCCACACGGCCAGGTTCTATGTCGACGCCCTCCGCACCGGGGATGTAGACCACAGTCGCAAGGGCTTCCACAAGGATGCCACCATGTACGGCTACCTTGGCCCCCAGTTTTCCGCTGGCCCAATCGATAATCTGTTCAATCTCATCCGCGAGAAGGGAGAAACCCCGGACTTGACCTACCACCTCACTGTCCTCGCCACTACTCCCACCACCGCGATTGTAGAGGTTGACTCGGAGCTTGAGAAAGAGGGCTTTAGAGACCACTTGGTCCTAGTCAAGGTTGATGGAAAATGGCAGATTGTTAGCAAGATCTTCCACATGTATGACGCAAAGGCCTAGGTCCTGTACCGTGTTTTTTTGACTTGCCCAGATTCGAATCATCTGTTCGCGCTCCCAATATTATTTCTACAGACGCTACCTTTTCCTCTCTTGGTAAAAAATGCAAAAGAATGCGAAGCTTTACACGGGCCTACTAGCTGAATAATAAGGAACCTCTGTTATTTCCTATCAACCCTAGCTTTGTCTCTCACGACGCAGCCCAAAGTTTTTCCCATAGACCCAGGTAGAAGAACTAATCTGCATTGGTTGCAAACCTCAGACTGAAGTAGCTCGATCTTAAGCCCCTCTGGGTCCAAAGTTGTCAGTAAAGAATTGCAAGAGAGTGGTAAGTCCCGTTCCGTCTCGTCCTAAGGCTTGTGCTGTGGCTCGCTTCAACTCGGCGGCATTCTTGACGTCGTTCTTTTCGTGGAAGCAATAACCACCACTGAGCTGCATGAAACCTATAAACCTCTTCAGGACCTCCAGTTCAGGAACATCATAGGTCTCAAATGCCTCCCAGGAAGGTAGAACCGGGATATATCGCGCCTTCTTGCCCGTAGCTACAGATCGGTTAATAACAGGGCAACACGGCAGTGGGAAGAAATATAGGGCACACACCACTTTCAAACGCCGCAACGATATCCTTGCATGTCTGAAGATCACTGATGGCCTGTATATATGCGCCATCCCACTTCTCTGGGTTCAGCAGGACTCCGTGCACTAGGTCCCCGAAGTCGCCCTTCATATCTATCCAGGGAATCTGTCCCTGGCCGCCAATCTGCGGCAGTCTGTATGTGAGGTAGCCCTCCTCGTCTTCGGCGTGGGGAAATCCTCCAAAGCAACTGCTCTGGTCTTTATCTAAAAAGTTCTCAAGATACCAGCCGGGCCCAATCGCTGTAAATGTCTTGAAACTTTTAGTGGACCGGATGTATTGCTCGGTCTCCCATTTCTCTACGGGCCATGGGTGGTGAGTATCGATATGATGCACATAAGCTCCGTGGCAGTGGCTCACTTACTGTCGTATGCGTCAAGCTGTAGTTTACCTTGCGTCATTTCTGAGCAGGGTGCCCCCGAGCTATACACGAGGTGCGGCACACTGGCCGCAATGGCGCTGTCAACCACAATCTTCCCCAAGTCGAATTCACTCGGGCCATTTTCGTCGAGGAATATCTGTTCTTTGTCAGTCCTTAGAGCACCTCGAGATTACTCTCCGTCTCGCCCTACCGGATCGAACGAGTTCGTATTGATGAAGATAGCCCATGATCCCCGGAACGCCTCAACCATCTGCTCAGCATTCCAGCCATCTGCTTTGAAGAGTTGCACTCCCAGTGCCGAGAGCCGCTTGCTGGCATCGGAATCCGGGTTTCTGGTTACAGCTCGCACTGTGAACTCTGGGTTATGGATAAGGGAGCAACAAACAGCGCTTCCTTGGTTTCCTGTAGCGCCGAAGACGGTGATCAACTTCGTGATAGACCCCATATCGTGTTGCCGTGACTTTTCAAATATGTAGAATCTACGTGAAGGCGGACACCGTAAGTATTTGAATATGGCATATAGTCGCTGGAGAGTCCTTCAGCTGGCCATATCACACGCCCTAATGGTTGGGATGTCGTGTCTTACAGGAAGCTACGTGGTATCCAAGCTACCAGTGGCTGGCTTGGCCGAGACCCCTTTGGTCAAGGATCTTCCATGGAAGGGCTCAGCATTTTGGTCCCACTCAGTTCAAACCGATGCAAGTAATGAAGAAGCCTCCTTGGTCACATTCCTCTACACCCTTCCTACCGTCTAGACCAATCAATCTACGTCATTACTGGGATATGTCCGACGTCGGTGTCCACCTCCTTACCTGTGGTGGGTATGCAGCTTGAAGAGTACCGGGCGACTTACCCATCTGTGAGGGCTGGAATAACTGTAACAGTTCTTCGAACATGGCGGTGAGACCTCTCTCCTCGATACACCCCTCACAATCTGGAAGATACATTCCCGTCTTACGATGCCTTGCTTTCCAGTGTCGCGGATGTTACACAGCGGTGGATATTCATCCCTGACTGGCCACGCCAGCCCTTGCCTTTTATCCTTCCCTGATTTATCCGCCGTACCAAAAGGTAAGGGCTATGCAAGAAGCATCATCACTTGGGCAAGAAGCTTTCCCCGTTTTGATAGCCACTTGAATGGTTTTATGCGCTTGATTTGAATGGTGGACGGACTGCGATATAGTTCGTATACCTTTGTTGTTTATTCGACCCAGCCTTTAACCCTTTCTGGCGCGGAAACTAGATGACTTCCAGCATAGTCCCCTTTCTGTGTCTCTGTTTGGCGTTGCTGGTGGCGTATACCTTGTATAAGATTCAACCAGCAGGGCCAAACTTGCCAACCATTTCATTCTGGAATATCATCTATGACGTGTATGGCGGCATTCCTCGCGCCAGCTTCTACGACAGCCGAGTGCGCCCGAGCCTGGAGAAGTATGGTGCTGTCAACTTGTGGCACGCCGGCCAGTGCATAGTGCTTGTCACGAAGCTAGAGTTTGTGGCCCAGACCTTCCGCAACAGCTATGTCTGTGTGAACGGAGGGAGCATCAAGAAGGCTCCGTACTCAGCGGCGGCACGTATGTTCGGTCTGAATACCATCGACTCTAATGGCGACCTCTGGAGGCCGTTCACGGAGATCATCAGACCTGGTATTCAACGCAGGTTTGACTTGACCTCGATCAAACGAAGATCCGCGTGACTCGCCCAGCAGTTATTGCAGGATCAGGAAAGCCCGCCCAGAATCGGTGTCATATTGGATAGGCACATTCTCAATTGGACTATCTCTGTCTTTACGGGGTGCTTCCGCGACCTGGATCCGGATCGCCTGGCCGATCATATCCAGGCCCTGCAGGAGAAGATAGAAGCGAAAAAGGACGGCATTGCAACATGGCTTCTGTCAGTTGTATTCGCAGTCTTCCCCATGTTCGAACGCTTTCACTGCCTTCTCCCTTCCGGAGACCGTGGCGTTCGCATTGTGGACAGACTCGAGGAGTCACGGATGGGGCTGGTGCAGAAAGCTCGCATTGGAAGCAGTATCTATTCCCAGGGCTGTGATGAGAAGAAGCTGGCCCACCGGCTAAGTGACGCATATGAACAAGGCCGAATCTCACAGTACCACCTCCGCTGCAATCTTAAGCAGCTGTTTATCGCGGGGGGTGGGGGGTTAAGGAAGAGAATGATCTGGTATATTCGAGTCAGGGTCTTATTGAAGCTGCCTAGTGGAGTTTAAAACGGTAGATAGGCTGTCATTCGCATCTATAAGTCGCAAACTTTCGAATCCAGAGTAGACATCGGTCATTTTATATAGTATTGGGCACACGGAATGCCCAACAGAGAAAAGCGTGGAACTGTAGAACGCTTGTCGCACAGATATATATCTGTCAATGTATATAAGCACAATCGTAATACTTATATTCTAGAAACAAAAATACTGCCCACTTCTGTCTCTCGGTCTCATTCCTAAATACCCGCAATGCTGGAACATCCTGGGCAAACGTCAAGCAATCATCCAGAATTGATTTTATATTCGGACGGTGGCTGGCTGAACATGTCCTTCATGTACGTTCTCAGCAAAGGTTCATTTCCTTATGCCCTCGCAATTCTCTGAACTTCTCTTTAACCCAATCCTCGCAAACCAAGGTATTCTTGTCTGCGTCTGGCCCTCCTGTCAAGGGACACATGGATGCTGAGCCGATAAGTCGCCCCAGGAACGCGAAGCTATATCCCTCCGACATGCGCCTTCCGGGAATTGACGCCACGCGATTGACGGAGCTCTTGAGTTTGCCGGAGCTCCATATGGCCATTGCATCGCCCAGGTTGATTACTGCACAGTTGCGCCGTGGTACCACGTACAGTCATTTGTCTTGCGAGCCTCTACCGTCTCCGTACGACACTTGAAGACCCGGAGTATCAGCGAATAGGATTTTGAGTTAGCCATGGTCCGTATGAGCCACCTGGGGAACGCTGAAGACGTTCTCGTGGCCTCCGTTCTCGTAGCGGAGCAGGCGAATAATGTCGAAAGAAGCATCTGGGCCTCCGTGCAAAGCCTCGAATGAGTCGCTGGGCGGAAGATTCAGCTCAGCAGAAAATCCCCGACATAAAACCCGGAGAATCTCATAAGAGGGCCGGGAGAAGCCCCGTAACTGCTCTTGGTACGTCTCCAGCGGGCGCGGCCTGCGCGACAGCTGCCCACTCTTTAGCTCCCGGCAGGGGACCTTGCAAGAGGCGGGACCATTAGAACCTCTATAGAAGGCACCTTCTTAGACACAATATTCGACTTACGGCGTAGCTTTCAAAGCCATCACGGTGGCCTGGCAGGCCGCCAACTTTACGGCCGACAGGTTTATACCTAGAGCTTCCGCATCAGCACCGACGCCCGGGTGGGAGGAGGAATGCAGGATCTAGAATGCGGTGCTGTACCCATTGGTTTTGTACCGGCTTATACAGTCCACGTCGAGCTTTATCTTGTCTTCCAGCGGCAATAGAAAGAGCTCCTCGCATGCGGAGTATATGTCCTGCACCAGCCCCCCCCCATTGGCACTGGTTCATTGCCTTCGGGCATTTCCAAATAAAACATTTCGTCGCATCTGGCAGCCCGCGCGAGTCGGCGGGCGGCATCATCTGAGCCCTGGGACAGCTGTCCGAGGTTCACAACTTCCAGATCGGCCACCTGGCTGGGGGGTATTGTTAAAGTCATGGTCAAGGGTAAGGTCCGTCCGGCGAGATTGCGTTCGTTGCTGTAGCTAGTTGAAGATTGAACAACACGACTTATTGACAAGAATAATCATCGGATGACCACGCGTAGATTCCATTTATTCGGAATGTAATATATACAGACCAGCCTTAGCAAAGATTCCAATAGGCGATGACGACTGCCCTGTAGCAACGTAAGGGCAGTGAGCATCATAGCTGCGGACCAGCTCATCTTCGTTACTGCCTGGATGCTGCAGATCCCTTCTAATGTCTCCTGCATGCACATTCCTCATGACAATGAGAATGTGTTTAGCCGCTGTATGACAGACCATGCTCCTTGGTGGTAAACTGGCCCCTTGTCTGGCACAGTTGTATAGTCGCGGCTGCCTGGAAGTCCTTACAATCAAATGCAGAGTGACGAATGATCGCCATTGCGTGATTGCTCGGGCAATCTAGCTTGCCCCTTGCCTCAATTGTGTCGATATGTGGATGAGAGCATATGGTGACACAGGATTTCCGCCCTTTCTTAGCTGCAGCATGGGCCAATGCTTCCGGTTCGAGAGGGCATCGATAGGCGTCCCCTGCGATTCGCCGGGGAAAGAAAAGGAGAAGAGGACGGGAGCCCCTCCAGTGAGCGAGAAAAGATGATAGCCCTGTGCTCAGCAAAGGCGGCTACGTACCCGGCTCTTCCAAGGTATCACTCATCTCTCTCTCCTCGGTCTCGATCCAGGCATGGCAACTGGGACTGATAAACAGGCCAGCCACGGTGCCACGCTGGAGCAGCCATCGTTGACAACTGCACATACGGTCTTCTCCGAGCGGAAGAAGATCAGCTGCATCCTTACATGTGCTACCATGACGTTCTTGGGCCCAGTTGCTGGCACCATATACTTTCCGGCGATAGATCCATTGGCGGAGGCCTTGCACGTGTCGCACAGCAGCATTGGGCTGACCATAATGTCCTTCAAGGTATAGGCGAGTCGATCTTGAACGATACGATGTTGATGGCTAAGTCGGGACAGCTCGTTCAAGCGTTGGCACCGCTCCTTACGGCGGGACTATCGGATAGGAATGGCCGAAGACCTATTTTTCTTTGCTGCCTGGTCATCTTCCTGGGAAGCAATGTTGCCCTTGCGCTTCAGACTGATTTTGTGGCGCTTCTGCTACTGCGGTGCTTGCAGAGCTTCGGTAGCAGTAGTCTAACCATCGTGTCTGCAATAGCGATCACTGATATGATTACCAGGGCGGAACGGGGCAGGTACATGATCTATTCTTCCCTCGGCCTGAACATTGGCACCGGTATTGGACCTATCCTCGGCGGTATTCTGACTCAATTCTGGGGGTGGAGAAGCATATTCTGGTTCCTGGCTATTATCACCGGCGTACCCCTTAGTATTATAATGGCTTTGTTCCCGGAGACCTGCCGAAGGATTGTGGGAAATGGCAGTATCCCCCCCCAGTGGTGGAATAAAACTCTATCGCAGCTGCTTCGGCAGCAGGAGAAGTGGCCGCCTAGTCATGAGACACAAACTATGTTTAACCGGCGGCCGGGCATACTGAACACACTGAGGACTCTCTGGGACAGGCATATAGCGCTACTCAGCTTATGCAGCGCGCTTTGTTTCTTTGGGATTACTATTGTTCTTGGTACACTTCCAACCATGATGGAGAGAAAGTATGGATTCAACCCACTACAGGTTGGACTTTGCTATATCCCCTTTGCAGTAGGGGGATTAACTGCGCGATGGACCGCAGGCACCTTCGTCAATTGGAATTTTAAGCGTCATGCCACGCACATGGGCATCCGGATAGAGCCTAACCGTCAATCACCCCAACAACTACAGATGATTCCATTGGAAAAGGCCCGGCTGCAATTAACCTTGCCGTTACTGTGTCTCTCTTCCCTGGTTATTCTATGCTATGGGTGGACCATGAACTATGATATCCATTTATCGGGGCCGCTGGTCTTGTTATTCTTCCTAGGCAACAGTACAGCTGGGGTTAATAGTACGATTACCACACTGATGGTAGATCTTCATGCCAATCAGCCAGGTGCAGTCCTAGCGGCGACTAATGCGTTGAAGGATCTAACTGCAGCGGGTGCCGCTGCAGCCGGCATACCCCTGGTGGATTGTTTGGGATTTGGATGGACTGGTGTTCTTCTAGGCGTCTTGTGGCTCCTGACTTCGCCGGGTCTCTTGCTGTTATACGTGCGAGGGCGTAGCTGGAGACAGAGGCAGAGTGAAGAGTATCAGCCTTAATTTATTAATAAAGCTTCGATTTCATAAAGAAAAGCAGCAGCTAGGCCATATTCTAATGGCTCTCAATGTTGGACATGCTGAACCTTCACCCACCGACCCAGAGTAAACCACAATGATACACGATGGATACCATGACCAATGTAAAGAACAAGGCTTGAGGATCAAAGTGCTGTGTCTTGTTTCTATGGCCAAAGGATACACGACATGGGACCTTGGGTCAAACGACCTTTTGCGCTCTGGATAGACATTCCACCTAAGAATAGATTACATTTTCCCTGGGGGGCATAGACAGCTTCTGAAAGTGACCGGTTACTGGAAACCTATCAGGACCCTTGAGGGTAAGCTGGACACTACCACCTCCCTTAACTGCGAGTGCAGTGGACCCATCTGCGGTGCTGAAAAATCCCCTTTTTGCACGATTTAATATTATTGATAATATGTATATTAGCTCCGGTGTCTGCTAGTCATGTATCTGGTGTATAGGAAGTGCGTATAAAACTAGATATTATTACTCTCTAGAGAATACCTACTAATAAAAACTCTCTAGTAGAATACTAATACTTTATATAGATAATTAAATATACTATTAAGATATATAATTATTCTAAGACTGAAACCAGGGCCCTTCTAAATATAAATAGAGAGATACTACAGCTTAGTCTAGGTAAGCTTTCTAGTAATTCTTTGCTGAGTTCTCTGGTGCTTGTTGTAGATATTATATATAGTTACTATATAATAGGCCTGCCTGTCAAGGTAGAGTTTTATTATATACTAACCTGAGATTATTATATAATAACTAAATTGAAATAGTATCTATAATAATATAGCTGATAGATAGTTTATACAGAGCCATGTTATTAGATATATAGTATAGAGTAAGGGAATAGAGAGATTATTAACTATAACTCTCTGCTTTCTAGTACTTTCTAAGGCTTATATCTGTATTCTCTGGCAGATAGTCTATAAGATAGATATCTAGGGCCATGTCATTAAGGATAACCTGGTCCTTATATACCCTAGGCAAGACACTATCTATGAATAGTATTCTTAGTATTATATAGTGTTAGATAATACTATGCCAGGTCGTATATAGCTTAGCTATGTTAATATTAGATATTATACCTGATAATCAAGTATACTATTGAACTCGCCCCTGGTAGTGTCCTATATCCCTTGCCTGACTGAGAAGAATATCCTTAATCCATCTGTATAAAATCTTATATATACTCAAGGACTGGCCTATAAGATAATACTATTATAAGTAAGAGAAAGGAGAGGGAAATTACTGAGTATATAGCTCGGTTCTAGGTTAATTAGTTCCTGGGAAGTACTGCTGAGTATGAACCTAACTATAGATAGTGCTCTGTAAATCTCTCTATTTATTATATATAAACTCGAATTGCAGGCTACTATTAGTTATATAGGCTGAAATATCTATAATAGATGGATAGTAAGTAGCTTATCTAAAGTTATAAACTCTAGTCAGCTTCTTGCTAAGATAGAATAGTAAGTTCTAGTACTTAGTCTATTAATATAAGCCTAGATAATTGAATATAATCTCTGGTAGCCTGTGGTACTTGAAGCTAGCTTTGCTGTTAGTATTCAAGTAGTGGGAATAGAAATATATCTATTTATTTATTAGAATCTGCTGCCTGTTGTTTTTAGTCAGGTAAAGAGCATCCTTCACTAAATACTTGGATGTTACAGCCACCTTTACTAGCTAAATAGTAGTAAACCAGCCCACTGTTCTCGATAAATATATATCCTGCATCCAAGGCTCTCGGCCGTGGCCTTCATTAAAGAGCGCTGGCGGAGGCCTCAAAGCAGCAGAGAATGGGCACGGTGAAGCTACAAGGCTACTTTTGTCCTACGCGTACCCCACGCGCAAAGAAATATCAGGTGGCCATGACGATCTATGGGCTGCATTCAGCGTGGCGGTTAAAGGGGGGCACTTGTCTGTTGTTGAGATTTTTCTCGACTCCCCTGAGTTTGTTGGATTAGTTTCTGGCTTTTACCAGTTATGGGCATTACGCGAGTCAAAGAAACTTGCATATAGCGAAATGTATAAAGTGCTTCTGAGCTACATGCCACCCAGTACCTGGGAAAAGTTGATAGCTCACTAATTCATTGGATTACTAGTGACATTCGACTCGTCTTTGAAAGTATTGATATAAGGCTTATTCCACAGGTTCAATGATACACCTCTTTCCAGGTTCTCATGTTAACGGACCGAAGGAGGGTTACCGACGAAGTCCGAGAATAGCCCTAATAACTGCCATACATGGCGGGATGGGATTCTCACCCGATGGCAAGATAGAATAAGGTTATTCGGCGGTCTACATATAATTCTAGGCCCTGGAGATCGAAGGAGGATCTCCACGGACCCCAAACCATCTCCTCGGGGACTGCCATAGTTATTGTGGTTGATATGACCCTTTGACTGGTAGGGTTCCGCATCCGGGCAATCAGATGATTCGGTTCCCAGATATCGCAACCAAACTTTACTGACAGACCGCCGTAGCCGGGGTATATAGCGTGCCGGGCTGTTCCTTGGTAGCTCCCTGGCGTGCATCATGGGGTCCCGGCTGTGGCGGCAGAAGCAATATATTAATACCTTGGGGATTACAACACAGGTCGTGATTCTGCTACAGATTAGTCGTCTTATAGATTCAGTAATTAACAGACTGGCCTACGATTATCAACCACAAGATGCCTCCCCGAGTGATCAATGGGTGGGCGCTGATCCGGCGCCTTGCAGGGCCAGTCCCTATGCGAAATAGAGCAATGTCGCCATATATTGGTGAACAACAGTTCTCCTTGCTACCAGTAGGGAACAGCCAGCTATGCAGACCTCGATTTTTATCGTCAAGTAGCCGGGCTATGGATGAGAAAAACACCCCAAACCGGCCCCTATTAGTCCGCGTACTCGCCTACGCCACGCCTGTCATCCTCAGCATCGCCTTATACTCAAGATACCAGGGCAGTATACGGATGGACACATTAGAGGAGATAAAAAGGTTTCCGGCCAACCCAAGCAAGACCTGGGAATCTGACTCGGACGAGACATCCCAGCCACTTCTGAACATTAACAACAGCACCACCATCTCCCCTCGCGAAGACATAATAGAAACCACCTCAGACCTCCCCATGGAAGAAGCAATCCTCACAACGGCCCCAAATGTCCCTCCATCAATAACGCGCAACTACCCCGTTATCCTCCGCGTCCCTCTAACCTCAGCCACCCACATCGCCCAACTCACAAGCCAATACAAATACGAACAATGGAACTTCAACGGCACCGTCCCGGGCCCATTCATCCGCGCGCGCGTCGGAGACATAGTCGAACTATCGCTAACAAACCGCGACGACACAGGCAACCCGCACAACATCGACTGCCACGCCTTCGAGGGCCCAGGGGGCGGTTCAGCCCTAACAACAACCGAAGAAGGCGAGACCAAAACCGCCAGATTCAAATTGCTCACGCCGGGGTTGTATTTGTATCACTGCGCTGCGGCACCGGTGCCCGTGCATATCGCTAATGGGATGTACGGGCTTATGTACGTCCAGCCGGCAGAGGGCGATTTACCGCCTGTCGACCACGAGTACTATGTCATGCAGAGCGAGTTTTACCATGAACCGCCGGAGATAGAAGATGACGGGCGGCTGTCGAAGCAGGTGGAGTTTTCGTATCCGAATGCGCTCCGCGAAGAACCGAGTGCAGTTGTGTTTAATGGGCATGAGAGTGCGTTGACCAGGGATAAGCCGTTGAAGGCTCGCGCGGGGGAGTCGGTGCGTGTATTCTTCGGCAATGCGGGTCCGAACTTGACGAGTTCGTTTCATGTTATTGGGTCGAATTTTCAGAGGTTGTATAGGGATGGGGATGTTGTGAGTAGTCCGGCGAGGTTTGTGCAGACGACGAGTGTTCCGCCTGGTGGTGCGACGATTGTGGATTTGCAGATGTTTGTTCCGGGGACTTATACGCTTGTTGATCATGCTATCTTTCGTCTGGATAAGGGGGCTGTTGGATATTTGAATGTTGCTGGCAAGCCTAGGCCTGACATCTATGGGAGTACGGAGCCGCCGGAGCCCTGTGTTGGTTGCAAGTTGCATCCTTAAAATATTGCTATTTATAAGTTGATACAGCTGTTTAAAGTATTTATATAATATATTTAATAGTCAACCCGCCGCAGGACTGACCGGTTTAAGTTTTCCTTCTTGATATCGGTGATCCCAGAAAGATGCAGCGTCAAGGCTAGGTCCCCTAGAATGGAGCGCAAGACATGTCCTACTCCTGGCTTACCTCCAATGGACAGTCCGTATATATATGGCCTGCCTAAGAGGACCATCTTTGCGCCCAGTGCCAACGCCTTGACGATATCCGCACCGCCGCGGATACCAGAGTCGAATATAATCTCAAGATCATTCCCAACTGCATCGACAATCTCCGGCAATACATCCAATGATCCAATGCCTCCATCCTGCTGGCGTCCGCCGTGGTTGGAAACAACTATCCCCTGTACTCCATACTCGACACACTTCTTCGCGTCGGCAACGGTCTGGATACCCTTCAGCACAATCGGGCCATCCCACAGCTCCTGCAAGTGCCGGATATCATTCCACGAATGGTTCGACCCAGGGAAGACGATATGCACCCACTCCGCAGCGGCAGTGCTCATATCCTCCTCAATCTCCTTGCCGTACTTCTTCTTGAAGTGCTCCCGGTACGCCGGGTCCGAGAAGCCCATCTCCACACCGATATTGTCCTTCCGGATGAACGGATTATAGCCATTATCCAGATCACTCGGCCGCCAGCCTAGCATGTAAGTATCCAGCGTCACAACAAGCACTTTATACCCGGCCTTTTTCGCCCTCGTTACCAAACTCGCCGTGATCTCGGGATGCTCATTCGACGGCCAGTACAGCTGATACCATTCTGGTCCAGAGACGCTCTTCGTTCCATCCCCTCCCTGCTTGAAATCGCCCCCTCCACCGCCATCCTCCCTCACCGCGGCGATATCCTCCATACTCGTCGCCGCCGCCGTGCTCACGATATACGTAACCCCTTCCTCCTCTGCGGCGCGCGCCGCCGCCAGCTCCCCTTCCGGGTGGAAAATCTTCTGCACGCCCACCGGCGCCATCGCGACGGGGTAATCATACGTCTGTCCAAAGAGGGTCGTCTTGAGATTCGGCAGCCGGTTTGTCTCAATGAGCCTTGAAGGCAGGATGGCCCATTTCTTGAATGCGGCGCGATTGCGTTCGTCGGTTTCGCGCCGCCCTGCGGACCCCCAGACGTATGCGAAGCTTGTTGCTGGTAGAGCCTTTTCGGCTAGGGATTCCCATTTCTCGGATTGGAATGTTATGGATGGTTTTTGGTCGTGGAGGCCTGCTTCGAAGGTGTGCGCTGCGTAGGTTGTGGGGTTTGTTTGCATTTTGGTTTCTTTTTCTTTCTGTTCCTGGATTGTATTTTTCCTGTTACCTCTTTCTTTGTTTGTTGAATTCTATCTTGGCGTCTCGGGCGCTGTTTATATTCATACTTAAATGCGTGGTGAAGTCATTGTCGGGTCAGTGTGGAACAATGACGACACCGGCAGCTGTCTCGTCGGCCGAGAGGACGGACTCTCTCCACAGCATCGGCCGGGCAGTTCCTATGGGATAAGCAGTTCAATAGGCCCGGCTCGGTCAGGTACATCGTTCTCGGGATCTTTTTTCTCGCCCGTGGTCGGATGGTCGGCATCTAGCTAGATACTTCATATGCCCGGCCGATATAACGACAACAAGAGGTCTTGTTATAATTATTATACCCAATGGAACGAATATACAATCTCCTTCCAGCCATCATCACTATTATGTTGAAAGTAGAGCTTGAGTTATATCCTGCATCACATACGAGGCCGAGAGAAGACAAGTAAAAGGGGATTAACGTACGATGAACCGAGATCGCAATGTCTCGGCTATCACGGAACAGAAACAGTGACTGGCCATGGTCGACGAGAATATCTGAGTAACCCTTTTCTTCAGAAAATATCATTTCCGCTGTCATTGATGAAAATCAAATACAGCTCGTTTCCAAGTGCCCGTTTCTTCCGCGGCGACATTCCTTCCTCGTTGTCCTCGCACTCGACTTCTTCATCAAAAGCCTCCAGGTGGGTATTGCGCCCATCGTCGCCGTAGTATAGGTCCTACAGAAATATTGGATCATTCCTATCTTGCTTCAGAATTCTATTAGCTCTCGGGCAGCTCAGAACTCCAAATGTCCTAAGTGTGTCCTGTTATAAAGCCCGGACTGTCGGACATATTGGGCTGCGGTTGGGGTTATACGTTGTGGTGAGCCGTCCTTCCTTGCTCTATCGCGAAGTTCGAACCGTACAAGAGACTCGATGTCCGTTGGTTAAGATATCAGCTTCGGGTGGCAGCGGTCATCGTATTCGGTGTGAGAGGTAGGAGAGAGCGATTCCGTTGGATTGTGACCGGAGCTTGAAATTGATCAGCCCACTTCTTTCGAGGATTGGGATCTTCACGCCATAAATAAGCGGTTAGCAGTGTTAATATTGAGATATAATGCTATCTCGGAACACAAACAGATTGGTTTGCAATGGAATTGGCAGAGTGGTGGACTTTTCAGGGCACATTAAACCTCATCTCTGCTGCTGTCTGGATTGCTCTCGACCCTGGGGACCAGTCTGCAGTGGCCCTTGGTGCTTCGCGGCGCCTCTTGACTTCGACTTTGTGAGCTAGTGCTGTGTCGCTAGTGATCTAGAAGTGATGTTCAGAATGAGTTCCACGGTGGAAATGTTGTTAGAATATTCACAAGAAAAAAAAAAGAAGAAAGAGCTACCCAGCATGAAGTAGCCTTAGGAGGAAGGAGCGGCAGGATCCAGCTATATACCCCGGTAAAAATATTGCGGAGTCTACGTAACACATCATACTAAAGTAGGAGGATGCCTGGTAACTCTACTGCCTTCATCTATCATATTCCCATGGAATCTCAGTAGCTAATCAGAACCGATTTCTCGGTCTTCCCATTTCCCGTGCCCCGGTATAGTAAGGTTGACATAAGTTGTACTAAAGTCTCGGTGGCCGACGCCGAGGGCGAAGAATGCATGATTTGGGTCAGTCAACAACACATCCCTGGCTCAGACCGCAAGTGACTTCGGCGTTATCATACCATCTGAAGGCCAATAAATTTCCATCGCGGGGTGTTCAAAGAGGGTTCCATGTAGTACACCCGTCCTGACGTGCATATCTCCTACTATATTGCATTAAAGCTCAAACCCTAAACAGCTTCTGCTCCAGAAAGTTTGGAACTGCCAGTCGGAGTCGGAGTCGATTGCCGAGCTGAATGCTTTTCGAAGGCGCGGACAGTGTCATGTGT
Source organism: Aspergillus amoenus (assembly GCA_023624915.1). Lineage (NCBI taxonomy): Eukaryota > Fungi > Ascomycota > Eurotiomycetes > Eurotiales > Aspergillaceae > Aspergillus > Aspergillus amoenus. The sequence goes on from JAMABK010000015.1 coordinate 643,488, forward strand.
TCTTTCTGTTGGCTCTATTCGAGTAGAGCCCGTTGATTACTTTGGCAAACGAATCCCTCTCTGAGCGATCTGTATGACGACGTTTCTTTGTGAGCAACACTCCCCCCGGGGAAGACCCGCCGCAAATGACTTCTGACGGCAAAGCGACAGAATCAGATCAGAAGTTATGTCGGCACCGGAAGTGCTGTTTCCGATGAGACCGTGTAACCTCAATGCTGACCAGTTGACTTGCTAGGGCTCCCGGAACAACGACTGATCCGCTGAGTAAGCGGAGGTATCGTGGCAGTCTATTGGACAAATAAGTTACCCAGAACAGAACAATGCAGCTGGAGGCAGGAGGCGCATGGAGAATGTTCGATCCGGGATCCGGTCACAACAAATGTTATTATTGACAAAGTTAGAAAAGGAGCTGGTTGCCTTTGGAATTTTCTCTTTAGGACCATTTTCCAGCTTGCCGTCCTTTCGAGCTGCCACCTGGTACTATTTTGCTCCTCTCACTTCCTGCTGTTGGTGCCCAAGACTGAATACGACTCTTAGCCCTGCTACAGGGCTGGATATTTCCCATCATGCCACCGACTGATGCTGACACCCTGGAGGATAACGATCGTGTAGCCCAGATCTTCGGCAGCACGACGGGACTTCTCTCAGGGCTGAGAAACAGTGGCTCTGACCTCAGAAGTGGTCACGAAACTTCTACAACTGACGTATCCGGAGATCAAGATGCTGAACTGAAGCATGACATCGAAGAATCAGGGCGGAGACACAGCCTCGTCCAGGATCTTGCTCGCACTTTCACTTCGGAGTCACGAAGCCACCCAAATGGAGGCGTCTTCGCTCAGACAGACCCGGACTCCTTCTTGAATCCCAATAGTTCGAGCTTTAACGCGCGCGCCTGGGCTAGGGCACTTGTCGATAAGGTGGCATCTAGCGGTGCCTCGTTGCGGACCAGCAGTGTTTGCTTCCAGAATATGACAGTCTCCGGTTATAGCGCTGGCACCCGCTATCAGAAGACCGTCCCCAACGTGTGGCTGGAGGCCATAGGGCTTGCACGCCAGACATTGGGCCATGGGCAGAGCCATGCTGCCATACTGCGCGAATTTGATGGTGTCGTACAAAGGGGAGAGATGCTGGTGGTCCTAGGGCCTCCTGGATCTGGATGCAGTACTTTTCTCAAAACCCTTGCTGGGGAGACAAACGGCCTCTTTGTCGATAAGCAGTCGTACTTCAACTACCAGGGCGTGACTGCCAAGGAGATGCACACCCATCATCGGGGTGACACAATTTACACCGCTGAAGTTGATGTTCACTTCCCTATGCTCTCTGTTGGCGAAACTTTGACCTTCGCTTCGCGCGCTCGCAGGCCGCGGAACTTACCGTCTGGTGTTACTCCTTCTATGTTCTCTGACCATCTACGGGATGTGGTGATGGCCATGTTTGGCATCAGTCATACCAAGAACACAAAGGTTGGCAACGAGTATGTCCGGGGTGTTTCCGGTGGAGAGAGGAAGCGCGTTACGATATCCGAGGCAGCTCTTTCTGGCGCACCATTCCAATGCTGGGATAACTCAACGCGAGGACTAGATAGCGCGAACGCTATCGAATTTTGCAAGACGCTGAGATTGCAGACGGAAATATTCCAGAGCACCTGCGCGGTCTCCATATATCAAGCACCCCAGAGCGCGTACGATCTCTTCGACAAAGCCATAGTTCTCTATGAAGGTCGACAAATCTTCTTTGGCCGCGCTGATGAGGCTCGTCAGTACTTCATCGATCTAGGATTTGAGTGTCCTGAGCGTCAAACTACCCCCGATTTCTTAACGTCCATGACCAGTCCGCGGGAGCGTATTGTCCGTGTCGGATTTGAACACAAGTCCCCCAGAACACCAGATGAATTCGCCGCAGCCTGGCGCAACAGTGAGGCCTACCAGAGGTTGCAAGCCGAGATTGAATCGTACAAGGCCGAGCACCCAATCGACGGAGCTGACGCTTTGAGATTCCGCGAGCTTAAACGAGAGCAGCAGGCGAGGGGCCAGCGGGCGAAGTCCCCTTATACTCTGTCTTATAAGCAGCAGATAGGCCTGTGCTTGTGGCGTGCATATCGACGCTTCGCTGGGGACCCCTCTCTGACAGTCGGCATGCTGGTTGGTAATATTGCCATGGGGCTAATCGTCTCCTCCATATACTACAACTTGAACCTTACCACAGGAAGCTTCTTTCAGCGGTCTGCTCTTTTATTCTTTGCAGTGCTGATGAACGCCTTCAGTTCTGCTTTGGAAATTTTGACACTTTACGCTCAGCGGGGAATTGTTGAGAAGCATGATCGATATGCCTTCTACCACCCGTCTGCTGAAGCAGTCGCCTCTGCTTTGATGGATATGCCGTACAAGGTTTTAAACACCATCGTCTTCAATTTAATTATCTGTAGGTCTCTTCTATGCAGACTATGGCCCTCGAGTTTCCTTAATTGAGTCTGAGGGAGTATATTCTGACCGTGGCAGACTTTATGAGCAATCTTCGTCGCGAACCCGGCCCATTCTTCTTCTACTTATTTACATCCTTCCTTGCTGTACTAGCAATGTCTGGCATCTTCCGTACCATCGCTTCTGCCTCTCGTACCTTGTCGCAAGCCATGGTACCAGCAGCTCTTCTAATCCTAGCACTTGTCATGTTCACTGGATTCGTCATCCCAATTGACTACATGCTGGGCTGGTCTAGGTGGATCAACTACATCGACCCAATGGCGTACATTTTCGAATCACTCATGATCAACGAGGTTGCCTCCACTTCCTTCTATACTTTGCCTATTTCATTGGGGTGCTAACTCAGAACAGTTTGCTGGTCGTCAGTATCTCTGCACATCATTTATCCCAAGCAGCACGGTTAAGGGGTATGCGAATATCAGCAACGAAAACCGCATATGCTCGGCCGTTGGCGCTGTTGCTGGAAACGAATATGTTCAAGGAACAGACTATATCAAGGCGTCCTTCCAGTATGATCCTAGCCATAAATGGCGGAATATTGGGATTGTGATAGGATTTATTATGTGTGTCACCCCTTCCCTTGTCTATATGGTGCTTGATTTCCTAACAGTTATTAGTTTCTTCCATGCTACGTATATGATGTTCACCGAGATTGTCACAGCAAAGAAATCAGAGGGCGAAGTTCTTGTCTTCCGTCGAGGACATCGACCCGCGCAGTTCAAAGAGAGTAAAAGTGACGCTGGACTCGGCAATCCGCAGCCTTCGAGCGCTTTGGCTGTTGCTGATACTGTTGAGGCAAGTATGCCTAATAAAGAATCCGGTGCTATCCAAGAGGTAACGAGTGTGTTCCACTGGAGGTATGTCAACGCTCTACCTTACTCCCCAGTACCGCTTGAGTGTTAGTTAACCATTGACCCCACAGTAATGTCTGCTACGACGTTGATATCAAGGGCAAAACCCGCCGAATTTTGGATAATGTCGACGGCTGGGTAAAACCCGGGACATTGACAGCGCTTATGGGCGTATCGGGCGCTGGAAAAACGACTCTTCTCGACTGCTTGGCCGATAGAGTATCAATGGGCGTTATCACTGGTGAGATGCTTGTCGATGGTAATCCCCGAAATGCATCATTCCAGCGAAAGACTGGATATGTCCAGCAGCAGGACCTGCATCTGGAAACGACCACAGTTCGAGAGGCGCTTAACTTCAGTGCTCTTCTTCGTCAGCCAGGCCATGTTCCCCGGAAAGAGAAGCTTGCTTATGTGGATGAAGTGATCAAGCTCCTGGACATGGAAGAGTACGCAGACGCTGTTGTCGGTGTTCCTGGCGAAGGACTTAATGTTGAGCAGCGCAAGAGATTGACCATCGGGGTTGAGCTTGCAGCTAAACCACCGCTGTTGGTGTTTGTTGATGAGCCTACTTCTGGCCTTGACAGCCAGACTTCCTGGGCTATTCTTGATCTCCTCGAAAAGCTCACGAAGAGTGGACAAGCTATCCTGTGTACTATTCACCAGCCTTCATCCATGCTCTTCCAGCGGTTCGATCGCCTGCTATTGCTCGCGAGTGGCGGAAGAACCGTTTACTTCGGTGACATTGGCACGAATTCCAAGCACATGATATCATACTTTGAACGCAATGGCGCACCTCCTTGCCCACATGGTGCCAACCCTGCAGAATGGATGCTCGAAGCCATTGGCGCTGCCCCAGGGTCAAGCAGTAAGGTGGATTGGCACGCCACATGGAGGGAGAGTCCAGAATCCCAAGCCGTCCAGGCTGAGCTCCAGCGGTTACGAACAAACAGGAAAGAGATTGTACCTCAAGCCGAGGACGCTGCCAGTTTACGTGAATTCGCTGCTCCATTTGGCTTGCAGCTTTGGGAGGTCACCCACAGAGTCTTCCAACAGTACTGGCGTACTCCTTCTTATCTATACTCCAAGGCCTCTCTGGTTACCTTGGTCTCGGGCTTCATTGGTAAGTACTAATATGCTTCAGCATTCTGTCCACCCTTATGCTATATGCTAATTTCATCTCAGGGTTCACGTTTTTCAAGGCCCCTAATACTGTCCAGGGCCTGCAAAACCAGATGTTCGCTATGTTCAATCTCCTGTCAGTCTTCGGCCAGCTTGTGCAACAGACGATGCCGTATTTCGTCATTCAAAGATCACTCTATGAGGTCCGCGAACGCCCTTCTAAAGCGTATTCATGGAAGGTATTCATGCTGTCTCAAATCCTCGTCGAAATCCCCTGGAACACAGTCATGTCGGTTGTCATGTTCCTCTGCTTCTACTACCCTATCGGGCTATACCAAAATGCCCAACCCGCAGACCAAGTCGCCGAACGAGGCGCACTGTTCTTCCTCTTCCTGTGGGCATTCATGATGTTCACCTGCACCTTCACCGACTTCATCATCGCCGGAGTCGAAACCGCAGAGCAGGGCGGGAATTTAGCCAACCTGCTGTTCATGATGTGTCTGATATTCTGCGGCATACTAGCGGCTCCAGGCAGCTTTCCACAGTTCTGGATCTTCATGTATCGCTTGTCACCATTCACATACATGGTCCAAGGCATGATGACAACCGCCGTCGCCAATACAGACGTCGTCTGTGCCGCGAATGAACTGCTCCATTTTGCGCCACCGTCGGGACAGACCTGTGGTCAGTATATGCAGGCCTATATTGACTCCGCTGGTGGGTATTTGCAAGACAATAATGCGACGGATCTATGCACATACTGTACTGTTGGCAAGACCAATCTGTACCTCAAAGGCGTTAATGCGTTCTATGACCAGCGGTGGAGAAACTTTGGCATCTTCGTTGTCTATATTGTCGTCAATATCTTTGGGGCGCTGGCTATGTATTGGTTGGCTAGAGTGCCAAAGAAACCACTCTTTGGGGGGAAGAAGAAATAGTGTAGCACTAGATCTTCATAGTATATTTTTAGAATACTCAGAAACTCAGCCCTTCTCCGTCTATTTTGGTCCAGTCTCTTGTACTCTGTCATATAGTCTATCTGTCTGTTTCATCTACACTGACTCTTGTCACCCACTTGGCGGGTACAGGTTCGTATTTTGCTCTAACATCGTCCCAAGAATCTAAAACTAGCCGAAGAAGCGATCGGTAATAGTAAGGCCAGTTAATTTTGTTCTACTGGTAGGTTTTGCAGGTGAGTCATATTAAAGGACATTAATTCTGTCGTATTCATCATCTCAACCGAAGGGTGGAGATATATATATCTGACATGCAAAACACCCGACGACGGGTAACGCCAATTGCAGTTGAATGGACAGATGGTATTATTCGGTATATTTCTACGCTCAACGGAGTGTCTCTAGATAACAGATTACTGATATTAATGGTAGCATTAATCGTAGACAAGGATTGTATTACGCTGAATAAATGATCAAAAGTTCAGCGTAAACCATTCCAATTAATGAATTATAAACAGGCCTCAGCCGAGAGAATGTGCAGAGTATCGGTAAGGTATTAAGTATAGACCAGCCAAGCTAAGTACGACCAGATTTGTAAGTAAGTAAAAAGAAGATTATTTATTTACAAACGTATGCGTCTGATTCACTCATGGACTCGTAAGCACGCGCTTATTCGTCGTAGTCAAGGTGGGCAACCATGCGCACGGGGCCAGAAGGAACCTTGCCACCGATGCCGTCGATCCAGCGGTGCAAGTAGCCGTAGGCGTCCTTGATAATGGAGCCGCCCCTGCCGATGATGGAGCAGCCGGTGCCGTCCGCGTCGCAGATCTTCATGCCCAGGATCTCGGGCTGGTTGAGGGCCTTGGCGGCGCGAGCGGCCTCGGCCTGGATGATGGACGCGTCCCAGCCGGACCAGCCGTTGTTCTTGGTGCTGCCAAGGTCGAACTCACCCCAGGTGCAAGAGTAGCCGCCGTAGGCGTCAACGGGGAGGGAGTCGCCCTTGGCGGCACCCCAGGAGCCCTGGGAGTTCTCATCGAAGGCGACGTAGCGGATCTCGTTGGGCTGCAGGGTGAACTCGATGGCGGCGTTCCCGTTGTACCAACCGGTCATCTTTCCGTCAGGACCGATCTTGTTCCAGATGGCGACGAAGAGAGGGTCAGTCTTGCTGCCGTGGAACTGGACGACGTATTTGTATTCGGCGGCCTTTGAGGCGCTGACCTCGACCATGTTGCTACCCCATGGGGTACCAACGTTGCCGGCGTAGGTGTCCTTGTTGCCAGTGATGAGCTGCGAAGTGCGCTCGCCGAAGCCCTCGGTGCAGAAGTCGCCGGAGGGAGTGTTAGTCCACTGAGAGTGGTCGGCTTCGGTGCTGGTGGGCTCCTCAGTGGTAGTGGGAGCGACGGTGGAGGTGGACGAGGTGGTGGTCTCGGGCTCCGGGGTGGGAGTAGGAGTAGGAGTCTCAGTCGAAGTAGGCTCAGGCTCCTCAGAGGTGGGCTCTGGAGTGGGAGTTGGGGTGCTGGTAGGAGTCTCGGTGGACGTCTCGATGAAAGTGGCGGGCACGGGGGGAGGGATTGACGAGGACAGGGCAGAGCTGGTGCAGCAGGCCCAGGCGGTCTCAGTCACGGTGACAGGCGCCTCCTCAATGATGTTGTTCGCAACAGCATTGCTGTCGTGCTGGTGGCGCGCGGCGTGTCGGTGGTGGTTGCCGTGAGAACGGGCCACGGCCGAGCCGGCGGCGGCGAAGAGAAAAACGAATGACTTCCACTGCATTTTGGTACGCGATGTATCACTTCACATCAACGACCGGGGTAAAGAACGTAAACAGCTGGTGAGTGGGAAAAGAGTGACTGGTGTGGGATGTGGAGGAAGGAAAGCGAGGAGGGAGTTCGCGCGATAAAAGGAGCCCGCCCAACCCTCCAAGGCCAGCCAAGTCAGAAGTCAACAGCCAAGTGGGGAATCCAGAGACCAGACTCTGCTCCCTACGCCCAGACTGAATCGCTAGTCGCCTGGATACGGGCTAGAGCGCCGTGGTAATTTAAGGCGCCAGCCGGAGGCCAATTGCAGAGAGACCCGTGAAACGCCACGAACTGACAACAAACTCCCTGAAGTTTGAGCCCTGAACACCGCTGCACTGCTGCAGGCACAATCGCGTGGACTCACTCAGACCCCTGGCAGGGGCGCAGTGCCGTCGCGTGTTGTGCTCATTCCCTCCCTTCAAGGCGCATTCCATCCGGTTGCCCTACGACGGTCGGGCCATGTGTGTCCCTGCCAATCGTGCCAATCGTGCCAATCGTGCCAATCCTTGGTCTGGACTCTGGACTCGACTGGGCGCCAGGAGTTTCTTCCTGATTCGGGGGCTTTTGTGCGATGTTCCTGGCTAGTGTTGCGATCAGGGGTCGATCGGCGCTGGAGGGGGAAATTAACTGTGGTGGCTCTGCAAAACCATTGGACAGCAGACTGACTCTGACTCTGGGACGGACTCAAATGGACGGTGGATGGATGTGGACGCGCCAAGGGGGCGGCCTGGATGGACTGCCGAGCGTTGGCAGGGGTTGACTGAGACTGTTGCTGACTCTGATTGAGGGGACAGGGGTGTTCTTGTGTTACTGTGTTACTGTGACTGCTGTTGTTTTGTTGTTGTTCTTTGGGTCAGGAACAACCGCTGTGGATCTTACGACGAACCAGGGACTCTTCAGTTTCTGCATCTGCTTTCAATTCTGCACTCCATCTCCACAAATAACATTTATTGGCGAGAAAACTGGTCCCCTGGGTCAAGTTCGGCCCATGACCGCGAACCCCTCCACTCGTCAATCCATCCTTTGATCCAACACCCTCCTTGCCTCTCCCCGCGACCGTTTTTCACCCTCACTCCGCGTCGCTGTCATACCACATGTCATCTCTCACCTTCGACATGTCAACCTCGCCTTTCTCCCCGCGAAACACCTTTCCAGTCAACATCTCCCTCAGCGTCTCTTGCTGCCGATCACACCACCACGCGTACCGCCCGTTTGCCTGAAACGGGGTATGCGACCGCGGCCTGTACCCATGACCGTACAGCTCCCGAAATATCTTATTCCGTCGCTGCCGCAGCTCAACCTGCAAATACCGGTATGCGATCGGATCCCTCTCGAGCATATCCGCAATCTGCTCGTCCTCGGAGCCGTTGACGTCGAAGACACACAGAAAGTCGGAGAGGAGGAAGAGTGTCTTGAGGTCGAACTGCTCGATGCGCTTCTTCTGCGCGGCTTCGTCGATGCATAGCAGGCCTAGGATCTGGTAGTGGGCGCGCACGAAGCGCCGTTCTTCGGACGGCGATAGGGTCTGGGGGACCTGCGGATCGCGGTATGGCTGGGCCGGCATGTTCACGTGGTACGTGTCGACGAATTCCCCTCCGATCGAAGAAGCTTCGACAACGGTGATGAGATGCTCGCGTTCGGTCTGTCGGCTATCGGAAGGAATGCGTTCAAAGTCCTTGAGCATATCGCACAGCGCTGAGAGCTCCTTTATCGCGACCGGCGCGATACCGCTGTAGATGGCGTTGATGTGCTTGTTCCATACTCCGTATAGGTGCTTCGAGGTCCTTGCGAGGCGAGAGGCGGATGTGAAGGAGGGGCAGGACCGGAAGATCTGGATCTTCAGCTCGACTGGGAGAGCGAGGAGATGTGATTCCCCTGGCGGTGTTGCCTTGGCAATCTTCGTTTTCGACCTGGTCATTGGACCGGTCGGACTAAGTAGCTCGGTCATGGTTTGTAGGATTGTGTAGATGGCGTGGTCTGCGTAACTTGGATGGAGAGGAGAAAGGAAGAAGAGATTGAAGATGTCGTCAGTGTTGGCTTTGGTGTTGAGCTCACTTCCTCTCGCCTTCTCCGAGAAACCTCGTCACCTGATTCAGGTACCACCAGGCAGACGTCAGTCTCGTATTCTGTGCTGAGTGGATACTGACAGCTGCCAAATATGACGCGACTCTTGAGAAGATAGAATTAGTATTGAATCTGAAGCCGGAGTTCAAGTTGAGCGTGGAGGTGATTAGAGTGCGGGGTGAAGCTGAGAGAAGGTGAGATACGTGTAAGCCAGGGTAAAGCTAGCTATGATGAAAGGAATGAGAAATTCCGCAGCTTTTCTTGAAATTAGTCAGGGAAAATAAGATTCAATACTTTCAAAAGAAGATGGCTGACGTCGTTTGTAGAGCTGAAGTCTCCAAACTGCAGAGGACTTCAGCCTCATTCTGCAAACAACGACCAAGTGTTGTGCAGCATCAGTTCACCTCAGGCAACTCAATACCCAAACTCAATCAATCAGAGCTTCAGTGAGAACCAATTGAATTGATAACTCCCCAATCTCACCTTTCAGCAAAGCTTCTTTAATGCTTTCATTAGAACCTCTGCTGCCTGGCCAATGCATCATGGAGACATTCACTGGCCAAGGCAACAATGACTGCGAGAGTCTCAGGAAACGATGAAGTCGGCGAGATCAAGTTGAGGATGAAAGATAGTTCCCCTCTATTTCCGTCTAAGTCTTGCTAACCGAAGTCTGTTGCTTAGCATCCGTTTACCCTCTCTATCATCTGTCATAATGCCAGCAAAGTTCCATGGAACCGTTTACTCTTAATAACGAATGGACCGCCATCATCCATCCATTTCTCAGTCATTCTGGATCCGACCGGTCGACAGCATCCAGTTGTTCTCTGCAATGCACGGTCCTCTTCCATCCTCAGAGCCTTGCCCAGTCTCTCAGTCTCGACGCGGCGAAAATGGCGGGTTTATCAGGGCTAGGATATACACAGTCGAGGAGCCCAGACCAGAAAGAATGTCTGACAGACACACCAAGCTTTCCGCACCAGGGATGGATGAATCCTGAGACTGCGGAGTGGGCACCCTCGTTGGTTTCGAAACTGGACTGAGACGACGAAAGAATTGTCCGCCTCGAACACTGCCCTTAAAATGGTGAAGCAACCCGGCTTCGCCTCCGGAGGACTTGTGTCGGAGACTCCGCAGAATCAGCACTAAACACTGCTGATCGCACAGACGGCATCACCAGCGTCAACTGAAACATCTCACCACGCGCCGTTGTCTCGCTCTATAACACTACCATGGCAGCACTATTTTTGTCCATTATTCGGCACTATAAATGTCCCCAAATCAGGAACTCTCCCGTGGGTCGGACTCTGGAGTCGGCAGAAGCGGTAATAACAGCCTGTCATTGCTAATGATACTCCTCGGGGCTGCTTCTACGTAAGAAGTAAGACGGCTAGCCAAGGGCCAATGTTTCGCTTAATCGCACCATTGTATTCCAAAAGCAGCTATCTATACCATCACATATTCGCCCGGAAGACGGCTAGAGGACCCGATATCGTCGGCGCGCCGTATCTTCAGCGAGTACCGAATTGAGTACCCCAATCAGAAGTATATGAAGCTCAGCGAGACTGGCCAGACTAGTACGTAATCCCTGCGTCACCTTTCCAGTTTACACTTTCTAGTCTGCAGCCCTGCCCGGATTGCGAGGATCCCGCACAAATAAAATGGGGCGGTTCCAGAGTTTCTGTCAAAGATTCCACATCCTAGACCACGTTAGGCTGCTGGTCAACCTTGAAGAAAGGACAAAGGCCAGGACTGCTACCCTGAAAGAGGGTCCTCAATGTGAGAGGCCGACAAACCGGGACACCATGGCTATTTTACTGTCTCTGAAAAGACCGCCAAGAAATAGATATTTTAGGATTCTCGCGGTGGAACTGCATGGGCGATTCAAACTGGCAGTCTTCAACGAGTGTTTCGCAAGGTGGCACAACTATATCTTGTGTAGTTGGTTGGTGGTGGGTTTGTTTTGGAGAAGGGGCGCACGCTCCTTATATAGTTCCCCATTACTTTGGGTTCACGTAATTGACTGCTCCACCACAGCAATATATAGTGATAGGGAGCAGTGTTATTGAGTATACTTCAGCTGCTAGTAATATCTTAATTTATTATTCATCGCGGTCTCAGATATCAAGTAACCATTTCAAGCCCCGCACGCAGTCTTCTTGCGCCCGTCTCGAAACACTCAATTCCTGGTCATATATCCAGAAGATATGTGGGACGCCCTGCTTCAGATATTAGAATCTCCATCTGATTATGGGAATAATAAATACCTCATAAAAGTCCTGCCTGACTTCAACACCAGCCTCTTGAAGCCCACGCGCGTAGCAATCTGCATCATCTCGGAGAATATCCAGTTCGCAAACTTGGATATAAGTCTTTGGCAGACCAGCAAGGTTGCCCCAAAGCGGGTATGCCTCGGGACAGGTCTTCTCATTAGAAGGAACACCTAGTGAATCTGTAAATACGGCAAGTTAGACGGTTAGTATAACCCGGCTTGGTGGAGTATGTGGATTAGACGCTACCATGGTTATATGTCATACTAATGCGGTTCAAGTCCGCTCCATCATACTGCATCATCCAGGATTGATGAATGTCCCTATACTTAGGAGGAATTAGTGCACCATCATCCATTGCGTTGACGGTCACCGGGGCACGAAGTAGGACGCCACTTAGGTGGACCTGCTTGGCCGGCCTCTCATTCTCGGGCAGCTGGAACCAGCTTCGTGCATTCTGGGAAACGACTGCTGCTAGGTGACCTCCTGAAGAGGTCCCGCTGACCACTACCTTAACGGGATCAGTAGATTGTGTGATAAACTGTTCTATGTTTCTCTCGATGTATTGAAATGCGTCTATTCCGTCGTTCATGGGAATAGGGTATTGATTTGCTGGACTCAAGCGGTATTCCACACTGATCACTGTAACTGGAGTATTGAGGGCCATGTATCGACAAGATGCTATCGGCTATTAGCAACGTAAAGGTTTGAGGGTATGGTCAGTTGTATATACCGTCCTCTGTCTCTAACGAACCGCTAGTAAACCCTCCAGAGTGGAAGAAGATGACAACACCACGGCAATCTCTATTTTCCTTGGCAGTATAGATACGGATAGGAATTTGATGCTCATCACGGGCTAGAATTGTGGTATTCGTTACTGAGACCTGGGTAGCAAGAGCGTGGCCAGCGGGACTTGCATAGAAAAGATCGTTTCGCTGGTCGTCATCATGGCGGAGGTGAGGATTCTTCTTGAGAAATCCATCCCACTCTGGATTGATAGAAGACATTTTCGAAATATGTTTAGTGAGGCAGTAGATATGTCTCGTCCAGGCATTTATAGTGAATGTGGGCAGGCAGTCTGACTCTCGTATTCCTCGGCCGAACTTGCCAAAGGGCGTGAACTGCAATAGTAAACTTACATATTAATTTTGTTCAGATTTTATTGATAGAACAAGTCCACTAGCAGGCATCAAGCAGTCATCAACGGTCGGGCGTTGGACAATCTCCACCTGTGTTGCCCGACTCAGCCCCTCTTTATTTAACAGAGTCAGCCTCTAAACAACTTCAATTCAACAACCAACAACAACATAGACAAGATGGTGGCCTCGGAATTCCTCTCACGGCTTTTTCAGCGCACACCTCGTCGCCGGCGCCAGCAACGACAGCAGCCCCAGGAGCGCCCAGAGCAAACACCAACACCGACAGTACTACCACCACCAATACCAGAAACTCCAGCCCCACGAGGAGAGCCGTCAGTACGCATTAACCCAGCGGGATACACAGCGCGCGCCACCTTCGATTCTCCAGGGGTAAAAGACTCGACATGCAAAGTCAACGGTTCGCTCTACGACAATTACTACCTGCCCACGCTCCCATGGGAGTATCGCAGTTTATTCGCATCTATTTGCGAGGACGCTGATCGAGACATTGAAGACCGAGAACGACACCAAGCTGATACCCAACAAGCAAAATTACATTCCCAAGACCAGAGCCCGCTGTTCACGCGACTACCCCCCGAAATCAGATACATCATCTACCTGCATGCCTTTGGAGGTCGTCGAATTCACATGGACTACGATTATGGCCCGCAGCGGTACAAATCTAGTCAATGGAGCTGGTGGCATCGCGTCTGCGATGATGCTGCTGTTTGTCCCGTGAAGGAATTTGTTTGTCCGGAGACTGCGCCTGCAGAGGGCGCGATGCTGCAGCTTGGATCGAGTTCTTGGGTTAAGGATGGGTTTGAGTATAGGATTGATGCGGTGAATTGGTTACGGTGTTGTAAGATTGGGTATGTCCTGAACTAAGTTACATGCATTTTAGTGCGATTGCTGACGGTTGATGGATAGATATCAAGAGTCGCTCCCCACTCTGTACAGCTCCAACACATTCGTCCTCAGCCAGGGTATTGACCAGTTACATCGGGTGACGAGGGTAATGCCGCGCGACCACCTGGCGCTTTTAACGTCTCTTTGCATTGAGATAGACGTCTACAAGATCTGTAGGCGCCCGCCACCGAATATGGACGGGCGCTTTCGGGACTTCTATCATGGGGTTTTTGATTTGATTCGGCAACGTCTTCCGAATCTGCGTGGGTTGTCGCTTTCGATAGCGGGTATACCGAGTCCGCCAAGAACGGGGGTTGAGTGGTGTGAGGAGGGAGAGAGGCTGTGGGTTGGACCGTGGGAGGAGTTGGGTGAGAGTAGGAGATGGAAGAGGTTGGAGATTGCGGTTCCAGCGCGTTGGGTTGAAGAGTTTGAGGAGGTTGGTAGGCGGAGGGATATGAACTATGGGGAGAAGAGGTATGATCTGGTACAAGGGTTGGAATCATTTCAGAAGGGGTGGTAATTGACGCCGAGATTGATAGGAATTTTGAATGAGATGATAGCTTGGTCTAGATGGCTCGGTAGTACAGGATGGAAATATCAAAGTATGGTGAATTACAGAGCATAGTAATACAAAAGGAAGGTATAAGGCGTAGGAGAGCCTGGTGTTGGTATGAAGAGGATCGCAAAGGACAGAGTAAAAGTAAAGATGGGAGTTGCAGGATACGCCGAACACCTGCTGTAAGAACTTTGAAGCCACGCAGCAAACACAACTGCAGTTGCAATGTCAACTCGCTTTATCAAACAGCAACCGCCTGATACTGATATTCGCGACATGCGCAACAGCAACAACAGGCCGCGGCTCAGGGATTCTCGAAGGAAAGATCACATAAACAGGAGAGTCCTGTTTACTGTCCGGCCTGAATTTGTCAAAGTACGCCTTCTTCCCGGCAAAGGTAAGATGGTGATATGTATACTGATAAATCCGGTCCGTCAGCCGCGCAATGGGAGCGGGCATGCCGGATACTTCGCCAAGGGACTCAGAGGGTTCGTAACCGACACTTAGGTAGGATATACCTAGTTGTCGTGCATATGCCATGGAGGCAAAGAGAAGAAGATCGCTGATGCCCTTGCGTGCCCCAGGGGCAGCGATACAGGGATCGACGTGGTAGCCGCCCTTTGCACCGAGCCAGCGCAGCGCCGTGAAGCCGTTGACGGCTCCTGTGGGATCTCGGGTGTAGATGTATGTCATCAGTGACGGCATTAGGAAGGGGTCGTATTCTGTCACAAAGGCCTGAGGCTTGCCGCTGGAGTTACGGGCGAGGCGCCATGCGTCGTAGATTGCGACAAGCTGGGCTTCCAGCTTGAAGTCCGTGCCATGGAGGGACGGGCTGTAGATGTCTAGAGTGACGCCACCCTTGGTGGGGTTGAGGAGCTGTCGGTTCTGGGTGAGTATGCGTTTCCCACCAGTTTCGTGGATTATTTCGTTTGTTAATGGGTTGAAGACTCGGTTATTTCCGAACTGCATCATTGTCCATTTCTTGGTTGTTGATGCGTATTTAACGAGCTCCCCAGTGGCGCCGAGGATGGACATTCCCCAGTGTTTCCGCCGCCGGTAGTGCTTGAAGTCTTGCAGGAGACTGGGTATTTGAATCGGCTCGCACATTGGGTCGCCCATTATGACGGCGACCTTGCTGAGGACTTTGAATGACAGTGCTGCTGTGCCTTGGTCATTGATAAAGACACGATAGCTGGGATCCAGCAGCCCCATTTGAGAAGCAAGGCCATATTTAATAGCCAGTCGTTCGACATCTTGCTCGGCAACCGTGCCACTTAGGCTGACAATCCGGCTGCAAGATGATGGGTTGTGGCTGCTCGAGGAAGAGTTGCTCCGTTTGCTTCCCACCGAGACATCGCTAGTATAGTTGAGTGTCGTTTGGTCGGAATTGGTTGCGAGTGTGTCAGAAGACGTCCTGTTGCTGCTGGGAATGCGTTTGGGAGGGTAGTATACATGCGATGAGATCGGCGACAATTGCGACAGTGGCCCGGCTGTCGGGACCGAGAGGTGGCTGTTCAATGCATTTTCATGAGGAATTGCAGAGGACTGATTCTGGCTTAGATATTGACCGATTGTATCAGCTAGCAGTATTTTCCTACGCGGCCTGGCAGTATTGGCCGGAGTTTGCGGCGACATCTTCTGCTTCGTGGTGGTTTGCATACTTCGGAGATCTGCAATGACCGACGGGATGCCGGGGATATCGGTAATTTTGGTGGTATCTGCAAACGGTAGTTGACGGCCAAAGTTTAATTGAAGTCAGTATGATGTATGCGAGTAATTGGGGGAGTGGCAATATTCGCGGGAGGTTGTTTGGAACGGCCGAGAGGAAGGTTGCATTGAGTTGGGCACATCGCAGGTAGATATACCTCCCTAATGCTTGGCCATGGACTTGTCGACGATCTGCCAGGGTTATGGCCTTCTCCTTTCAAATGAACCCACGCAGATGACATCGTAAATGCGCCTCAGCCACTACTGAGTATGGTATCATGGCAGCCTAATGGCCCTGCTCCATGGAAACGAGCATGAGCCACGAGAAGGTAAAGTTAAACGATCGCATGGCATCTATAGAGATTTCCGAGCCAGCTGTAATTTCATGGTGCGACAGCTTTGTATCCTTGTTCGACAGGTTGTCATGGTGAGCCACAATCGCATGGTTACTGGTCGAACGAGATGCCCCAGGGAACATGGCAGCCTGCCCGTACAATTTCAATGCAGATCCTCCTGGGCGTCTACACATATTCTGATCCAACCAGGCCCCCAGCCTTATCAAAATAGGAAGGCGCACGCACTCGTACATTCTCCATTGCGTGGGTCTCGAATGTCAAGCTTCGCACAGGAACCGGGTCCACCGAGGCTTGACGGTCAGCCGGATGACTGTATTCAACAATGCCCTCGACTTCTACCTCATAAATATGAGTGCTTTTCTACGAGCTGCCCGAAACGGCGTTGCTCGTATTCTCAATTAACTGCGCCCGTTGTGCTCAGCCACGGTTAGGTCGAACGTGGATCGCTATACCGGTACTCTGCATCTTCCATTCTCGGAACGTTCCGAACGTATCTCTAGGCGGCCAAATAACCAGATCACAGGTCAATAATAAACTGGTCCCAAGGAGGATGAGCTTGTTGTCCGCGGACGCCGACCTGGCGCCGGGATATGGTGTCAATGGTTTGAGATCTCGAACGGCCTTGCCGAGTAGTGGACACAATCGCCGTTGCCCAAATACGCCCTTTTCCCGGTTGGGTCCGCTCCGGACTTCTGCCTGCGGGCGTTCTGCATCCGCTCGGAAGGGTCTATTTAAAGTTGATGAATGGAGGAATAGTGCGAATGAAGGGTTCCATTGGCTGTTGGTAGTCTTGTGCGTAGGAATTTGTATGGCTGTCAGATATTCCGTTTCCAAGGGCAATTGCATGGTTGTCACGACGTGAGTATAATAGTAATATAGGGCGAGACTCGCACGAATTGTCAAGGCTATCTTTTGTCAATTCAACTCGATTGGCAGCTAATTCAGATGCAAACTATCACAGCGACCCGGGACGGTATACCCGGAGGTCGGGATAATCGCCCCTGAATTGCACCCAGGAGATTCATCCTACGTCGGAAATATTTCGGCGGCCCTCTTGACCAGACTGGAGCCTAGCCTATTAACTGGCAGCACTTGGGAGTATTCTACCCGCCATCGAAAAAAAAGCCATCTGTATCCACGCTGGATAAGGGTATAGCTTGGACCACCTTTCCTGCGAAATCAAGAAACGATCTTACACTCGGCCGCGAGTCCGAAATGATCCGTAACCCAGATGTCCTCAAAATCATCATCCTCAGGAGGACCCTCACACTCGTCCGGCAGTCGCACATCAACTCGTGCCTTCAGACCCTGTCCAACTTTCGCCAATGATCGCACCTCAATCTTCCCACAGAATAGGACTTTATCCAAGCGTCCACAGGGAAATCGACCGTCTATATCGGGTGGACACTGATGCCCCCAGGTGAAACCCTCCTCGGAGCCTTCAGTCCCACCGAGTGCAAGATATGCATCGTTCAGATTACATTCGCTGGGCAGGTGTACATCCTCAGGTGCAAGAGCATTCAGATCGCCAGCGATGATTGCAGCGTGGGGTGTCGGAAGTGGCTCATCAGTAGCGCCCGCATTCTCACTATCATCAAAGGAGCTGCTGGGGGCGAATCCATGCATAAATTCTGACGCGAGCTTAAGCTGGACAGTCCGTCTAGGAGTTCCACTCGCAAGGCTTTCAAGATGCGTATTGCAGACCCTGATGATTGAGCTTTGAAGCTTGATGTCGACGAACAGAGCATCTCGCTGCATTACAGATAGAGCATATGGGACTCTGAAGACCCGCTCTACTGGCAGCCGTCGGTCAATGAGGGTTGTGGTCCCGTATGTCCCGCGCCAGTGCTGGTCAGACATGTCGGTGAGGTAAAACTTCTCCCGTATCCAAGGAGCGTTTTGTAGGAGTTCCAGGTCCGAGTGGCATCTCTTGGAAGAAGATCACCGTGGGTGGGTCCCTGCGATTGTCATGTTCGTTTTGTAGCTTGTTCAGATATTTGAGGGCTTCTGTCATGCGCTCTGTCGGGGCCGGAGTAGAGAAGTCGATGTTCCAAGAGAGGAGACGAAGTTTGTCTGTGTTGGTCGGTGACCGCTGTTGTGTTGCGTCGACGTCTGTTTGAGTGAAGGCAGGTCGCCATCGCGGATGAGGGCTGCGCGGGTCGAAGTAGTGAAAGGGTTGGATTTTTGGCTTATTATACCGGCGCAGTGTCGCAACCCCAGCATTCATGATGGTTTTTGATGTTTATCAGTGAGCATGAGAGAAAAGAAGACAGCTTCAGTTGGTGGTGTTGGTGTTGGTGAACACGAACATGTGACCGGCTGCCTTGGCGCCTTACCCTCTGCTTCACCATCACCAAACACTAAGGCCGAAAGTGTATACATGGTTCAATGGATGACATTGGAGTAACGAGTATCATGTTCTGTTAGCTGACTGTTGGTATGTCTTTGTCAGGGAGAGGTAGAGCGTTCCTGCGTTTTGGACCGAGCTGCAATGCGGGGGGTTAGGGGGGAATGGGTACAATTACGGCCTATCATCAACAGAGTCATTTATCTTTCCTTACGATAGAAGATAAAGGTTGGGGCTTATCATTCGGACCTTCCACGGAGTTCGACCTCCATGGACCAAGTGGGTCGGGAATTGGAGGCGCAAGTCCACGAATCGGATGGGACTCGGTATCTTTGGCTCTGGCTTAACCTCGCGTGGTTCGATGTCCTTGCTGATACAGAATATGGGGTACATTGTGCGGGGAAACTATATGAGCCGTTGTATTGGTATAAATTGCTGCTTGAACGGTGTTGATACCAGACCAACTTTCCTACATTGAACTTTCCTGCCTATATGTCTGCCGTTGATCAGAAGAAGGACCCCTTGCAAGATGGGCCCGAGGCCATGGGTGAGAAGGAGGGCAGCATTGTCGAGGCACAGCTGGATGATCCTGCCTACCAGGCCCGTGAGAAATGGTTGGTGCGAAAACTGGATACCACGCTCATGCCTATCATATTCATTCTCTACATGTTCAACTACCTCGACAGGAACAATATTGCGTGAGTCGATGCATACCATTTGGGAATTTTGTTAATGCTAACTTTTATAGACAAGCGAAACTCGACTCATTCGAAGAAGATCTTGGCCTTAAAGGAAGCGATTACAGCACAGCAGTCGCTATCGTCAACATCGGGTTCGTTAATATATCTTCCCAATTTAACACTGCTAATAACCTTTGTCACGTACATCTTGATGCAGCTACCCAGTAACATGATCCTCACCAAAGTCCGACCCTCCCTCTACATTCCACTCTGGGTTTGCGTTTGGTCAGTCGTCTCGGGTGCAACAGCTGGTACAAACAGCTTCGGTGGCCTCATCGGTGTCCGCATCGTCCTCGGTGTCTGTGAGGCACCTTTTTTCCCGGGCGTCTTCTATCTCCTATCCTGCTGGTACACAAAGAAGGAGCTGGCACTTCGTTATGCAGTCCTATACTCAGGTCTTGTACTAGCAACAGCCACATCTGGGTTACTGGCGGCAGCCATCTTTGCGGGTATGGATTGTACAGCAGGACTACCGGGTTGGCGATGGTTGTTTATCATCGAGGGTGCAGTGAGTTTCATACTTGGTGTGATAGCCTTAGTCCTCCTACCAGATCTCCCAGGCCAGAATTCCGGAAGTGCACGATGGCTGTTTAGTGAAGAGGAGCAACAGCTGGCGGTTGATCGGATGGCGCGCGATGCAGTGTCCAACCAGGAAGACAATGCATCTCTGAGACATGGATTGAAGCTAGCTGTGATGGATATCAAGATGTGGATTTTTGTACGTTCTGTTCACCAAGTCCTTGAGGCCATTGACTGACCATGCAGGCGTTTATCATGTGCTGCAGCCAAAGTGCCTACAGGTTCAACTACTTCTATCCGGCCATCGTCGAGGGATTCAATCTTGGAAGTCGGACTATCACCCTGGCCTGCACTGCACCGCCGTACATCATTGGGCTTTTATTGCATACGCCGTGGCCTGGTCGAGCGATTGCTTTAAAGACCGCGGCTTCCACGTTCTCACGCCAGTCCTTGTGGCAATTGTAGGCTTCATCATCAGCGTCGCGACACTCAATATCCCAGTACGCTACTTTGCGTCCTTCCTGTACATCTCTGGGATATTCGGCGCCAACGCCGTGGTATTCAGCTGGGCAGCGACAACGGTGAGCGACACGCCACAGAAGAAGGCTTGTGCAATGGCCATTATCAACATCACCGGCCAGCTGGGAAGTGTATGGAGTCCGTTTTTCTTCCATGAGAATGAATCGCCCCGCTATCTCACGGCAATGATATTGCTTCTGGTGTTTGCTGGCGTGGAGGCGGTGCTGTGTGTCTCGATGAAGCTTCTGCTCAGGAGGGAGAACAAGAAGCTGCTTGCCTGGGGGAACGAAGCTGGCGTTGTTCCCAATCTGTACACACTGTAGATGGTATCTTATCTGTATCGAAGGAATCCTAGATAGAAGTGTCTTCCACCGCTTAAGCGGCTCCTTGTATCCACACTACTCCAAGCAGATAAAGATACTTCAATTGAACCAGTATTTACGTATTGATGAGTGGGCCCACGGAATGCGGGGTAGGAGTGCGATAAGACACTGGAGTAACCGACGTGGAGGTTTGTTCTGCAGTTATCATTTTCTCGCAGACTGTAGCGGTGCAGATCTCAGTATAATCCAGATGAAGAAGATCTCGTGAGTAGATGGCCATTTCTTTTTTTTCTACACTAACTGCTGCAGGTGCAAGAGGTGTCGGTTCAGAAAGGTATATTCAGTCACCCCACGCCAACTCGTACTAATTCCTGTAGCTCTGATGCTCGCGGACAGAGCCCTGCCAGAGCTGCTCATCAGCAAACCAGCCCTGCGAATACCGGGATGCTGATTGCAAGACACGCCCAGTCTCGACAGAGTATACCACCAGTCTAGAGAACCGAGTAGCCTGGCTAGAGTCCTTTATTCTGTCCCTGGCCGACGCCTCTTCTGAAGACCGAGAGTCACGGTTAAAGTCATTCAGTGCTACTGCTCGACCGCATAACCAGTCGAAGCAGCTGGCCCTGTTCCCATTAAAGTACTGTCAAGGGACACTGCAGCCAGGTCCTGGAGGATCTTTGATATACCATGGCCCGACAAGTATCCATCATACTTGGTCAACGCAGCCAACTGCCGGACTCTCGCTCAATATCCCACCGGACAGCGCTCACCATTCGATATCACTCTCTGCATCTCTCCTCGCAACCCCCTACGAGTCAATAACCGAAATCGCCGGCTTCAATCTAGAAGACGAAGACGAGGCCATTACAAATGGTCTCCTCCTCTTCTTCAAATGGCAGTACTCTCATTTTATGTTCATTTACCGCGAGGCTTTCCTGCGCGATCATTTCAGCGACCGCCAGAACTGCAAGTACTGGTCCCCGGGCCTGCTCCTGTCTATGTGTGCCCTTGGTCTACAGATGTCTTCTGAGATCCGGGAACGTGATCTCGGAAATAAGTTCTATACAGCCACAGAGAGTGTTTGTATTCTGTCTGGCTTAACGCAGCCATCTATCATAACTGTCCAGACGATTCTCTGTCTGGCGTTCTATGCTCTTGGACAAGGGGATTTATCAAAGAGTTGGGGTCTTTCAGGTATTCATCTCAATTCTTTTTAGATAATATAAACTGACAACACAGGAATCGCATTCCGAATGGCTCAAGACTTAGGCTTCCAAAAGGACCCGGCCGACTGGATACTACAGGACTTCTCAATAGCCACAAACGAGGATATCGAGATCCGCCGACAAATATACTGGGGCTGCTACAATTCAGATAAACTGATCAGCCTGATCTTAGGCCGCCCGGTTCAGCTACCATGGCATGATGCCTCTGTTGCGCAGACAGACGTTCTTCCGTATGCTTCACTTATTCAGTACAATGCCTGTCTGGCTTCTAACTAACGACCAGCGACTTCCCCCAAATGCACGCCTGGCTCCCTGCCGGCTTCTCCAATGACGCAAGCGCCGCCGGGAAATCTTCGTCTCTGATCCTGTGCTTCCGAGAGCAAATCCGTCTGTCGAAGAGCATTGAACGGCTTCTCTCCGGTCTCGCCTTCCTCCGGGCCGCGCCTGACGAGGTCGCCTGGGAGGGATGCGTCGGCGATATGACAGTCGAGCTGTACAAATGGCAGGACTCATTACCATTAGCCGCGAGGTGGAATAAATGGGAGCCTTGCTCGGCTGTTCTGCTGCCCAGTGTTGCTGTTTTACAGTGAGTCTCCTTAAAATGTATCTGAGTCCTGCTGACGATATCCAATCTTCTCTTCTATAGCACCCTTATCGCACTGAATTTCGACCAGGCGGAGGCGGACCCCTCTACGAAACCACAGGAAAGCTCCAGAGACATCTGTGTAGCCTCTGCAGAGGCCATCACCTGTCTGGTGAGGAAGTACCGACAGCAGCACGGACTCCGCTTCGCCCCGATTATTTTGATATACAGTATCTCGCAGGCTGCTCGCACCCTGCGCAGTTTCGGGGCCTGTCAGGATGAGACGGGGTATTTGTATAGCGTTTTGGGGGAGTGTTCTTCGACTTGGGGACTCGCGGGCGAGGCATTAGGGTATATCCATGCGCAGGAAGTAGCATGATGTATTTATCATTGAATATAAATACCCATATCAGGCATAATAAGTGAACTATTCAACTGGAATCCCGCGTTCAATCCCCTTCTCCAACGCCCTAACCAGACTCAGCACATCGTCCTCATTGTTATAGAACCCAAACGACACCCGAATCCCCAGTCTATACGGCGTGACATAAATCCCTTCCTCCTTGAACAACTCCATCCACCGGCCATCATGCAAATCCAATATATAAAGATGCGGCGCATGCTTCCTCCCATGCCCCGGTCCCACAATCCTAACTCCAACTCGCTTACACTCCCTCCTCAACACGCCTCCAAGAGCATAAAGATGCTCCTCCACATTATCCGGCCCCATAACATCAAGATAAAACCCCAGATACGCCTTCGCCGCCGCCGCAGCAACAAGGTTCATATTGAGATGATCGAACCGTCGCGCAGTGGGGTGATACAAAATCTCATCGCCAGGAACGAGTAAATCCCCACGAACATTTTGCACAGCACCATAGCCAACAATTGGAGGGCTCGGATCCGTCTCCCTAACCACATCAGGGTGGACGTATATAGCCGCGAAGCCGGTGGGACAGTTCAGTCCCTTATGCAGGGAGAACGCAGCGGCGGAGACATTGAGTCTTGTAACATCCACCGCCGCGAATCCAACTTGCTGTGTCAGGTCTGCAAGGACGTGGATTCCACGGGGGCGATACACATCACAGATCCCCTGGACGTCATTCCATTGTCCGCTATGGAACATGATAGAGCTAAGTCCGATAGCGACGGTGCGGTCGTCGACGTAGGGCGCGAATGTGTCTGCGTTTGCGGCGACGACAAGCCCCGTTTTCTCAGACTCGGGGATTGTAGGGATCTGGCGGACTTCGAGGCCTGCGGGGCGGAGGGACATCCAGGCGTATGCGTGGTGGGGATGCTCTGAATCAAGGATGACGACGTTTTCGCCTGGTTTGAACTTCAGGCTGTGCGCGAAGTTGTTGAGCCCTTCGGTGGTGTCGCGGGTTATTGCGATGGTTGTTGGGGAGGTGTTGATGTATCGTGCTATTAGGGAGCGTGCGTCTTCGCCTGTTTGCAGCCAGGATTGTTTTGGGGAAGGGGAGAGGAGGGCTTCGTTGTTGAAGGCGCTGATTGCCCCGTGGACGAGGAGGTTGGAGGGGGGTTGGAAGGAGGCGTTGAGGTAGGTGATGGAGCGGTTGGAGAGGAGGGGGACCAGATGGCGGTAGATGGCGAAGTCGCGAGACGGAGTGAGCTCTTTGGAGGTTGTTGATGGCATTGTGGTGGTTGCGTTGGGTTCGGTGATACTGGGGGCCATGGTGTAGACGGTCGGCTATTGAACTGGATATAAGATGCAATGTGAATACCCCTTTCTATCAGAAGGCTAAGGCCTTTTATATATAACTGACAATTCAATTCTGGTATAGACTGGCGAGGAGGATGGAGGAGGAAGTCCGGTGTTCGTGTGATTGGAGTACATAGCTGTATATCGCGGAGTTGGACCTCCATTGACCCACCGTTGGAGTATCTACTAGGCCAGGAATTGACTAGGGACTGCCCAGGATGAATATGGTCGAGGGGCTAGGTAGTACGCACCCATAGATCTACCCCTAACAGAGTTATCTTCTGCTCGCAGTAACTCAAAGGCGTATTTCCTAGTTAGCCCACCTACGAAACTACTAGCTCAGCCCATGTTCTACATCACTAAATATTATCATAGTAAATTCCTCTCTACGGCTTGAAACTCATTTCTGTATTTAGAGGTGTAGAACGCGTAGAGTGAACACCGTCCAGACGCGTTCGAGCCTATGTTCGAGGAATACCATGGTGAAGATATTGCTTAAATGTATTTGGCCTTGATACTACGGCAATATGGCTTCTGATGCAGGAAAATGGCCCTGGGGAGGTTCGGGATCGCGTAGATGAAGAAGCATCGACTCTAAATACCCTTGCTCGAAATCTTGATTGTATATGCAAATTTCTATCTCTCTCCAATAGCCCGCCACGTCTAACCCGTCTTTACCTTGTTTTTGTTCTGATTGAATACCCAAATGTATAGGAATGGGTACACCGTCTCCGGAATAAGAGTAACAACAATGATCGCGATGCTCCAAATCGACCCTACATATTCCCAATTCCTCGGGACATTGAGATATCGCCAGATAAACAGGCCATAAGCCGTGAAGCAGCCTAGATAGCGCACGAGCCTGCAATCACATTAACACAGCCTACCAGTAGCAATTGGGGAGCTACATACCAAATCTCGAGAGAATGACCTAGTAGAGAACGATGTTTCACCAGTCCATACGCATACACCCACCCGGCCGGGAGCTGCAAGAGGATGCCCGTCCAATACGCTGTAACTTGCTCGCGGTCGTCTGGGTAGAGAGAGCACAGGTACCTCAACCCTGCTAGAGCTGTTACGCAATATACAAACATCTCCCCGGCGATGCGCTTCCTTTGGTCGGGACCATAGACGCGCCAGAGGGCAATCACGACAAAGGTGAGATCTAGCTGGAACCAGGCCAGAAAGCATATTCTTTCTATCCGTGTGGTTGTTGTTGCAAAGGCATAATATAACTCATATGCCAGTGTCAAAGATCTAAGCAGTCAGTCACCCGGGGAATATACTGGGCATGATATTGGTAGACATACAGGTACTTGAGTGACCCCGGCAAAACGCCATCTTTAACAGCTCGCATCATTCCAAATACGTATAACAGGGCGTATAATACCCCGCAGGAGATGATAAGACCATCTTGGACGAACAGGTAGCCCTCGGGGGGGTTGAGACGTGCGTCTGCGGGTTGCACCACCAGGTGGCGGATATGCTCCGTTAACCAAAAGTCGGACATATTTATGCGATAGACAGGGAAGCAAGGGCTAGCGATCCAATATATGTGAAGCAATTCGCAGGTGCCTGGAGGGAAGAGGAGCGATCTTACATGTTCGTATGACGTCATAATGACAACATTGATACAGTTACGTTTTATCCAGATAAAATCTGATAATGAATAGTATAACATAACTACGTTCACGCTAAAGATGTCTGTGAATCCGAATGGCACCACGCACGTTGCTATACAGTCTGAGCTGGCGAGCTGCTGTAAACCATGGTGAAAATTATACAGTCATTCGATGAGATTTGAGATACTCATAGTCCGGCAAAGCGTCCACAACAGCTTTCTCAAGAGACCGAGCAGCCTCCTCACCAAACTCCACTGTCCATTTGGCAGCCTCGGCAGAGATATCAATACAAACCGGGGCCTTGTCCTTAATAGCACCCGCCGAGCCGTTGAGTGTGGACAACATGATAAGGCCAAGGCGTTCGCGCCGGGATTGCTCGGCCTTCGGAACATTAACAGCGTTATTATTATTCCTACTCCACTCGAATTTGACTGTATCCTTGTCGGACAGTTTGAACACTATCTCCGGGCTGTGAATCAGGTCGTGTGCATCCACCACAACCGGCCTTGGTGTACCTGGTTGCTCCATGGACCAGTCGAAAAGGCTGCGAGCCCAGTAGAAGGACATATTTCGTACTGACGTGGCGCTTCTGAATTACTCCTCTGTCAATCCTAGCTCATCCGCGATCTTCAATACAGCGCGGTACAGCGATGGCCACGCGAGTGCCGGGTGGCGGATAATAAAGGCCATCTGCCAGGTCCGCAGATACTCGTCCGAGAGAACGGTCTCGTTGGAAGAAGAATAAGTCTGTGTAGGGCCATGCCTCTCGGGCACATGAATTCTGGATCGAAAGTCTCGCGCGAACTCGGTGTCGTCAATCCCACCTTTCAGTTTCTGCAGCGACGCTGGATGCGCGAACCAGGAGGAGTGTTCTTTGGCGAACATGATCTTGTTTTCGGGCGACGCCTGGTCCGAGTAGGTTTCGAGGTTTCGAATACTTCATTGCAAAGTACTGCATGCTTTTTGCTTTTCCTCCTCACTCCATTGTCGGACTGGCTTGTCACATAGTCCAGTTGGGGTGGTGTATACAAAGTATGGGTAGAAGAAGTATCCGCCTCTTTCCCTCGTCAGACCATTGGGCTGCTTGTGGATATTCAGCATCTGCAGGAACAGATTACTCGCAGTGCGTGACGTGCTGATAAGCAGCACGCGGCGAGGGATGCCCTCAACGCGGGTCATCTGTAACTGGAGGGGATGGGACCGTAGGTGATGAACTAAAAGCAGCGAAGAGCAATTACGGAGATTTGTAGATGTTTGTAGATGCGTAGTCTGAGCTAAGTATCGCTGGACAGCCAGGTGCTTCTCGACCTGGCCGCCTTGAGCACCGATACGTCAGATAATCGCCCCCCTACGAGACTAGCGAAGCCAAGTTCGATGGACTACTGATTTCTGACGCAAGGCACCGGGCAATCTACTCAACCAAAGAGTCGGTGAGTCCTAAGCTCTTGACCTACGCTAACTAAACTAATAGGCTTCCTAATCCCCCCTTCAACCGTTTGAGTGTCTCTTCAAGATCCTTCATATAAAAGCGATGCTGTCGCTGCTTCAAGACCGCTGGAATCAGTGGATATGCAACACGAACGGCCAGCGCAAAATTGTAGTACATAAGCGCGCTCATCGTGGAAGGTTGAAAACTATACTCCCTCGCCAGCCGATCGGGCAGCCAGCTCGCAGTAACGAGACGCATGAGCGGAGCCCCCATGGACATCCACAGCGGCGTGTTTTGCGGATAGAGGATCTGCTGGCTCAGTCTGCGCGCTTCGGGGGTGATTTCCAGCGTGGCAATATTATGATTCCAATACGTCCAGAATTCATCCATTGTTGACGGCCACATTGAAGGAGGCATCTTCAGTGAGGTTCCAAATATGGCTGATTCCTGTAGCAGGGCTTCTTTCATGCTTTGAGTCATCGTTCCGATGAACTCTTCATATACGATGAGGATACTCAAGAACATCGTCGCCGCGGTCCATTTGTGCAGTTCGGGGTCATCGGCATCGTAGCCGGTTCCTTTGACGCGGGAGTGATGTCGATGAATGACGGAGACTATGGACTGTTTTTCCTCCTGGGTACCAAATACTACCACATTGCTGAATCGGAAGGTGTTTCGAAGGCGCTGCTCGAGCCGCGAGGAGAAGTTGGAGTGTCTGTAGATAGCTTTTGCGAGGGCCGGGTGAGCGAACTGGCACAAGATAGCAAAGGGTAGACCGAGTATGAAGATATCATCTTGAAGAAGGGTTCTGAGGATCTCTGGTTTTGCAATTGTATCGAAAGAGTGTGGGCCTTCGAGATATTTGCTGCTGGGCTTCTTGGCCGCCATGGTGGGTGACTAGAGTTGGCTCTATAGATAGTCCGTCGTATATTTATATGGTGTCCCGATCGCAAAATGCTTGCTGGGTGCCGTGGGACAGGGGGACAGCGCAGAATATGTATTTTCGGATACAATCAAAATAGTCGGTGTTTGTCGATATTCACGATCCCGGTGAAGGGCGGTTCTTCACCTCCTACATCAATGTCGAAGTAGCAGGGTCGATTCACGGTTTGTATAGTAAACTAAGTATTCGCTATAGGTTCACCGGAGGCATTTGCCTACTACTAATATTATAATAGAAAGGTATAAATAGGCCTTATATATAGCTGTGCTTAATACGAAGACCTGCGCTATTTTCATACTTATTTTGTAGAGACTTTCCACAATCTTGTAATATTCCATCCGTGGTCCATATGCAGAGGATCCAGATACCAGGTTCATATTAATTGAGTGCGACCCGAGCAAGTGGTCAAAGTCCATGAATAACACCACAGCCCGAGCCATCCAGATGGGGAATGCATTTCCTCTTAATGTATTCAAATTCTTCGATCAGGAGATGTATAGTTTCCTTGAACTCAACAAGGTTCTATACGGAGTCTGATCTGAGGGCACGAGCCCTGGGAGCCCTGAAAACGAGAGCACTCTCCGGCACAATTATATCGAGTAGTACGTCTTCCTATATTCAGACAGTCATGGCATATTCCCGCTAACCAGTTTGAAGTATCACCATGGCCAAAAGGGTCCTTCCGGAGGAGCGACTGTTAGACTGTTAGTCTTGAAACTGGAGGAAGGACTGGGGTGGGAGCAGATTTGCCCATTCTTGGGACTGCCAGCTCCTGACGCAGAATACCCGCGTGTGCATAATGAGGCAGAAAGGTTTCAAAGAGCAATAGGTGGCTATCTCTGGCGCAGAGCTAGAGTGGCTGCATTACGACTCGGGTTTCTGGCTTTGCCTGTTGCTGCAATCGCAGGCTACTTGTGGTCGACGTTGTTCTAACGGTGGCACAGCTATACCATGTCTTGCGTTCAACTTGAATGTAATGATTTGGTTTTTGCTCGGATTTCTGTAATTCTCCAAATACATCTCAGATTAATAAAGAAGGATAACGACAGTGGGCCAAGGCATTTGAAGAAAAAATTGATATCAAGTACAGTTCCCTTCGTGGACGTTGCAGGCAGAGTCTGGTGATTGTCCCACCCCCAGCAACTCCCGTAAATGGTATCGAGCTTGATCGGGTCCTCAAGACCGCCTCGGTCTGAATAACAGCGAGGTCGGCTCCATTGAGACCAAACCTCGATCCCATATAGACCGTCAACCGTTGAAACTGGACCCATCCATTGGGACAAGTGGAGCAATTCTTGAGACATTGTTAGCGGCGGCGTTCTCGCTCTCACAGCACAACTTCGCCGCCGCTAATATTTAGTGTTTGCGCTAAATGGACTAAAATACTAGTTCGTGTTGCAAGTTACAGCATCCAGATGACATGGTCGAGTCTGAAGAAGGAGCGAGCAGGATTAAGCAGAATTAGGAGAGGGAGGTGGTACGGGATATCCGAGTTGTTGATCAAATGCCTTGTATTAACTGCCATTCACTGGGACATTACTATACACAATAACGCCTTCAAGCTAAGCTAGACCTGCCCCGCATTTTTCTCCTTCCCCTCCCAGTGCGTGGTCTGCTGCTTCTCCACAGCCGCATCGGCAGCATCGGGGTCCTCCATGGCATGAGGCACAAGCTGGTCGCCAAACAGCTCATCAATCTGTTCCAGGGTCCGCCCCTTGGTCTCGGGGTAGAAGAAGTAGTAGCAGGTAGCGGCAATCAGGTTCAGTGCGAAAAACAGGTAAAAGTACTTGAAGCCAACATTGTCCAGCGCATTCGGGGTGAACTGCGCGAAGACCAGATTAACAGTCCAATTGGTGAAGGTCGTCAGGGCGTTTCCGAGTGCGCGGACCTCCACAGGGAAGATTTCAGCGGGATAGACCTGCAGTAATTAATATTGACTTTCTTTAATACGCTTGATATAGCGGGAAGTGGGCATACCCAGGAAATAATCCCGACCGGCGTGTAGAATAGACTGAAGACAAAATTCATGGCAACCATGGACCGCAGCTGGCTCTCGTTGCTTTGGTCCATGTATTGTGCTTGCACTGCATTCACCAGCAGGGCAGCGCCGAGGAAGATGGCGGAGACGAAGAGAGGCTTTACACGGCCGACTCTGTCGACCAAATACAAACCGATGGTGCAGTATACGATGGACAGCGCACCGCTGATGCCGATGATCATGAGCGAGGTTTGGTTGTCGATTCCGAGGATTTCATAGATCCTGGGTCCGTAGCTATAGCCGTCAGTCTCAATAGTGCATACATAATTGGAAGTCATACTAGTTAATGACATTGATCCCAGAAAGAGGCCCAAATGCCTGCACACCACATCCTAGAATCAACCGTCGTCGCCAGGAGGGCTTGGTCAGGATTGTCTTCCAGGATGTATTTCCCGCTGCCCGATCAGCGGCAATGACATCGCGAATTTCACGGAATTCAAGGTCAATCGTCTCTGCGGACTCTCCTTTGCGAATGCGTGTAAGAACAGCCTTTGCCTCCTCGTGTCTGTCCTTCTCCATCAACCAACGGGGAGACTCATCAAGAAACCAAATACCGGCGACGAGAATGAGACCGGGGATGTTTTGAAACGCAAGCGGGAATCGCCCTAAACTGTTAGCATTTGAATTGCAGACTGGAAGTCCTCGTACATGAAAACTCATTGGTAGAAAAGGAACATCCATATCCCAACCACTGCGCAACCAAGAATCCCCAGCTCAGCATCCACTGTAACAAACCAGACAGGGTAGCTCGCCATTTCGGCTCCGACAGTTCAGCAGCATACATCGGAATCGTAGCAGTCAGCATTCCCACTGCCACACCGGCGATGAACCGGCCAACGATAAGCATAGCCATACTGACAGCCCCAGCCTGGAGCGCGCATCCTACAATCGAAACCACAGCACCAGCCAGGATTGTTCTTTTTCGACCTGCCCAGTCGGCTCCGGCCATGTTGACCATGGTACCTAGGATCGCACCACCCTGGAACGAGGATACGATTCCACCGGTGACGGTGGCGCTGGGGTGCGTGAAGTACTCATTGAAGGTGGGAAGCGAGATGGTCGAAGTGATGATACCGCTGTCGTAGCCGAAGAGAAATCCTCCCACAGCCAGGAAAATGGCCGAGAACACGGTCTTGAAGGACAGCATGGCGGTGGTGTTGGGGAATGTGCGTTGTTTGGCAGTTCGGATTAGGGGCACACAGACTCTTATATAGATGATCACACATGCCAACATACACCAGATCCAGTGTATGGTCCGTTACGCCTAGCTCATACGCCGCCACACGGGATTTAATAGCCCGAGGTCGATGCAGCTTTCATCTCATGAATATTCCAAGTTCCAACGGCTTCCAGAATTCAACCGGAATGTGGAGAAGGACTGGGGACTCCAGCTCGGAAGTTCCGGCCTGACTCGTGTTGGCCTGTGGAGGAACCTCGGGGAATCGCCCACCGATGGTTTCATGCTGTGGATCCTGCTGGATTACTTTAAGCTCGAGCTAATGGAGCTGTGCACTGCTGTATTCTCTGCCCCTCGTTATTCTTTTGTTCTGCAAAATGGAGGTCACTCGCTGCGGGATTCACGGTTTCCACGAAGCACTTGGTATTGACACTGATGAGATTCGCTTCTTCTGGGTGCTCGAAGCCAGTAATACAAATGCCCGACAAGCTGCATATCGTATTGCGGTCTCCTCCAGAAAGACAGCGCTCGATGTGCCAGATGCCTGGGACTCTGGTCGCGTACAGAGCGATGCCCAGCGCAACATCGTTTGCAAACCCGAGAATGGCTTCAAGTCTACTACTTTATACTTCTGGCAAGTGACTGTCTGGGACGAGAATGGTAATGCTTCGAAGAGCGCGATCAATGAATTCTACACGTCGTATCCCCGCTCATCCAGACTTCTTCCGCCTTACAGCATGAACCAGACCTATGTTAGCCTCCTCTTCCCCCTTTTACATTGTTTATGGATGATGCTGATAATTATAGATGCCGCATAGTAGTCTGATCTTCCGCACCTGGTTCGAAAATGAGGCCGACCGGTGGAAGGCCGTATGGATTGGCAACGGCGGAGACAAACCCATCTACCTTCGCAAATCCCTACAGCGCACATCCTCAAAAAATGTCGAAAGAGTGATTATCTTTGCATCTGGCTTGGGCCATTTCAACCTCACCGTCAATGGGAAGCCCGCGTCAACGCACGTACTCGACCCAGGGTGGACAAACTACCACCGCACCGTGCAGTATGTCGGCTACGATGTGACATCCCACTGGAGCAAGGAAGGCGAGGAAAATGTCATCGGTGCCCATGTCGGCAATGGATTCTACGCTGGGGATCAGGGTGATCGGTTCTTCTGGCCGATGTACGAGGATAATACCTATGTTCGCTATGGCAATGAGTTGTGCTTCTTCGCGGAGATCCACGTCCACTACGCCGATGGCTCGCATGAGACAGTCATCTCTGATCCCAGCTGGAAGGTTCGAAACAGTGCAACTACGCTTGCGAATATCTACATGTCCGAGGATCATGATCGTCGCTTATACCCGGTTGGCTGGGATGACTCTGGATACGATGACAGTGACTGGGCTCCTGCAAAACCGCTAACGGGACCGAGAGGCAAGCTGCGATATCAAAGTCAACCTCCTGTTGTGCTGCACAATACATTCAATCCTATCAGACACCAGGTCCTCCGTCCTGGAGTGACCATGTTCGACCTTGGCCAGAACTCCAGCATCATGCCACGAGTGGAAATAACTGGCCCTGCAGGGTCCGAAATCATCATCCGATACTCCGAGACCATTGATGAGAACGGCGCCGTCTTCATGCCCGACCCTCTATTCAAAGAATTCGAATACGGCGTCTACACCAAATTCACCCTCTCCGGATCATCCGAAAAACAATCCTGGACATCCGACTTCTCCTTCACCAGCGCACGCTACATCCAAATCGAAGGCGCCTCGCTCGAACCCAACGACCCCCTCCCAACAATCCACTCCGTCACAGCCCGCCACGTCTCCTCCGCAGCGCGACATCTAGGATCTCTAAAAACAGATAAGGACGACGTCAACGCCCTCATAAACGCCTGCTACTGGAGCTTCTCCTCCAACATCTTCAGCTACCACACCGACTGTCCCCAGATCGAGAAATTCGGGTGGCTCGAGGTAACTTCCCTCCTTGCCCCGGCAACGCAGTATGTCCGCGACATGGAGGCTGTATACTCGAAAATCCTAGACGATATCATCGATACCCAAGAATCGAACGGGCTTGTTCCGACGATGGCGCCTGAGATTCGGTATATGTGTGGCCCGCTCCATGATACGATTACCTGGGGATGTGCGATTGCGTTCCTTCCGGAGTTGATTAAGCGGTATTATGGATCCACTGAGGTCTTTGGGAAGATATATCAGCCCTGCGTGCGGTATATGGAGTATATGTACACGAAAGAGCGGAATGGCGGGCTGATCGAGCACGGGCTAGGCGACTGGGGTCGAGATATCGCCTTTGGGAACCACCAGGCGAATATCGAGACGGCGGTTTATTATCGCTGTTTAAGGAATGTCGCCCTTATGGCCGCGGAGCTGGGATACGTCGAAGACGAGAAGAAATACACGGCCTGGGCGGATCGGATTTATGAAGTGTATAACAGACACCTCCTTGTCACGGACAAGACAACCCGTCCTTATGCGTTCTACACCTCGCTTGATAACCCAGAGGTCCAGGACTGCACGATGGTTGTACAGTCTGTAGCGCTACAATTCGGTCTCGTCCCGGCAGTCCATCGACCTGATATAATCAAGGCGTTCCTATCCGCCTGCGCTGCATCGGGAAATAGAATTGAAGCCGGCGAAATCGGGCTAAAGTACCTCTGGAATACACTCGCCGAGCCAGACGTCAATCGACCAGATATCGTGCTTGCCATGGCACGACAGGAGGAACACCCGAGCTACATGCGGTTCCTGCGGCGCGGCGAGACAACGCTGCTGGAGTTCTGGCAGGATCTGTGTCGGTCCAAGTGCCATGATATGCTGGGCACGATCTATGAGTGGTTCTATGAGGCGCTGCTGGGTGTTAAACCAGTTGGGGATGCGTATCGGACTTGGACGCTGAGGCCGCCGGTTGAGAGTGAGCTTGGGTTTGTGGAGGGGGAGGTCGATTGTCCGTATGGGCTTATTAGGGTTCAGTATGAACGGCATAAGGATGGTGAGGTGAAGCTGGGGATTCGGGTGCCAACCAGTACGACCTGTACGCTGGTTCTGCCCGTTGGATGGAGGGTTGTTGAGAAGGATGCAGTCGCTGATGAGGGAAGGAATGAGATTGTGCTGCCGCAGGGGACATACGATATTGTCGTTGCGAAGAAGGCCGTTAACTAGAGATAGACTATAGATTGGAACAAGACGATTCATTCCTCTTTTCAGGCCGCATTCCGCTGTGGATACGTTATATAGTAAAGCTTAGTCTGTAAGCAAAAGATGAGTAAAAGCATACAACAGCTGGGATTCGCATGCATACTACCAACCAGCCGGTGTTTTGCTCTAAAGTCGAGTGGTAATCCAAATGTTCATTTTCGATATACATGCCCGCACTCCATTAACAGGTAGCAAGGGCCTGGGACAATATCACGACCCCCCGAGTTCATTCTCCATGACGTTCAGCATATCCATGCTGCAAACGATATAATCGCAAGCTAAACCATACCATTAAGCTTTGTCATATTAATATACACTACCACTGGCAGTCTGGCTCTGGGAGAAGTTTCAAAACCGAGATATCTCTATAAAATCGATTCCAACCAATAACCAACCTGCGGACAGTCTCACGAATCCGTCGCGTATCTAGTAAGCAGCTAGGTCGTTCCAGGCCTTGAGAACAAGGAGAAACCCGTTTCCCAATTCCAAAGACATTGTCGCCGCCTAGCCTTTCCTCTCCTGTAGAAGTGGCAACAATTCGTCCTTGTCGGCGATCACATTTCTCTCCGCTGCGCGAAACATGTCGTCCGTGATCTGGGTGTGTGACTCGGACTCCAAGAACGCCCGGATAGTACTGCCCTTGCATCTTTCCAGCACAATCTCTGCCGTCCGCTCAGTGTTGGGCAGATCAGGGAGAAAGTCTACGGTTAAAAGAGCGTTGACTATATCATCGAAGTCGTAATTCTCCTCCTCAGCTGCATTGTATGGGTAATCCTGCAGCATTGTATCCGTGATTTTCGCGCCTGTCTTTTCAAGATAGGCAGCGAATACCCTAAACCTGACTTCCGCGGTTATGTCAGTATCCGGCCAAGTTTCCTCCCAAATCTTGGTCACAGTAGGCTCTGTTTGCTGTTGAAGAAGCCATTCCAAAGCTTCATCACTTGCATCCGTCAAGGCATTTCGGAGTACGCTCTCAGTCATACAACCTGGGCCCTTCCGGTTCTGAATCGCCTCGAGGACTTCCTTGCCCTCGTCATGTGCTGCCGCGGCGACAAGTATATCCTCCGGTATGTCCAGGTTATTCCCTTTGCTGGCCATAATTGCGCGCATCTGAGCGGCACCACATGTAGCACGATGGAGGGCCTTGTGAGTGATCGGAACGTCAGGCTTCCAAGCTAGTATGATTTCCAAGCAGGAGAAATTGGTGGCAAACTTTTCCACGGCTGCTTCGTCAACAGCAAAGAGATCTCGCTCAAGCAAGACTTGAAGAACATTTCCTTCACCAGAGGAATATTCGATCTGGTCCAGCATACTTTGAACCGGGGGATCCTTGCACCCTCGATCTAGAAGCATCACGAGAGCATCTTTATTGCAGCACGCCTCTTTGAAAATAGCATCTGTCAAAATAGTGTCGGATATATCAGGCAGGATTGTTTTGAGTATCTGGGCCCCGGACTTGAGGTTCCTCACAACGGCGAGTAATACTCTCTCTGTGATAGGCGGCTGTCCACCGTGCAGCTCTATCAAATAGCTGAACACGGATGGTGCCGCCGAATTATTGCACGCTGCATGATAAAGGAAGTCTGCTGTGATGGGCATATCCAAGTGTCCGTTATTTTTCAACATCTTTAGCATCGGAACTGCATCAGACTTCTCCTCGCAAATGATGTGAAGCAATTCCTGAGATACAAAAGAAGCGCCCGCCGAACGACTCAAGAAAGACTTCAGTGCAGCGACTCCATTTTTCGCATTGCGAATTGATCTGTGGATTATCCCCTCACTCAATTCCACAGTTGACCCGAGGTGCTCCATCAGGAAACTCATGACTTCCTGTTGGAACAATGCATTGGATGCTGCGCCTACGAACATCCATTCGGTTATCTTCGCGTCCGGTTCTCTGTGGGCCCAAAGAAAGCGCATCATATCGGCGTCGGTCTGATTACGAGTTGCAAAGTATAGCACTTCTTGCGTCACAGAGATGTCATGTTTCCGAGAACGAAGCAGTGAGTCCATCGTTTTCGTGTTGCAACTCTCTGCCAAACACCAGATAACCTTGTCTGTCACGGGCAGCTCATTGGGATGCTCTGCCGCTAGGAAGACGATCCCTTCGGCATGGTATGGCATACCTCTCCTTTCGAAAAAGTCAGAGGGTATGTGTACTCCTCCTTTCTCTAACAGGAGCTTCGGCATATCTTCGGTACGCTCCCTATTATTGAATGCCTTCCAGAGCATATCCTCCGTAACCGGTACAGATACCTCCGGCCGCCAGCTCAGAAACACGTCCATGATCTGAACACTCGATGTCCGATTGCGCATGGCTAGGTCAATGATGTAGGACTTGATGATGCCATTATTTTCTGGGGATTCTGCTTTCCCACCAAGCAAGCCCTGGTCCCATAGCGTTCGAAGTATATCGGCCAATGCGCCCTTCCCAGCCTGCCGATGGTCGATCTCTTCCACAAGTGATATAGACACATTGTATGGTAGCTGGAGGCGCTTGCTCAGAAGGAACTGCAGAACTTCCAGCTGTCCAGACTGAGCAGCCGCATTCAAGGAACTTAGTGACCGGCCCTGGCTCAAGTCCTGGGTGTAAGATGCCAAGGGATCGAACCCTTGAGTGAAAAGAGTCTCTACTGTCTTGATAAATCCCATCCTCGATGCTCGGTGAATAGGCGGTTCACAGTCTTGCGGCTCCTTGGTCCACTGGCTATCGGTATGGCGATCATCGCTATCCGCAACACGCACCCAGTTGAAGTAAACAGTCGATTCTGAGAAAAGACGATCTATATTCCCTTGTAACTCTGGGTACAATAAATCGGTTCCACTAAGGAATCTCATATGAACATGCCAATACTTGGCGGAGTAGACGAGTAGAGGCTGCGCCATTGCTTCTTTCTCTTTCAGAGTTTGAGTCTGCGAAAGAAGACAATCCA
This sequence comes from Aspergillus amoenus, assembly GCA_023624915.1. Taxonomy (NCBI): domain Eukaryota; kingdom Fungi; phylum Ascomycota; class Eurotiomycetes; order Eurotiales; family Aspergillaceae; genus Aspergillus; species Aspergillus amoenus. Next base: position 681,029 of record JAMABK010000015.1, read on the forward strand.
AGGTCTTTTCGGCTAGATATGTGTGGGCGTCGACCATCGTGAATTGGGCCTCGTGGTGCTCGCCAGTCTTCTTCTTGACCACTAGATACTCCTGCACGGAGAAATGGGCCACCTGAACCTTGCCCTTGTTTTCAATAATAAGGGATGAGGTACACATCGGCACAATATCGCTTGGGAATTCAATATCTACCATATCGGCAACTGTTTGAGTATCAAAAGGAATGGGCGAGAGGCAGATGATCATGAGAATATTCCGCACCAGCGAAAGATCGCTGGGCGGAATCTTATCGAGAACATTTCGGTAAGTTGCCTCCAGAGTCTGTGGAACTGATTTCAGCGCCTTTAACAAATCGTTTGAACTGTGCTTTGTCTCGAGCTCTGCAATCTGCAGCTCCGCCCACCGGAAACGCCTAGCCTATACTTCAGTAACAGAATAAAAGAGTGGCGCTCGGGCAATAGCATAAACCTACCGCTCTTTAGAGCTCAGCAGCGCGTCAACAACCTTCTTTTTGACATCTTCCTTATATCGGCTCAGCCGTGGTCGTCGCTGCAGCTCTGCGTGAACAAATATTTTCACATCTTCACCCAATCGGTCTTCCAAATCAATTTTAGGGAACTGGCTCAGTTCTTCTCTGATATCCTCTTCAGGCCGGCTAGTAGCAAGAATATGAACCTTGTCTTTATGCCGCTCAAGTAGGCCCATCAGCAGGGAGAATAGACTCATTCTCTCTTGATTGGTAACCCCCGGGCACTCATCCAAGGCATCAAAAACCAGATAGACACGACCCTCATCAGGGACACTGGAGATGACTGCGTCAAGCACATCCAGTATGGTCTGTGGCTTGGGCTCGTCTCTTTGTAGATGATGCTCCTTCCACAGACTCACTACAGATGATGGTAGTGGGGACCGGCTCAGCTGCTTAATCAGAGACCTGGCCATGGTGTATACGCTTTTCGTCTTGTCGTCGTCGAACCGGAAGTACCAATAGGCAATATAACTGTTTGGATCCAAGCGGCAGCCTTCTTTGATGTCATCAATCACAGAGGAGCTATCAGGCGGTTAGTATCAATATTCTATTCCGGCTTCTATCCAGGAAGGGAAATTACCTACCAAAGAACAGATTTTCCACAACCGGCTATAGCAAATGGTCAGTCGCCGAGCAGCCGCTATAAGAGTTAAATTCACTTACAAATACCATATAGCCAAAGAAGGTCTCCTGGTGTGACTATCCAATTAACATACTCCTGCGAATCAAACAGCCAGACACCAGTGTCCGCAGTATGCTTGCTTTGCAAAAAGTTCTGGTGATCCGAGTACGAGAAATTTGACAACCATTCGAGCTGTCTCTCCTCCTCCGCATCTATGATGATCAGCAATGCCTTGCCTACTTGTTGCGTACAGAGAGGAAAATAGCATACCTTTTACCTTGGCCTCCACTCTTTCTGTAGCTTTGAGGGCTGCATCGGTCTTCGCAAGATGATTCCTTGCTTGCTTTCGATCGCCTGCACTCGCTTAGTAGCTAATCAGCAGAATTAAATCTTGACTGGGTCTCACCGAGATTAGCGGACAGTTGAACCCACTGGTTTGCGGCAGCCTTCTGCTCTCCAACTGCAGATTTTAAAGTTGTCAGCGCCTGACCGGTCAGTGGGAAGATGCTCTTCCAGGTGCGGGCTTGAAGGAAAATATTAGTTTGAAGTTTCTTAGGCTTTAGATCTGCTATAAAATATAAAACTTACTGGCTTCATTCTCGTTCTGTGACTTGTTTACTTCAGCTGTAAATGCTAAGATCGCGGAATAGGCCCGAAGTAAAGCGTCATCCACGTTCTTATCAGTGTCGACACCCTGGTCTCTGTAGTTCGCATCAACAATTGTGAACCACGCCAGATTTTCGGCGAGAAAGGCGGCCGACTGGAAGATGGCATCCCGGCGGTCCAATCTGTTTTGGATGATCTGGACGTTCTATAAGCATGTTTACAGTGAATAGCTTACAAGAGGATGGCTTACACTCATTCCGAAAGAAATGACTGTCCACGCAGAAGAAGCTGATTTTATTACTCTTCGTTAGCATGCACTTATTTGACAGCAGACTCCAGACCTTACCATGTCCTGTAGGATCGAAAGATACCGCAGTCGAGATTATATCCTGGGCCTTCATTGCTCCTCCAAAGATTCTCTCAGACACATCCCGAATATTGATATCTCCTTTTTCTCTTCGGTGGATCCTCAGGCCGCCCTTCTCCCACTCCTCATACTTCTCCGTAGTAATGTCAATGACTCCCTGGATGGCATCCGTTGGACGAACTCCAGTGGCAGGTAGAAGTTCCTGGCTGGAAGCATCCAGTTTATCATGTGCCTCCTTCCAAAGATTGCGGGGGTTTGCTTTCTCCTTCGGTTTCCCCTCTAGCATTTCCACTGGACTTTCCTCTGGTTTCTCTTTTGGCTTTGTGGCAGGTTTCTCCTGGCTCACCTCCGTCGAAGAAGAAACTCCCTGACTCCCACCGGACACTCCATTTTGATCATTCGGCGTCTCCTTTTCGGGGATTCTTTCGGAGATTCTTTGAACGGGTCGGTTCGGGGGAGAATGACTGTCCGGGTCGTTTTTGTCAGCGTTGCTGCAACAGAGCGCACGTAGGCCTCCCATGGTTTCGTGTGCTTCCAAAGTGAGGTTTATGGTGTACGCAAAGAGGAAAATGGAGAATCGGCAGATTGTTTTGATCGATTTCGCACGGGATGGAATCGAGCGGGGAGCTTTGACCCGTGGGTCAGGATCCACTGTAGGACGAACTGCTCAGCTGAATCGGCCGGGAAATGAATCCATGTCGATCGCTTTGGGAAATCAACAGAGATTCGAGGTATCAGACCGCGGGGTAGCTGAATGGAACCCTCCATGTTGGTTTTGACGCGGTGGGAAGCGCTGATACAACAAAAAAGATGGAATGTGATGTTGAGCTGGTGTGAAATTTTCATCAGAGCAACGAGTAGTTGAATTGGTAGCGCCTAGGAAACCGGTGAACTCAGAGGGAACTGCTTGGATCGAGGTCAATGCGTGATGTGCAGTGATGTGCAGCGACCGTGTTTGAAACTCCATGATTTGCTGGCGGCTACACCGTAGAATTAATTAACCACGCATTATGGCTGCACATGCGCCCCCTTGAGCTGAAGCATCTGCTCCCATTTATAATGGGAACTTCGATAGAAGATCTGAGGAGCATTTCGTACTTCCGGATCGGAGCCTTCCATCGGCATTCATAATCGACGGGACGGACCGATCATCCCAATGCATGGACGCATCACACAGAATGAAGAGTACATCAAATGCAGTATTTTTTCCGCTTGCCGTAGTCACACTCGATGAAAAGTAGATCAATTACGACGCTTCCGTTCAACACCGGCCTAAGAACCAAGCCAAGCTCTCCCTGGAGAACAAGAAGTGTCTTTTGCACTCGACACACTTTCGACTTCCAATTATTGGATAGGCCCAATGCTTCCAAGTTATACAAAAAGATAACAACACCCGATCAAAACGTGGAAGACCAACGTCTTACAGTATTCATCAAAAGATCCCACCCATCCCAAATTCGAAGCTTAACACTCGCAAAAAGAAAACCTATTTCCGGCTTTCATCGGGACGACATATAGTTTTTCAACCGTAGTGTTTATCGTCGGAGTTTACTCTCATTCTCTCTCCTTTCTATACCATTGTTTTGTCGAGCGCCAGCCCATTTTATACACCATTTTACTTAATTATACAATTTATTCAAACAGCCGTCCTCAGATTTAGACCTCGGAGCCATTTTCCAAGCCAAGCAGTAACAACAGGAAGATATTGGGAAAGTTTTATTACTTTCTTAAGCGCTCTCGTGTCGCAGCAGGGTGGTTGGATTACCAAGGACGGAGCCGGACAACACCTAGACACCTGAGCCCGAGGAGATTGCATGAATGAGGGCAGCGTATCGTTAGCAAGGGCGCAGGAGGAAACCCCGCCACGTTTGCCATTTCCTAGTAAGGTCATACCCAAGGGGAATTCGGGAGTGGAAGGACAGCCTGGAGGCAATGCAGATGTACTCCGTACTGAAAGAGAAAAAAAAAAGTAAAAAAAAAAAAAAAAAAAAAAAAAAAAGAAATGAGAAGAAAGAGAACAAAACAAAATTATCGCTCTGTTTCCAAACAAAAAAAAGATGCTCGCTCCGCTCGCAAAAAAAGAACGAGGTTGTGCTGCCGCAGGGGACATATGATCCTGTCGCCGCGCAGTGAAGCATTAACGAGGGCTCGACTAGAGATTAAGGTATGCCACATTCCTCTTTTCAGGCTTGGCGGCATTCCGCTGTGGATTCTCTGATACAGGAACAATTGATCGATCTCCAAAAACCGTACGGAAATTGCCGAAATGCCGCGGCCCAATAGCCCTGACGTCACGTCCGTATATAAATCTGTTCCCCGCAGCTCTGAAATCCATTCTACACATATCTTCTTCTCTCTACCATGGCCGGATATCAAGGACATTGCATCTGTGGTAGTGTTCAGGTGTCGTTGACGCAGGAGCCGCCAAACTCCGTGGTATGCCACTGGTATGTTGCTGAATAATTGATCGTTAAGTCACTTTCTCACACTTTACAGCGGCCACTGTGCTAGATCTGGAGGTGGTAAGTGTATAGGAAGGCTGTCTATCATATAATTGACTAATCGTATTAGGCGCTTCAATCAACTATATGGTTAACGAGTCAGATCTTACCGTCCACGAAAACAGCACCCTCAAGGCATTTGAAGATACACAAACAGCCAGCGGAAACTCCATCGAGGTCAGTTCTGTCAACATTGTAACACGAATAAATGCAAACTAACGTCTGTTTAGCGTCGATTCTGTGGAACTTGTGGCAGGTAAATCAACCCAACCCAGCACTCTAACTCGTCGGCCAGACTGGTTCCTATATTTCTCCCTGGTACTGACTTGTCATCGCATAGTCCTGTCTTCACGAAGACGCCTAGCTATCCGGGAAAGGTTCTCCTCAAGGCTACTCTGTTTGACCATATCTCAAATCCGGTCATGGAGGTGTTTACTGGTAGCCGGCAGTCCTGGCGGAAGCCCATTGAAGGAGCTTCGCAGTTGTGATTTTGTAGTATGAGGAGCATGGAGTGGAGTTGTGGGTCATATAGAGGTAGCATGAGAATGGCGAAGAATGGATGGTGGGAATTTCAATATTTATAGGTTTCTTATGTCTCCCCGTCAAGGGTACCAGGTTGCGAGAACTGCACCCTGAGTTCGATTAGTATATTCAGCTCAATTATAGCAATGCGTATTATGGATTTGTCAACACCGAAGACGAAGAAACTGAAGTATCATCCCTTCTGTCAATTCTTTCCTTGCTGATTGCTTGCCTCGTATTTACATTCCACGTGACGCCCCCTCACTGCAATATCTGGATGCAGCTTTTCTTTCTTCTCGCTCTAACACTGTCCTGCTTGAGCTCTTGGTTTAAAGTACTATACAGTTATAATGGTACGGTAATATCCGCCGTCTACTGCCCCCACACCCGGATCTAATACTATGCAGCCAAGCCCCCAAGCCCCCTCCCCAAGCCAGCCCCTGTCCATCCGGCTGCTGTACGGCACTGCCTTATGCGTCCAGTCGGCGGATTGTTTCGCCTTCTACACAATCTCGCCACTGCTATTCCCAAATCAATCTGATTTCGCCCACCCGGCAACCCGGTTCTTCCTCCGTCAGAACGCAACCCTGCTACTGCCGTTTATCCTGAACTGCTGGTTTCTACGGGACTACCACATTCGACATACCAAGGTAGGACGAGTCGTTGGGAAGACCTTTGCCCTGTTTCATGCTTCTGCACTGGCTATGTATTCCTGGAGTCGCTGGGTGGGAGGGGAGTATGCAGTTGAGCCGTTTTGGTTAATTGCGGGCTTGCATGGAGGGTGGGCGTTGTGGGCTATTTGGGGACTTGTTGCTGCTTAGATTTGTCGCTGCGTTCTGTATATTATAAAATCAACTCTTCTCTTAACCTTCTACTAGCCCGCTCCCTGACGAAGCCAAATATACAAAGTTGCTAAACGCGATTACGACTGATGCATACAAATATATACCCAACATCAATCTACTAACAAGCATACATCAACTCAAGTACTCTCCTTCCCCATAGCAGACAGAATACCGCGCACGTCAGCCCAGTCCAAGTCCTCCAGTGTCTCTTCCCACAGCGTATCTCCAGCCTTCTTGCCCTCGGGGGAATACATGACCTTAGGGAACCTACACAGACACCCTCAGTCAGCAACCTCAGTCAGAAGACAAAATCAAGCCAAGGGACTGAAACTCACGCATAAACATCCCAATTCGAAAGCCAACTTCCATGAGTAGTACCCGGCTTCACAACCGCGGCATCAACGTACGCCCATCCCCCGGAATATATGCTCCTCGCAACCAGTTTCCGACTGAGCCCATTGATATACCGCAGCATGGGCGAAACATTTCTATCAAGCCCGGGTGTTGCGACGAATCCGGGGTCTGCGACATTGACAACAACGTCACTAGCATCGACATACGAGGCGAGATTGGAGAGGAATATAAGGAGAAGTAGTTTGGTCGTGCTGTATCGGTCCACGGGGTCAAAGTATTCCGGGCTATCAAATCCGTGGATGACGCTCTGCGACTTCCTCTCAGGGAAGTTGGCTGACAGGGCCAATCCTGAGCCGACTATTGTTATACGGCTTGGTTTGTCTTGTTGGGTGCTTCTCTTCGCCTTCAGGACTGGGAGGAGGAGGATTGTTAAGAGGGCTGTTGAGAGGTAGTTCACCTGGAAGCAGATCTCATGGCCGGTGCTCTGATTGATGGAGAACTCGCCGCTTACCATTCCCGCATTGAGAATGACGAACTCGATCTGAGGTAGGTCGTCTTTGCACTTCTTGACGAATGCTTGGATGGAATCGTAGGAAAGCATGTCGAGGGGCCATACTTCGATTTTGGCGCCTTGGTGGAGATTGCGCAGTTTCGCGGCGGCCTCGTTTCCCTTTTTCTCATTGCGGACGGTGATTACCAGGTGGGAGAGCTTTTTGGCTAGGAGGATTTCTGCGCATTTGTATCCGATGCCGGAGTATCCGCCGGTGATAATGGCTGTTTGCCCTGTCAGGTCAAGGGGCGTGGTTTTTGCAAACCGAGAAATGGTTAGGGACTTGAGGAAATAGAAAATGAAGGATCCGGCTGGGCCGAGGTCTGACGATGTGACCATGATTAACCTATTCTGCAAATTGAAGTTTAGGAGATGCGTTGGACAATATCGAGACTTTTTTTGCGAAGATCGGGTATATATATATATATAGTTCTGGACACAGATAATCTGTAGTAGTTGTTCAAAGAACCAACCAATATTTATTCATCATGATCATGGAGTTAAGACCAGTCAACCGTGAAGCGACAAGTGTTAAGCATAACATCCCGATCCCATGGCCGGTGCCGATGAAGCTGATTGCTTTCCCAATCGGGAATACAATTGGGTGGGCCAGGTGGACCTCCGAATGATTGGTCAAATTGCAGAAGTTAAAAGCAAAGCGATTGGAGGGCTATGCGGACTAATCCTGAACTGGCAAACAATCTGGTGGGCCCGACAGAGCAATGCTGACTCACCAGGCTGACATCCAGGACTGATCCTCGACTTCGACGAACTTCCACTTCAACTGGAATTTGTTACACCATATCTGGTTGTCGGCCATACCGGCCTTTGCGGAGATTGATTACAGTGGCAACCATAGCAGCCGGCCTAGCAACAATGGTCTCCACGCAGTTTGAGGCCGGCCTCGCGTTCGTCCCCGTGAACAGTTCTGGCAAGACCCAGCCGAAAGATCGAAAGACCATCCGCAGTCATTGTATGCGCGGGAAGAATAGGCGGATAGGGGTACCCCGTCGATCTACTACACATGCGGCCAGGACATCGCCCAACTGGAGACCTTTGCCGGGTGATAACGGATCATCCACTATAACCTTATCTGGTGCTGACCAGGACATTGACGAGGATAGCAATTTCCTTGCAAAGGCCACTTCAAACATTATTGCCTCATTCTATGCTCCGTCAAGTACCGCGCAAGTCAACCTCGCCATTGATATGGATGATGCAACCAAAACGCTTGTGATTGACTGTACGTGCCTAGAGTATCCCATACTAGGGCTAGAACGGCACTGATGCAGGTTTAGCCTTCCGGCACTTCAACGAGGCCATGTACCCAGCCTCGCTCTTCAAAGGACTCGATATCCACCAGAGCGAATGGGGCCACTGGCTGTTCCACGACCCTGCATATCTCCATTGCGCCTTCTTCATGGGGTTCGCCACGCGCGACATAACAGAGAGCAGACCGATAACGCGAACTACCTACTCACACCTCAGAGAGGCTATTATGCATTTAAATAACCGACTTTCAAGTTCTGATAATGACGTCGCCCTTGGAAATTCCACTATTGCTACTGTCATTCTACTAACTATGTTCTCCTGCATAATAAATGACCATGAAGCTGCCAAGACACATATTTCGGGGTTACAGCAGATGGTCCGCCTACGTGGTGGACTTCAGACTGTTGCATGTAACAAGAAGTTGTATCTTAAACTTGGAAGGTGACGAGCATCCTTCTCCTGCTATCGTAATGTCTAACATAGTTCCAGGGTTGACCTCATCTACGCCCTAAACACAGGCTCGCAAGGCCTTCTATGCACATATCCACTTTATTGCAACCAAATATACTATAGCAATGTACCAGCCTCAGATAGCCTAAACATACAATCCGGCCTTTCGGAATATGGTCTTAGTGACCCACAAATGATTCCTATCGTCCTCGAAATGCGGCACTACTCCTCCCTAATCAACGCCGCGCACAGCACAGGCCAGCGACTCTCTACAGAAGGGTATCATACCGCCGTGTGTTCATTCCAATACCGACTCCTTCAATTACATGGCTGCCTGGGGGATACATTATCTGAGTGCGTTCGACTTACTCTGCTTGCGTTCCTTATTACAACATTTCAGACTCCTGGTATACGCGCGAAGTATCCGTATTTGGCAGACTGTTTAAGGGAGAGCTTTCTTGCTGTCCCAGTAAATGAGGGACCTGGGTTTAGGGACTTGATGAGGTGGATTCTGATAGTGGGGGCGGTGTCTGTGTTTGATGTCGAGGATGAACGGTGGATGGTGCAGACGTGGAGGGATACTGTGCGTCGGGAAAATATGACCTGGGAACAGACAAGGGCAGGGCTGAGAGATATTATGTGGATTGATCCTTTGCAGGATAAGCTAGGTAGGACGGCATTTGATGAGTTGAATAAGTGTTAATATGGCATTCGATCAGCCTGTCCACAGATATACTCGATAATAATTCCGAGAATAACGCGGCTAAATCTATAAACGACTTATATTAGGTCCCTCCGTAGCCAGCTCAAGAATAAAGTCCACAACCCCGTCTGGATCGGATAGAAAGGGGGAATGACTGGTATTAAGCGACATCGTGCGCTGGATACCAGCTGCCTTCACCACATTCTGTTGTCGTTCAATAGGAAACGCGCGGTCATCCTCGCAGTAAAGGAAAGCCGCAGGGATGTCTTTGTATGCCTCATAGGTCAATGGCTCCGAGCCCGCACTTCTATGGTTAGTATCTACCTTGACACTCTGGGGTAGAAGGACATACGGTTGGACCTGCGTTCGCAGCAGTGAAGCATGGTACTTCGCAACACTTGGAGGGAGATCGTGGTAGAGAGCCTCTTCGCCATTCGCAAGAGATGTGTATCCATTCTGCAAGTAATCAATTACCATACGTCTCAAACCACTACATTGGGTAACCCGCGTACTCACACCAAGATCATTGAATATCATCCACGTCCCACCTTTCTCTTTCGGGGTCATTGGCCCAAAAGCTTCCAAAGATGATAATCCCTTCGTGGGAACGATGGCAGCAATATATAACAGCTGAACAACGCCACCCGGATGACCCTTATCCAAGCGGTCCTTCTTTGAAAGGCCTATAAGCGCCTCCGTTACCGGATGACCTCCATAAGAGTGCGAGACAAGGAAGACATTCTCTCCTAGCTCGACAAGACCAGCAACTACCTTGCGAATGGCAGAAACATCATCGGCAAAGCTAACAGGCCCGGTTGTACCGACGGTGGGAAGATGTACCCCCGTGGTTCGGTAGCCCGCAGCATGAAGGCTCGGTAAGAGGAGATCATATGCAGCAGGGGTATGCCAGGCGCCTGGGACGAAGACAATAATTGGTTTCTTGCGGCGTGGGTGTGTCATGCTCTGTTTGGCTACTGAGGCCACAATCATTATCAAGATGACGATGGCAAGCACAGCCATTCTTTATTTGAAAATTGGCGGAGTCAAGCACCGGGGTATGCAACTAGGCCCTGTGGTAAGCTTTATATCTTGCATTCTCCGCACGGAGATGGGCGGGTGGTATCCGTAAATCCCAGCTTCAGCTCACCGGGATAGCCCCTTGCGCAAGAGACCGTGCTGTTCCCACCACATGGTCAAGCATGAACAGCAGCTTTGCACTTCTTATTGGATGTTGGCTGTGGCTCCGCAAAATCTCTGTCTTTGTTCATGTGTAATTGCTTTTTCAGAGATCAAAGGAGCGGGTCAGGAATGTCTGTGCTTTTCATCGCCAAGCTGATATTAACTTATTATTCGTCGAGAGCAGTTCGTATCGAAGTGAATCTTAGAATACCGATTGCTGCGAGGTCAGGGATATGCACTCTATTTGAATCTGGGCCTCTCTGGTACAGCTTGCGTAGGGCGAAAGGCGTGGAAAACCAACCCTGACCAGCATTTCATTTGCCAAGCCTTTGATAGTCTCTTCGTTTGAGCGACAAAAACTGAGGAGCACTAAAATTGAATACATACCTGTCTTCGATGCTGCAGTGCCATGCTGCAGTGCTGTCAAAGCGTAAGAGAATAGTGGTAAACACCATGGTATACCCCCTTGTAGTCTCGATCTGTTATTAGTTATTGGCACCCAGGCAGACATTATTCTCGACGTGCGATACAGAAACCTGAAACATCTTCTTGCTCAGCCCAGTGAGCCAGCGTTGACCACCCGAGGCACAGAGCCACACCAGGCAATAAATACACGAGAATGGGGCTTTGCTCTCTTGACATACCGTATAAGTGAAGGAAAGAGCCTTCAAGTTACTATGACTAATTCTGCTACACGAGAAACGGACTCCTTGGTCCAAACGAGGCTGTATGGCCACGCGATAGGCCAGACAGGACGAGATCCCTGCAAGGCACAGGCACTGCCACCAATTTCAGCCTTGTCCCTAGAAACAGGCGGGATATAAGCAGCAAGAAAGGACGGACTAGTCAGAAATTCCACGAAGCTTATTCTTTCTGGAAAAGTCACTATGGATTCCTTTGAACTGCAACAATCCCCATTCGCCTCTGGGACAGCCCTAGTTGGACGCACGGAAGACGGCAGAGCGTCACCTACAAGCCTCTGTGAGAAAGCTACACTCACCAGGCCGATAATATTCTGATACTATAAAACTAGCGAGCAGGACATCTCCAGACAATGGTGAAAGTGAGACTGAACATGGACGGAATAGCAGTCCCAGTATCAGTCGCAAATCACCAAGCCCATCACCATCAGGCCATGCTCAAGAGGCCAGCAGTAGTCGTGAAGATCAGCCGTTTTTAAAAACAACAGGAAATTTCCTAACCGGGAGAGACAGCTGGCTCTGGGAAATAGCCTCCCTTATTTTTAGCGCCGCCTGTGTGGTCGCAATGGTCGCAGTCCTGCTGGACGCCCAAGGAACTGCGCTCTCCGCGTGGCATCTATCAATAGCGCCGAACACGGTCATTTCCGTCCTCGCTACGGTCTCGAAGGCGAGCTTGCTGCTTCCAGTTACTGAGTGCATCAGCCAGTTGAAGTGGTTGCATTTCGACAAAGTGCACAGGTTGAGTGACCTGGACTTGTATAACAATGCTAGTCGTGGACCCCTCGGCGCCTTGTTCTTTCTATTCAGGCTACCTGCGAGCTTGGGAGCGCTGGGGGCAGTGATAACTATTGTTGCTCTAGCATTCGACCCTTTTGCACAGCAGCTGGTGTCCTTTCCAAGTCGCCAGGCGTCCATTAGCCAGGCCGCGTCTTTCAAGACCAGCCAGGTTTATGAATCTGGAGCCTCTTACACCGAACCCACTACCGAAGTTGGTGAGCTAGCACTACATCTAGGCGCCAAATGTGTATACGCCAGCTAATAAGAGTACAGAGAATTACCGTGACTTTCCTATGCAAGGAGCCATCTTCAGTGGACTGTTCGGGTCCCAGTCGCCGCGCGCATTCACCTGTCCAACTTCCAGCTGTACCTGGCCCAATACCACTGGCTTGGTCTCATTAGGGGCTGTTGGGAAATGTGAGAATATGACCCAGTCAGTTGTAAATGACTGCAAGCATGACAACAACACCTTAGAAACATATTGTAATGCCACCACCCCCGGAGGGTTCCATCTCACGACGAGAAAGGAACGCCAACCCGCAAGCTTCCGTTATACCGCGTTGAACGTCACTACAGGCACCACTGCTAACAGGTCACTGGTAGACTTTACCAGCTTTGCTGCCTGGCGCTCGCCAGATATTCTGAATGGGGACGATTTCGAAGTACTCGAATGTCGCATAAGCGCTGCCGCCTATCTCTACAGCGATATAACTGTCACAAACAACACCATGAATATCGAAAGGGAGGCAGTCGTGCCACTGGAAGCTGTTGGCCCAGAGAATCCGGGGCTGAACGACTTCAAACCAGCTGCTGGCAAGTTCCCAGCGGAGGTACTGTTTGCGATTCATTCCGCCGATTTATCCAAGATGAGGTACTTGCTAGGTGAAATCTTCAACGCAGAAGTTATTATGCCGAGGGGCAGCGCAACTGGACTGACGAGTGACCTTTTGATGAAAGGAAACCTATCGAGCATTGTTGAGGATATTGCCTGGGCAATGACAGAGCGAATCAGGACCGGGCCAAATAGTACGGTCTCTAGCGGGATAGCCTATGAGTCCGAGACGTATATTCATGTCAATTGGCCTTGGATAACACTCCCGGTAATGGTAGTGCTTGGTGCCGGGATATTGCTTGCGATTACTATTACTATGAATGCCCGACACCGTGCAGCTCTGTGGAAGTCGTCCAACCTAGCTGTGCTGCTGCATTCCGTGGACAGATTAGAAACGCCTACCTCATCGAATGATACAGCGCTCACCACGATCGAGGAACTAGCGGACAAAATGCCTGTTCTTCGAGGAGGTGATATGGAATTTATACCAAGGTCCTAGTATGACTTTGACAACGAAGCTCGCAGGCGAGCTTTGCAGTGGCTTTATCAATATAAAGCTAGGGATGGGAAGACTTGGTACTGCCCGAATTTGTTAAAGTTGCCTGGTGTCGGAGCTTGGATGATGGTTGCGTCTGCCTACAGTTGATCCTAGATAGTGCCGTGTATATTCATGATAACATTCCTCGATTATGCAAAAGGCTAATACAGAATAATAAGGAGCAAGTAAATGGGGTATATATCGTCATCATGGGCTACTCTCCTTTACAATGAATCATCATGCCCATGGTTAGAATGATGTTGGATCACCAGCCATCCCTGGCTTGAACGTGTCTCTGCGATGCCGCGCCACCTCCTCTAATATATCAGTCTTGATATCAACACACCCATCCCTCTGCATCCTTTCTGCAACACTAGAAATTACCTCCATGTTCCCTCCATACGTCGCCCAGTACAGGGCAGAGCGCCCATCGGGATCACAATGCGCTGGATCTGTCCCAAGCTTGAGGAGCTCTCGCACAATATCAACATAGCCCAGACAGGCAGCCCAGCTCAATGCCGTCCTTTTGATGCCCTTTGATGGAAGAGCTTCCAAATCAAGCGCGGATCCATGCCTCTTGAGCATACCAAGGGCTAGCTCCGGCCACTTGCGCTGAATAGCACGCACTAGCAGCGTCTTTCCCCGTTTTGCCTTCCCCGTCGCGTTGGCCCCGGAGTCAAACAGAAACTGTGCGATACCAGGTTTTGGCGCGTCCATCGCCATCATTAACGCAGTCGACCCTTGCCTCAGCAGACTGTCATTCTCAGGCTCGAGCTCTGCTCCGGCTGCGACGAGTCTTTTCACGATAGGTAGTGACCCCGCCAGAACGGCGACCATGAGGGCCGTGTTGCCGTGGTCGTTGCGGTGGTTTAGTGACTCTCCGTGCTCGAGGAAGAGCTGGACTAGATCTTCACGTCCAAGCCGGATGGCAAGTCCAAATGCTGTCTCGCCAGCGAAGCTATTCACACCCCGTGCGGCGCCACGCTCGAGTAGCAGCTGTGTAATTGCCGGGTCTGATCTTCTCACTGCGTGATGGAGGAGTGTTTCGCGCTGGCAGTCAGGGCACGTATGGGGGCTGCATCCTTTGTCGAGTAGGGTTTTGATGACATCCATGGGCTGAGTCTGAACTGCTATTGATAGTGGCGTCAGGAACATTTTGTTCCGGTTATTTAGGAATTGATTTGAAGATGTACATTGCATTAGAAGCCGGGCTGTTGACTCCTTCCCCGTGCGCATCGCGATATGAAGAGCCGAGTCACTGTCTCGGTTTTGGATATCAACGATGTGTTTATGCAGCAGTAACGTGCTAATGATCTCGTCAAGGCCGAATCGTGCTGCGCGATGAAGCGGTGTATTCCCATCTGGGTCCGTTCTGCGATTTATACTATTATCTGGAAAGTTATGTACTAGTCGTCGCACGGCCGAGACATCCTCCAGGAAAACAGCAGCAATCATTAACAGCGACACGTCGACCGCTGGAGTCAACTCAAGGCCGTGGTCCAGAAGCACTTTCAGGGTCATTTTGTTCTTTTCCTCCAGAGCGTGCTGTAGGACATGCTCTTCGCCCTGATTGTCTAGGATAGTCATATCTGCTCCACCCTCGAGCAAAGCCCGAGGTATATCAGGCAAGTCGCCAGGATAAGTATGCTGAACATTCAAGGCCGTTCTACCGTTGTTATTACGAGCATTCACATCAGCACCGGCGGCGATGAGTGCCCGGACGACGTCCGGCAGTGGCCTGGCCGCAGCCATATGTAGCACGGTCCCTCCATTGGGCAAGGGAGCGTTGATGTCAACACCATGCTGGACGCACTTGTGGATAACCTCTACGCAGTCTTTCTGGAACCACGGTGTGGTATGCTCGATGACCTTCTGCAGAGGCCGCCGGGCAACATCTGCCGGCTGGTTCGGGTCCAGCCCGAGGTCGAGTAGAACGCTGATGGTCGCAAACGGAGCCTGGTCTCGCAAAGCACGCTCCAAGATGTCTGAGCTCGGCTCGATGCGCATTCCATGCCGCACAAGTAGCTGCAGAATACGCGCATCATCCATCGGACGCCGCCAGCCGCCCCCGGTGGGATCAGTGTACGTGGGAGACTGGGTGCAGCGGCTGACGATGTTGGATATCAACCTCACGTTGTACCCGTTGCCCGTGGGGCGCGCGCCACTCGAAAGCAGGATCTCGACTATCTCTAGACGCCGGAAAACGGCTGCAGTCGCTAGGGGTGCCCGACACCGACATCGCAGGCCATTAGGCGGTGCGCCCCAGGCTAGCAGGAGCCGTACGATAGCCGCGTGGCCGCCCCTGCAGGCCATCCCAAGACATTTGGTAAGGTCATGCCGTGTAGGGATCGTGTACTGGAACGCTCTCTCTATCGTTGCCTGGTTGTTGTGTTCGCTGGCGTGGAGGAGCGACCTACGCGCAAAGCGACGATAGAGCTGGGGATTGAGTACATCATGCAGCCGCCAGCAGGTGCGCACCAGCTGGGACAACTGCGAAATTTCGCAGTATGTGGACACTCCGAGGATGACCTCGTTCGGCAGGCAGAGCAGAGAATCCATGGTTTGCTGTGTTGTTGCACCTGACTACGTGGGTGGGGGCTGTTAATTATACGAATGTAAGCCACAGGCAGCAATCTGCCTACCTAGAGGATGACGACGATCTTCAATCCAGTTAATCCATTCAGTTGGCCTATGACTAAATGTCTATTTACCGCCCTCGAAGATGATCTTCTGCGACTTCATCTGGTTGAAATCCTCGTAGCCCTGGATCGCCTGCGACAGCGGTCGGATATCGGCCGCCATGAAGCTGAATAGTTAGCCCTGTAAACAATAGAAATAATACATGGCAAACTCACTCAAGAACATCCTGCTTCTTCTCTAGCAGCGCCAGCGCATCCTCGAAAATACTGCGAACAGGGCACCGGCCCATCTGGATGGTCAGGTTCTTTCCATAGGCCTCATTGCCCGTCCACGGAATCTCGCCATTATGCACACCAACACTCGAGATCTTCCCCCAAGGCCGAATCATCTCAAACGCCATCCTCAACGCATCACTATGTCCCACCACTTCAATCGCCACATCCGCGCCCCTCCCATCCGTCAACTCCTTCACCCGCTTCCTCAGCCCCTCCCCATCCGTCGCGAAATTCCACGGCTCAGCACCCAACTTCTTCGCCAGCTCCAGCCGGGAGGGCACACTATCCACCGCAATAAGATGCTTGGGCTTATACTCCAGCGCGTTGATAAGCGCACACACCCCCACAGGCCCACACCCAAACAGCAACACTGTACTATCCCGCACAACCGCCTCCTCGACGCCCTTGAACGCATTCCTCGCGGCAAAGAACCCCGTCGGCAGGATATCGGCCATCAACACGAGTTTCTTCTCGTCGATTTTCTCGGGAGCGTGCACGAGCGTGCTGTCTGCCAAAGGAACACGCACGTAGTCCGCCTGTGCCCCGTCTAGGACCGCGGACCCGTAGAGCTGGCAGTTGGAGCACCGCGAGGATGTGCTCTGTCGGCAGTAGAAGCAGGTCCCGCAGGAGACAGTGAAGGGGGAGACGATGCGATCGCCGGCCTTGAAGTTCTGGACGTTTGCGCCGACGGAGGCGATTTCGCCGGTGAATTCGTGGCCCATGATGAAGTCTGTGCCGGAGGGTTGGTGGCCGCGGAAGACGTGCAGTTCACTGATACTGTTAGTTTGAGATGTCCTAGTAGTACTATCACAGAGAAGGTGTTAGTGTTACCTCCCGCATAGTGCTGTGTAGCGGACCTTGACGATCACATCGGTCGGGTCCTGGATCTGGGGGACGGGTCTGGTCTCGAGCGCGACCTGGAGGGGTCCTTTGAAGACGACTGCTTGCATGGTGACTGTACTATTCTCAAAGCCTATGAGGAGTAGTTGATTCAGGATGTGAGAACGGGCCTGCGCGGGTTAAGAAGGCGGGCGCATTTGGACCTCGGTTGGACGTGGTTTGGGCCTCTTGAGGATCTCCAGAGAATGTCTGGCTCGGACTTGATTCCGTGCGGGGTTGCTGTGATGGCTGCATTCTTGTCAGAGCAGGACAGTCAGCCTGGCGATGTCATGAAGGCTGTCCGAGATGCCTTTTTCTTATAGGCTTCTGGAGAAGGGCAGGGATGCATGCTGAGGGGTCGTGCATGAGCCTGTTTGAGCACGGCTCCTCGCAGTTATAGAACTGTCTTCAAACCGGAGTAAAGTGCAGCAAAATACAGCAAACCGGGGTAAGCTGCAGTAAGCTGGAGTAAACTGAGATAAAATGATGTTGGCAGGTCTATATAAACAGCCGTGAGGAACTTGGAGACAGACAGACTGAGGAATAAAATGCGGTCTGTGCACAAGACGAAGCCAAGGAAGAAACACAAATATCGCGCACTGGCAGTCAGGCAGAAATCGGACTGCAAGTGGGCTGTTTCAAGGCTTCATTGGTGCAGCATGTGAAGAGCAGGACGATGCGGGTCTGTTCGGAAGTACCTGGCCTGAACCTTGATTCCTTATATTCTGTCCGTCGCTTCTCATCTAATTCTCTTTCTGTTGTATTGTTCCCTATCCGAATTGCCTGTTCTCAATTGCCTGTTCTCAATTGATTGTTTAAAATGGCGCCAAGCATCGCGTACCCCGCACCTTTAGCTTCACTTTCACCATCACACACTCTCTCTAAAAAACCTCAAATCAACATTGACATCGTCGAACTTACTGAAAATACGGATTCTCTTTCAGACTCCACCGCTGTCCAACCAGTCGACCCTCTCGACTCAGAGCGAGCCCGCCTCCGCGCCCACCTGGGTCTCGACTCCCCCGCCCAGATCCAGCCCCTCTTCTTCATCGAACAAGCTCCTAACACAACCTCTAATCTCCCAGTAAAATGTAGCCTCCCAGGCTGCACTGCGGGAATAGAGCCCAATTCTCTCCGTCTGGCACTGAACCCAGGCATGAGCGGAGATATCTGGTTCCGCTCTTCTTCTGGTACCCACTCCATACTAACCTTCATTACTACGAGAAGATGCTAATAATACTTAAATAGACTACTACCACATCCCCTGTTTCGAACGCCTCGCGGATTTCACCCAGTCCTGCTATCTCGACCGCATTGTCCCGCTTACCAGAAATACATTCAAGCTGCGCGGGCTAAAAGCCTCGTCTGTCTCGGATGGATCATACCTCCTAACTGGCGGCGCAGAGCGTCTCATCCTGGAGTGGAAAGTAACGCGGGGCATGGAAATCGATAAACGGGACGGGGTGTACGATGAGGCGTTTTATCGACTGGACCCCGATGTAAATGATCTGCTCTATAAAGCTGGTAGTAGCGGGTTTTGGCCGACTGGAAGACCAGGGGGGTTAGATGTCTTTGAGTACTATACTCTGGCGCGCACAGTTGCTGTTAACGAGTGTAGCCGGGAAGAGGAGTGGAACTTGTTTGAGCAGTTCCTGGGACAGGATAAGCGAGAAGGAGTCTGGGGGCATGACCTGAGTGCCATGTTGGGGAGGTGGCAAGGCGCAGTGGTGAGTTCCCTTTTCTTTCTGATCTACTGATGACTGTGACGTGGGGAGAGGTTGGGGATGCTGATTAGCTGTAGAATATTGCGCTGCAGGAGAGTAAACACGGCCAGGACATGGACGGACTCAGTGCGACTGCTGTCAAGGCGATCCGGCGGCTTTCGACGGTTCCAACACCACAAATTGGGTTTAACTGCATATACTCGTAGGATTACTAGGTAAGCGTGCTAGATTGGCGTTGGTATTTCGGGAAAAGCGATAGAGTAATAGAATGATATACTTGGATTATGGGATAACCAATATGAAGCTTTGACTGTTGATCCTCGGCAGCATCCGTGATTGTCGTCCCCGGATTTCGACTGAGTCCAGGCCTTCACCATCATCTGACCTCGTGATTGTTTTAATATCCATTTCGTCGTCAATTGGTCCTGCGTGTGTTTACTTTATCTCCAGGAACCCACTCTATCGTTAAGCGATGTTCCACATGTGCCTCGGATCCCCGCAGAACAGCTACACCAAGCTTACTGCCCAGCTTTGTGGCTGCATCGCCGGATCGCCAATCGCCAGGTTCCAGCCTCGTGGAGATTGCAATAATATAGACCAAATCTGCTCCAGGAACTTGGGGTAGGGCGACCTCGACAGTTCCCCGCATGGTTGTCCAACTTGACTCGAAGATGCTACCTCTCAAAAATTGGCTGCAGACACCACTATCATGTTGGCCTTCATTCAACATTGTGTCTAAGAGCGAGGACTTTGAATGTCTTCATCAAAGGGTCCTTGAATCTCAACTGTCCATGGTCGAGAATGGTGGTTGTGGCAAAACTACTAACGGTCCTGTTTTCCAATCTCTATCCGGCGCAGTTACATCGATGGTAGCTCCAACGAGGCGTTCGCGACGGTTGCCGAATTCGCTATACAAGTGCTAACTCGCTAAGTGGCCAAGGCCCGCTATCACCTTTGCAAAGTTTAACCATCATAGATGTCTATATTGTGGCGTCTTGACCAACTCTACACAATGGCAATACCGAGGCCATGTGCAGACCCAACATCTATATAAGCCGCATCGACAACCCTGATCATACAACCAGAACATCAAGCCAAACATCCAATTCCTCCTATTCATCTCTATCTTCAAAATGAAGCTCGCTACCGTCCTCACCTCCATCTACCTCCTCACCCCAGCCCTAGCCACCCCCACCGTCAGCGTCAACGCCCAACGCGATGTCGCCGCAATCCAAGGCGTCCTCAGCGACATCGACGACAAAGTCCTCGCCCTCGGCAGTGCCATAGAAGCCAAACCCCTAGATGCAGATGCCATCATCAGCCAATCCAACACCCTCGTGGATACAATCACCTCAGGGACAAGCACAGTCAACGCCCAGCCCGCACTAGGACAGCTCGAAGCCCTAGGCCTCGTCTCCCCCACCCAAAAGCTCGCCGACGACACCGATGCTACAGTCCAGAGCCTTATCGGTGTTAAGACCGATATCGTTGACCTCGGCGAGGGGTGTACCACCTTGACTGCCCTCAAGGACCAGTATGAGGCCGCGACGGGCTTGAGTGACGCTGTTGTCTCTAAGGTCCCTACTGCGTTGGCGGATATTGCCAAGGAGCTGTCGGATAGTATCTCGAATGCGATTCAGAAGGGTATTGATGCGTATGAAGGTGCTTGTGATGGGAGTGGGGAGCCGACTAGCACTGGGGGTCCGGAGCCTACGAGTACCCAGACTGAGACACCAACCAAGACTGCTTGTCCTGCTAGGAAGTAGAGACAGCCATTTCGGTGGGCCGTTTAGTTCAAGACGGTTAGAGAATGAACTAGGGGCTTTGATGAAGTAGTTAATGCTATGTGGGAAAATAATTGAATCTATATTGCATACTATATTATATCCCTACCGCCGCAGTACTCAATATCACACAAGTCGCAGCTATAGTCTCATGGTCGAGGTCTTGGCTGCATCCCGGTGGACGTCGGCTGCCATTTGCACTGCATTTTTAGGAGCTACGAGAGCCGACATAGCAGCCTTGGTGCCTGAGCGTGGGTCATCACTTACATGTCAGATAATCAAATACCGCTGCCAACTGCCAGATCTGCTTTCAGAGGACACTATACACCGGTCTCTAAGGGAGATTGAAGGGAGTACTCGGCCTTTTTCATAAGACCGGGAAATCGCATTACAAGAACACTATGGCCACCATCTGCGGCTCTCAGCTTCTTTCACCTCACCTCACTGCACTTTTAGGCTCTGGGAGATGTTGACCGGGGCGTCAGCTAACCAATCAGTAATTTTACCCAGCTGCAAGAATTTAGAAAGGTCTCGAATTTTCATTCTATGCTGACGCGGCCCGGGTGAGGCTGAGCATTGTACTGCAATTTTAGTGTAAAGCAGGAGTTGGTCCCCATCGCCAGGGCTGCCAAGTTTCAATGCACCTGACATGCTTTACAGACTGAGGGAGCCTTCTCTCGAGACATGGTCGCCGATTTTGCTGGGTGTTTGGGGAGTGGCTTAGCGTGCAGTAGAGTAATACCAGGGCGTAATTCTTTGGCTCTTACCCAGAACAAGTTGGTTAGACACCGCTTCTTGTTAAATACGGAGGTGCTTATGCCTTGAAGTGGATGTCTACTAAGTTTATTGAAGTAATCAGAGCACTTCCAGCTGTTGTGAGATGCATTTTTAGTCGACAGCGGCCAGGCGGTAGGGAAGGGTGTACTGCAGTTTTAGTGTAAGGCAGGCGCTGGTCCTCGGCAAGGCTTCCAAGTTTCAAAGCACCAATGACAAGCCTTACAGTACTAAGTGGGATGTTTCTGTTTCGAGACGTGGCTGCTGCTTTTGCTGGGTGTTTGGGGAGTAGTTTAAACGTGCGAATATACTCATATCAGAGCGTAATGTCGGCTTTCCGGTTATTATCCCCAATTAGCTGGTGCGACAGGGCTTGTGTCCGAATTACTGTTTGAACACGGAGATGCTAGTGCCTTTGAGTGGATATCTACTATCTTTATTGAAGTAATTAAAGTACTTCTGGCTGCTATGAAATTCGTATGGAGGTCTGATAACCAAGCATCAGGTTCTGCACTCGCCGATGGAAGGTCGACCACACCGCTACCCACAGAGACTTGGCACCAGCACTGCATTTTTAGGGTCTGAGAATGGTTGACTATTGCAAGCAATTTCTACTCCTATTGGCGGTGTCAAGGGGCAGGTTTGGTCAGCCTGTTCTATTGTATTACTCCATGCATTACTCTTGTTTAGACAATTGAAAAGGTTCAAATAACGTGTTTTACATGAAGGCAGTCTATAATGCTATTATATGATAAACAGACGAGGCTGAAGAGGCAACATAGGCCGGATATAAGCAAGAGAGTGACGCCCCTCGTCAGAAGAAATTATGATATAAAGATATATGAAATTAAACACGCGAGTCCTGGACACACTCGCCATCGCCCCACATGGCGTTGGCAGCATCGCTCCAGTAGCTCTCAGCCGAGAAGATATTCTCCTTGGTGTAGAATAGGCGACAGTCAGAGGCCTCGTAGGCATACTGCAAGGGCATGACGCTGTCCTTGTCGTACTTGCTGAAGGTGTCCCGGTAATTGATTCTGATCGTAGCACCAGCTAGGGCAGGCTTCTCCGCGGGGCTGAGAGCCGCTAGTGTCGCGAGCTCGTCCTCTGAAAGCAGCTCATACTTCTTGCCGAATTCATAAGCCAGCAGCATAGATTGCTGCAGGCCTTCGGCCTCCAGAACCTCACCGCCGCGGGTTCCTCCGAGCGCTTGCATCGGTCCGTTCTGGGGGCGACCACCGAACGTGAGGGTCTTGACACCCTCGTACTGCATCAGAGTGGTGAAGATTGGGCAGGTGGAAGCACAGTCCCCGTCTGTAATGATGATGATGTCCTCTGGGGCAAAGGGGGCTGAGGTGAAGTTCTTTGGGATGTCATTGTAGCCCTGAAGGGGGGTCTGATAGTCAGACTCGATGTCTTCGAAGTTCTGAGAGTGAGCCCTTGTCATGTTCGACTGCAGCACAACCTCAGGTCCGTATAATTCGTCTGCAGACTGGAACTCATAGGTCTGGTTCGGCGTCAGATATCCCGCCCAGTTAGTCGTCTGGAGCCTAATGTTGTCGAGCTGTTCATCCTTTTCAAAGTCCTTATCGTCGAAGGTATCAAGGAACCTGTATGCAGCTTTCTCGAGCAGATGCAGGCCTTCGTGCGCGCGTAGACGGGTGGAAGAGTACAGATTCTTGTTGGGGAAGAGGATTTTGAAAAGATTCCAACCATATGCAAGGTTACCTCCCCCGTTAGCGGTTAAATCAATGATGAGCTTCTTCTTGGCTTCGGCTTTGGCCTTTTTGAGGAACTTGGCAACGACATTCGAGTCAAACGCGGTGCCGCCCGTTGCGTCTATAACAGAAAAGGTTGGCACTCTCAGCACAGCAGCGTCCTTAAGTGTGGGGTCTTTGGGCAGGTAGCCAGCAATATCGGTGTCGGGGTCGCGAACGATAGACGTTGGGTATCCCGGTTGGGCACTGGGGGTAGCGGTGGCAGAGGCAGAGCTCGTGGCAGGAGCGCTGGTGCTGCGAGTTGGCGTAGCTGTCGAGGATACCCCGGGCGTGGAGGTTGACGCAGACTGTTCCTTGGGCACGCAGATGTCATTATAGAGCTCCTTGCCGCTTGTATACTTGAACTCGCCCGCACTGGAGATTGCTACCACTGGGACCGTGCTCGTGGACCCGTTGGCATATCCCAGGGTGTATTCATTGACGCCGGGGTATACAGCAGCAGGCCCAGAGTTGAATCCTGCCATCTGGGCCTTGGGTCGGAACAGCGAGTAGAACATCGCGTTATACCGAGCGTCAGCGTCCTGATCTGGTTGACTCCCCTCAGCCAGGGTTTCAAGGTACGAAGAAGCCTTCTTGCCGTTTATGGTAACGACGGGGGAAATGCTGGCGCTCGCCCGCTTGTGAAGAAGTTCGGCATCCGCTGTAACGGTCGTTAGCTCCTGTAATATGCGTATATAGGGCCAAGTGGCACTTACCGAGGGTGTAAATATCCGGCAGCTCGAGCCCGTCAGGCGAGAACGAGACCAGTGGCCCCTGAGCCACGAATGAAAGTGCACTCAGCGAGCATCCGATGACATTCAAGTGGCCATCGTGTACACGAATGAAATGGTCGTACAGAGCAGTGTCAAATTCATATTGGCTGCTGTATTTTCCTTGTTTGGCCTTCGCCTTGATATCTTCCAATCCTTCCCAGAAGTTGCCCAGCTGAGGCTCATACGTCGGCGGGGGGTCTATCACAAAATGTTAGCCCTCATCCTCTTTCCTGTGGTGCGCGAAACACATACTGCTCAAGCTGTCTGCAGTGGAGTGAAACTGCAAGTATTTCTCCAAGTCATCAATGTAAGCCACTGCTCTCTTTGGCTCGAATGGCATCGAGTTCAGACACTTTAGGGCTGCTTCCGGCTGATATTCGACTCCCTCTGTATGTATACGGTCAGTGAAACAGGTCAAACACGGTCTTTGCAAGGATATTTCCTACTCGTCTGGGCCAACTGAGCGCAAGGTTCCTGAGAGCGTACAGTTCCAGGGACTGCACGCACAAGGGCGCTCCCCCCGAGGGCGAGTAGAAGTGATGATTTTGTAAACATGATAATAAGGTAATCACTTTGTATGTGAGTTATGATGGCAAGATCTGTTTCTTCGTGGGGGGCGCCCCTTCTTATGCCAGTTTATCAGACCAGCACATTTCCCTATCGACCGTCATTTCGCCCTACGGAGCTCTCTGTACTGGATCTTTGGGGGCTGAGTTACACGGCCTCACTGACTACCATGTCTGCCCCCAGGGCTGACCCGCTCGCCCCGAGTGAAGCCCAACTGCCGGGCATCTAAGTGGCTCCAACGCAACGGCCTGCCGGGTTGGCGTGCGGACGTGGGCCAGTGGCTTACGGTGGAGACAACTAGATCACTGTCAAAATGGCCAAATGCCGCCAGAGATCGTCAACTGCTAATAAGCAGCATCCACTCAGTTATCCTTCCGGCCATTCATCGTATCGTGCGAGCACCAGCGGCTGATTTGGCCCCCGTCCATACTGAAGTCGGGTCCTCCTTGCTCTTCTTCTATCTCCATCCGAATCTACCGCGCTTCAGCTGTCTGTCCGCCTCCATAAATTGCGACCGCCTCTGCTCAGGCTTATTGTAAGGCTTTAACAATTACTGTGGATCGTGCAGTCGTCATCGGCCAGTGGCTTACCACCATGGAGCCGTCAACACTGGCCGTAAGGCTCTCTCAGTTCTCTGCTCTTTTGAGTATGGGATCGCTCTCGAATCCTGCGATCCCAAGTGACACTCTTATTATGAATATCGTAGACTATTCGCACGGCAGCTGTAATCTCGCCGTTGTCAAGATTATCCCCCTTCGCAACTAACCACTCCTGTGCCAATTAATCGCAGAGCCTTAAAGTGAAAACGCTGGAAGATGATGCTTCAGCCGTCGGTATGTAACTAACTGACGATCGTGGTGTCGCTATTATTATCTATTGCTATACCGTGTAGTCACATTTGGCGTTGTCGATCAGGCACAGCCACCCGTTGACAAAAACATACGACCCAAAACACAGCCTTACGACGATCACCAGGTTCAAGAGACGGCCTTTGCATCCGCACTTCAAAGAGAGAGTAAACAATGCCCATCTTGCGGGAAATGCTCCATCCTCTTCCCTTTCTACGGATCAACTCGTCATGGCTGTGACTGCAGGATCCTTCTTCAAGTCTAGTACAATAAGCCATTTATTTACAGCCAAGCATGGCTTACAATAGGTTCCGGGGCCGGTAGATGTTGGGGATTCGGGATTTGCTAAAGCCCAGCAGCTTCATCATAAATTAAGGGGTTAATAAGAAGCATGGACACATGGCTGTTCCAACTGACTGTTGGCCCCGATGGTCCGTGGTGCTGTCGAATCCCGGCCACTACAAAAGCCATTATTTGGGCGTGATTCCAATACGGTTTACAGCTCGACTTCAGGGGAGCCATTAAACTTCAGTCTCATCGAGACGTGACACTTTGACCTTGCTTACGGCGGATTGCAGCGTAATATCAGGGGTAGCATGTTGCATGGGGATATGTAGAATATAAATCCACTTAGCGAATGGTATGACCTGTTATCGCCATTCGCGGGTAATGAGCAGCGTGACTTTCCGAATTCGGATAAATTGAAGCCGCAAAAGGCTATCTTGATCACCACTCGAAGTGGTGAGGCTCAATTACTTTGTTCTCATTTAGCTTCATTCCAGTAGTAATAAATTTAACATACTCTGTATTTGGAGGCGTAGTAATGGGGTTTTATTTAAGCGCTGGCATCTATCGTAATATGTGAGTGGTTTTGGCTCGTTTGATGTCTTGCACAATATATATTTCCAAGGACGGTATAGTAGGTAGATGAAAGACTACGAACTGGATTAACCAGCGACAAGAAGTTCGGACATATAAGAGCTAAAAATACCAAGCAAACAATCAATCCTAGTCAAACGTAGGCCTAAAGTCATATCTCACACAGCCATAGTCGATATACCCACCGGCACCCTTATTCCCGGCTAGAGCAGGGGTATTAGCGCTACCAAGAAACCGGGAGACGAAGAACTTACTGCAATCTTCCCAGTTATGCAACATCAACATCCAACACGTATCACCGAGCGTGTTGTTCTCCTTCCCATGAGGATACCGCACATCCTGGCTATCTCCCTCGCAGTTGTCAACCCAGGACATGGTGATGGCGTACTGGGTTCCGCCAGATTCCATCGTACGTGTAACTGGCTCTGACCCGGATGTGAACTGGGCCTTGTCATCCTCGACGCCTAAGCACATCAGAGCTGCTCTACTCATTTCACCACCGCGGACGTCTCCATGCGTGCCAATCTCCTCGATCGTATGGCATACTCGCTCCTGCTCCCCCTCCTGAGTAAACGTATCGGGGGCCTCCTCCGCCTCAGGAACGGTGATTTCGTAGCTGAAGCTGGCGCCACAATCGGCGACTTTGGCACTGGCTGATTTCTGGATAGAGTGGCTGTCGAGACCTTGGCCTGTGAAGATTAATCAGTATCATAAGGTTTATCAGCCAGGATAGTCAACTTACACTTGCTAGTCATAGACTTAAAAGCAGCCTTGCAGTCTGTCTTGCAATCATCGCCGGGGTCGAGTTCGAAATGAAACTTGAAGTTCTCATACGCACCAGACGAGACATCTTTAGCAGTCAGGTCCTGGCTTAGCTTCTTGCCCGTGTCCCCGCTGCAGAACTTGTCGGCAAGTTTATTAAGGAATGAGCCATCGACTTCAACGGCTTCGCTATAGTCCTTGCTCGCGCAGGTAACCTCTGGGTCTTTTGGTTCGTCATCCTCTTCACCCTGCTCATCGTAGAACTTCTTCATACTAGCCACCAGCTTTTCAATTGCTGCTGTATCGCTTTGGACCTGGGCCTTGGATCTCATTGTGTAGTAATCCTTTGTGACGTGATAACAATCACAGCCATTATATTCGTCCTGCATAGAGTTAGTAAATTCAAGGCACCTTCTCTTTAGGAGCGCTGGAGCATACGGTAGTGCATTTTTTATCCTTTTCTGACTTGCAAATGTCGTCGCTGCAAACAAGTATTTTCTTGTCTGGATTAGGGCATTCGGACTTGCATTTACAGCCCTTGTAGTGTCCCTGACCAGGGTTAGTAGAGATAGATAAGCAGGAAGTTGGGTGACTTACAGTAGTACAAGAGCCCTGCTCCCCTTTACAGTCGTCGGCTGAACAAGACGGCTTGTTGTCATCGTCATCGGCAGGGCATTCGTCTCTACAAGGACATCCAGCCTTCTCGCCCTTGGTACACCAGCCATCCAACGGCTCACAGTCCTTACAACTGGTCTTGGTGTAGTCATTACCGCACGATCCCTCCGTCTTCGGATTCGGCACCGCAGCAGGAGGTGGTACAAATCCCACTGGGATAGGTGGGAATGGAATAATAGGTGGTGCCCCGGTTCTTAATACTTCGTTTAGTAGTGCAGATAGGAAGAGGTGTAGGAGGTGAGCCATCTTACCCTGGTTTGCCTGTCTCCTCTGAGATACATTCGCAGATCAACCCGCAGCCTTCCCCTTCCCCGTGCCATCTCACACATCTGTTATAGTCAGATCTGTATCCTGTGGCAATCTCGTTGTCGCAGAAGCCTTTCTTCCTGCTGTCGCCTCCGCATTGGGAGCATTTCTGCGGGCTCCTAAACTCTGTTAGCTCAAGGCAACTAAGAAGTCATTACTCTGGGAACTTACCGCGGACAGATTGCGAAGACAAATTGGTCATTCGGTCCTGCTTGACGCTGCTGAAGTGTAGAATCCGCATCTGGCTTGGGGAAGGCCCATGCAAGTTGGGAAAAGGCAAAGGCCAGCAGAGAGTATTGAAGCTGAACCATCTTCGATGATAATAAAAGGGACTGGGTATTACCAGAGAGTGAGTTAGATGTTTAACGGAGTCATTTCCTATGATATATATATCCAAGAAATATGCAAATAGTGCAAATATTCCAACTGAGAGCATAAAGATAACCGCCCGCCCCCAAAGCTGTGCACTGCGGCCCGTCAGTTAGGTTTGGCCCGTGCCGCAGAACCCCGGACCCTGGACTGTTTAGCGTCCAATTAGGGGTCTTCGTGTATAGTTGGTGCCAGCATTAAGAACCGCCCCGTGGCCCAAGTCTCTTGGTCCTGCAAGCCAGCAGCGGCACCCTGCATTAACGTTGATCGTAGGTGTATCTCCAGAACACCATCTGCTATTCTTAGCCACTCATGATAACCGCCACTCGGACCCAGAGTTCGATTCTCTGTACAGAATGAGGCAGTACCTGGAGTATGGCCCCATGGTGTGTTGCATTCCTGCCTTGTCCTGTCGCTATCGATCCTGCTGGTCGCTTTATTTGGTATACACCACACTGCAACATGACTCAAGAGGACGCGCCACAATGCAGTGGCCCCAGCTCGCAAACACGTCTGCGAGGAATATCAGTCCAGGCCAACAGAGTTCGGGATAGCGGATTGGTTTGCTCTTGCAGTTATACGCAAAGTATCATGCATGGTAGTGTTGTCTCTGTTGGTGGGGGGGCTGTTCGAGACAGCTCCTACCTACAATGGAATATGCAGTCTGGATGGATGAAGAGTCTGTATGATGTCTGAAGGTATAAATATGCGGGATATCAGTCTACTCTGGCTTTCAACACAGACTTCAGTTTCAATCAATCAACCACCATGGCAAATACAATTTCGTGGAGCAAAGTGCTACTTCTCTCTCTCTTTTGGCTACAGCTCCTCTGTGTCAATGGCTATTTCATCGATAAGTCTTGCGAACGTGAGGACTTTACCCCCTAGTATTCGCACCGATGCTAACACAAAAAGGAAGGAATTGAACACAAAGTGAAGCTCGCTATGCGGAAAGCAATGGAGATGGCCGAAACTGCGCATAAGGAGATAGAAAAGGAGATAGCAAACAACGGCAATTCCGATATCACAGAGCTTAGATCGTGGTTCTTCCGTGACCAAGATTTGCCCAAAATGAAAGGTAAGTTGTTCGTTAGATTTGATAAGAGATATATTCTGACCCCGTCGTCTGCCCCAGATGTCTATTCCTCTATGCAGAAATACAAAAATATCAACACACCCGACACGGACGATTTGAAACAACCAGTAAGTTCTGTCTTGGAGCCGAACAGGGAGGATTTGGGCTAACGGATCATAGACCATCTATTGCACTCTCAACCATCTTGAAGAGAGAGATGAAGAGCTTGACATTGGAGGTAATATCAAATATCTTGTAGATCGCGCAGAGAAAATCAAAATGGATTGGCACAAGGGGTATGACGGATGCAAGAACGGGGACACAGTCGCTTTCACAAGCACCGAGTACGACAAAGGGAAAAAGTACCTGGCAATTCAGCTCTGCCCTTGGTATCTGAATGAGATAGCAGGTTCCAAAAAGTTTACAAACGCCGATGGTACCCTGCCCGATGGCAGTGGCAAGAAAAACTACAATCCTCACAGAGACCCCTCCGCCGGCGATCCTAAAGCGGATATCTGGTCTAGCCGGCTCGACTTTGTTCTCTTACACGAGGTCAGCACTCTATCTATCCCCGCTGGCTCCATCTATATCCAACTAACGGAGTCGCCTTCATAGCTGGTACATGCTCTGCCAGACGGACATGATATACAGGGTGATCCCGCGTATTACTGGCATCCATGTATCGCACTAGGACAAAATGGGGGATGTCTGAATCCAGACTCATATGCGTATTTTGCCTTGGGTGAGCCTTTCATTACCTTTATGTCTGTTATTTTCGATTCTAATTGTATTTAGGTGTGCGTAAAATCAAGGATGAAGGTATCAAATTCACCCAAGATGGTATGACCGTGTCTGTGGACGACAAAGATACAAAGAGATCTGAGCAGGCCATGATGAAGCTTTGGAACGCGTGATCATGTCAAGGACTTGGAATGGCGTCTTCTTTCATGTTTTACGCCCCTGCATTTCCTGTTGCTCTATTCCATCCCCCCGAGCGCCACCTTACGCTGGTTACCTGACGAATAGGCCATACGATCTTCCCAGGTACTGGATCATTGTTCCTAGCGAGATCAAACGGCGCACCGCGTAGCAAGCTCTCCGAGGCTTCAGTTGGTGGCCATGTTACCTCAACTTTGAAACTTCGTAGCCAATCTAGCTCCATCAGTGGTGCAAGCAGTTTTGCCTCCTGTTCAGCAGTCACATAGTCTTCTCCCAGCTCTTGGTACATTTTTATCCACATCTGGATGTACGTAACCCCCTTCATTCCTTTAATCACATCCCATGCGTTGGTCCACCAGCTAAACCACTCGTCATCAAGGACCTGGTTCTCTTTCTTCACTACTGGATGCAACACCGAGACCTCAAGTGAGCGTATCGCGTGGAAGTTGGCAGGTATTATAGTAGACTGGAGGTCATCAAAAAGCCTAATGTAGTATGGGCCTCCGTGTAGCCGCACATGAACGGGATTCTGGGACCACATAATATGCACAGACTCGGAATAGCTTTACTCAGTTTCGATCAGCATATACAACCCTTGAATCAAAGAAAAAAGATACAACATACATCTGACGGCAAGTCAAAAGCAGCGGAAGGCGCGGTGTTGGTTCGTGCTTCCCGTGCTCATTACACTTACACCACGGGGAAGGGAGATTGGTCACAGTGATGAAATGCCACTTTTGGCCTCTGACGGGGCAAAGACAATGCCTAAACTGTTGGTCTGAGCTGCCCGTGAATATGAGAATCTTATCCCCGAATACCAGTTCGTAGATTCGATAGCGAATCTCCAAGGGGAGTTTCGCCAAAAGGGCGCTTTCGTGTTGGTCAATCATGGTGGCGCTGCAGATCCCGCTCGACAGTTGGCAGACTCACAGGGATTTAAATACCCTTGCGCCTCTTATAGCCCTGGGGGGGGGAATATTTAGGTGTTGAAAGAACTTAAGCGCCCTCCTGCAGGACGGCGGGGTAAACGGGACGGCGTGCCTTTGGGGTGGGCCGGCAGGAGGCTATGCTGGCTAACGCAGAGAGATTGGATTTAGTTTGAGATTATGAATGCGGTAGAGCCAATGCATCGTCGCACTAAAATTACCGATATAGTAACAAATTCGCGATATCTTTTCCATATATAAATTAACTGTACATTGTGTCGAACAGCCAGCGGAGCGGAATTCCCAAAACGGGAACCGGGTCGCCCGTCCCAGGCTGACAAATCCATTTTGATGCCCTACAGAGTCATCGGCATTCCAAGTTTCATTCAATCCATACGAAGAATAATCACTACTATACCAGTTCAAAGCAAAGGAGTGGCTGGCCAAGGGCTCGTAGGGCGCCAGCTCTCTGCAACTCGCAGAAATCGATACCCCACACTATGAGCTCCTGGTGAAATTTCATGCAGCATCTCTAAACTACCGGGATATCGTAGATATAAGCAGATTCCTATCCCGTTGTTAAGAAGAGGGTGATCATTTTGGCAAATTTGTGATTTTGAAGCATCGTCGTCTGGGTGAGATTCGTGGTCTATTTATATATCATCCAAACACCATAGGGCAGCTTTCTGACGATTATTTATACCACACCCTGTGATCCGCATTTTAGCTATTATATAACAAGTCATGATATCTCATAACAAGGATCCCTGCAATCAGACCTAAAATATCAGAGCTTGCCGTCACTGATATTATATTCTCTGCAATGGTGGGAAATTTAGGGCCCAAGGGAGCGGGCTGGAGTGCCGATGCCTCCTTTTTTTCTAGACTTTAGCTCTAGACCGGAGTGCAATAAAAAGTGCCAAATCCAATAACGTGGATTGTTTAATACTCTTCACCTGCTGTCAATTGTCAAGGATGTTGGAGGGAGGTTCGACAGACATCAAACTGGGAGCCACCGTGAGCCACCGTGAGCCCTCTCACAATTTAGGGCAGAGCTTCTGCATTCGGAGCCTGGAGAATATCTCCGAGGCAGCTACGACAGGTTCCCTGCGCCAATCCATTTCTTGTTATGTGCTTATTCCCAGATCCTTTGGAAATATTTCCGCATGTCCAAAATAGCCTGTCTGCGCCCCCGCCCCCAAGGCTCCTTGAATTCCCAGCCGATACGTACTAAATTACTCCGGAAACTTATTATTATTATTTTAACATGATATGACCAGGACATCAATTATCCTATAGCTATTAATTCAGATTTAACTAACCGGTACCCAGAAGGGCTTGAATATAGAAACCATGGTTTTATATTCAAATGCCCGTCGCCTTAGCCTGGTCATCTAGTTCCATACCATGTAGTTCTCTGTGTATAGTGTTATCCAGTACTGTTGTGAAACTCAGGGCATCTCCATGTGCCTCGACGTCAGCATCGGGTCGAGGGAATACAGTTCCAGGACTACGAGCTATTTGCAGGTTACGGTAGGCGTCGCTACTGGAATTGGAAATAACCGTCATTTTTACAACAACGGTAATGCTAATATAAAGACCACTTGCGCCACTATTAGGCTTTTAGATTCCCAAACTCACAATATCCATGACGACGAGAAATGCAGTATGGCTGTTGGCTTGGCACGAGAGATGTAATGGGTAACTATACCAAAGACCATAGACCACACATTCGCAAGCAACCCTACTTTTTTATTTATTGAATTACAGTAATTCATGCGCAGTTAGGAAGCGTAAACCTTTATATATAGGTTTTAAACACAGGTCTGTCAGGTTGATGCTATACGCTGGCTTTAAAAGGGATGGGATCAAGCATCGAACACAAAAGGTTCTTCTCCACGTATTCCACGCCAGTAATTTGTTGATTTGATAAGGTCATCGCATCCTTTGATGACCCAGTTCCATTTACGCAAGAAAGTCTCACTAACCTCCCACCCTGACGGATGCCATGGCGTTCTCCACACAATCAAACCAGTCTCGTCGTTTGAAACGTCATAGAAATCAACAAGATCATTACAAAGAGCAGCTTCATCGAAGTCTTCATATCTCTGTAACAAATTATCCCTCATTTGGGGGATCGGGAAAAGGTCTACCCATGGGTGGTGGGGAATCGCCTGTTGTAACGAAGTAGGACGGAGACTTGCTGGGCAGAGTTTGATTCGAGATTCAGATACACTTGAACACCATGGGGAAATGGCTTCTTCATCTAGCCAGTCCATAGTGAATCCTAGCACGGACGTGTTATCTAATAGGGCTCGGAAAACATTGAATTGGATCAGAGTCAGGAGTTGATCGGTTCTTGGAGATCCCAGTGCATAGTCTTTACGCACTGAAGACTCGTACTGTCCCATGATCTGTTGGATATCAGCCCGATCCACTTCGTGGATGGACCTTGGTGTTTGGACACTCAATTTAGGCGAAAATGTATCCTTTTTGCTTCTCTCATTGCTTGCAGCCGCATTGATCCGTTCCTGCTCCTTTTCTTCACATTGATCTTCCGTAGCTGGCAGGTTCTCTGGTCGCTCTGATGTGGCAGAATTTGTGTCTGATTCATAAGTATTTGCAGCAGGTTTTGCTCGTCTTCGTCGACCTAAGTGCCCAGTTCAAGGTCAGCCTCCTTCCACGCTAACGAATACCACAGAGCATACGATAGAGCCTCTGGTTCAGACGATTCTGCAACTTTCGCCGAAGCACTGGGTCATTGAGACCAGTCCAATTTTCCTCGGCCGAACGCACTTCAGACAGCTCGGGCATGCAGCCCACCGTACGGGCGACCTTGTCTCCATGGGGTGTACTAGTGCTGCTAGTCATATTAATGCAGGATTATGATTCCGAAAGTGCTTGACACGCTTTGGAAATGGTTTTCTAGCCTTTGTCGACCGTGTCATGCTTACTCATCTCACCGCGTTAACTAACTAACTCGTTGTATTGGCTGAATGTATCAATTTGACGAGGCCGACCTGTGTACTCTGGTAGCGGGGACACACAAATGTGGGGCTTGATGACATAACAGTAAGCAGGTTGCATAACTATCCAACTAATCAGTCTACACGCTCTTTTCTCCACTCCAGATGTTTACCCCCTTGTAAAGGAACAATGTATGCTGCTCCTTAGAGGGGGTTTCACAGCTTGCCATCGGTTGTGACATTTACTACTTGCCTACTGCATGTGCAGGGAGCAGCTTCCATCATCGTCATATCCCCACACCCATGAATCTATGCGTACTGGAACTTGGAAGCCAACCAGCCTTGCATCGTATATTGCCAGGAGTGGATGCCTAATTGACCTTTGCCAGCTTTCCAGGGCCCCTCTTGGCACCGGCAACGAGGTTCCAAGCAGGTACCCGTGCTATCTGCTTACTATACGTCACCGTTCCCCAGTATCTATCTATGGAAAGCCTCTAGCTCTCAATGTTGAATTCTTGGCATATCGTATTCCACCATACAATTTGCCTGAGAAGTGTAATTGTAGCAGGGCTTGGCGGCTTATGGGTGGTCCGCAGCCGATGGGGACCGGGATACCGCATACACGATTGGACGGCACGCAGAGAATAACAACATGGATTTATATATATATATGTGTGTATATATGTATGTAGTCCTCTGCCCTTGATCCCTTTCACTCAGTTTTGTCACTCATTAACCTCCTGAACCAATAAGCCAAATCCAGGCTCTTTCCTTTGTGCCTATTCTCATTGTTCGACTTCCTTAATTCCACCATGACGATGATCTCGACCTCTTTGATATTATTTCTCGCTGCAATCCAGCGCATTGAAGCGGCAGCCTCCCACCGCGTCGAGTTTGATAGCAACGGCATCAACTTGGTTGGGAATTTGTTTCTACCTGATGGTGTTGATTTAACCACCACTAATGAATCTCTTCCTGCTGTTGTTGTCGGCCATCCTTGGGCCGGAGTGAAAGAACAAACTTCTGGTCTCTATGCCGAGAGGCTGGCGGAGTATGGCTTTGTGACGCTAGCATTTGATGCAGCATACCAGGGCGAGAGCGGCGGATTGCCTCGCTATCTCGAAGACCCTCACCAGAGAACTGAAGATGTGAAGAATGCTGTCTCGTATCTGACCACTCTGTCCGGCCTCGTGGATCCTGAACGAATCGCCGGGTTGGGGATTTGCGCCTCAGGAGGCTACGTGTCCTATGCTGCTCAGACCGACAAGCGTATCAAGGCGTTGGCGACTGTGAGTGCCTTTGACGTTGGTCAGTTCCATCGTGAGCCTTACGGTGGTGGTGAGGAGAACCTAACCGCTCTCAACGATCTGTTCGCTGTGGCCAGTCAGCAACGAACGCATGAAGCAGCTACCGGTGGTGTCGAGTTGACATTTAGTACGCCCATGAGTCCCGACGAAGTGACTCAAGACTTGCCTTTGATGTTCCGAGAGGCGTATGATTACTATCGCACCGCCCGTGGCATGCATCCTCGTGCTCCTAGTGTCTATGTTTCCCGGAGCCGGGAGTTAATGGCTGCATATGACTCCTTCCATAACATGCGGCTTGTTTCCCCGCGACCTGTCTTGATCATGTACGGATCTCGTGCAGATACCGGGTACTTCTCGAAGCGAGCGTATGCAAATGCTCTGGAGCCCAAGGAAGAATTCGTTGTTTCTAATGCCACCCATTTCGATCTGTACGACAATACAAATGCGACATTACCTAGGCTCGTCGATTCCCTGGGCGAATCTCTCTAGTTGTACTACAGGACGCTGAACTTTAATCTTGGGCCTATTCCGGTCGTCAGGGCTAGCGAAGAGCCAACTCAAGCCTTGCCAACTAGGAATCACATGTCAATTAACTATTTTACCTTAAGCAATATAACTAACTGGTTGTGCCCCTGGCACATGTCCGTTATTTTCTACGCTTCTGCTAGTAATCGATGCTGCTACTGGTGAGCTAAGAGAGAAGCAACAGCAAAATGTAATATTTTGGCATTGAAATTGCCAGACTCCACGGTTGGCCAGCCTCCGCCGGTGGATAACGCTGAGTTATCTGGTTCGAACTCAGCTACGAGGCTAACTGCATCCAGCACTGCCTGATGTTGGCCCTGTGTACATTAGAATGCTCGGTATCTGCGCGATAACGGCCGCACTATCAAGACCGCCTTGCTCCCCAAGCAAACACAGTCCGGATGAAAGTAAACTTTTTAAAGCTGGATAGATAATTGTCGGAGGCTCTATTGCAAAAGAATTGTTTTTTTTTTTCCAAAATAAATAAAAACTTAACAAAAAAAAGGAGAATTATCTGGAGGGTGTGATAACCTAAACCGCGGGTCTAGCCCTTTTACACTCTGCTTACTCTACGTCATGGCAATGCGAGTCTTTGATTCGTTTAATTTGTTCTGGGAAACCCCTGATAGCCCCAGATCCCATATCTCGCGGTACCAAATGTGGCCCACCCTCTTGGCATCATATGCACCCAGCTTACAATCCGCTTGGTGGATCAACTAGAAGTACGTACTGCCAACAATGTGGATTAAAGTATGTCAACTGTGGCTAAAGGAAGTGGTAGTGTTCGCGAGCCACTGATTACTCAGACAAGCACATATATAACCACCCAGGCTGTCACGCCTAAAGGAATCCCAACTTCTTATCTTCGGTGTAGAACATGGGGATCCCTGAATTTTCCGGGTTATTCTTGCTCATCGTCTTCTTATTGATGAGTGCTCTGGGAGCAAAACCTCCTGAAAGACTAGCTCATGCAACTGATCTTCCAGCAAAAGGGTGTCAGTCAGCGGTGAGAAATATCCTTTCCAATTCTAAATTCTGTCTGATACTGATGGAATCCAAAGTGCACACAACTAGCTCTTAGGTTTGGCCAGGCGTTATATTATCCAGCGACCGATAACCTCACTGTATGGGACGCAAAACAACAGGAAGTGCGATCAGCTTGTCGGATAGAGCCATCAAGTTCGGCAGATGTTGCTGAAATATTACACATTCTCGTGGATAATCGGTGTCGCTTTGCAGTCAAGGGAGGAGGGCATGCTCGCCATCCTGACGATTCAATTTCCGTTGGGGGCGTTACCATCGATATGAGGAACATGAAATCCATCGAGGTCTCTCCTGACAGAAAATCAGCAAGGCTCGGCAGTGGCAATGTTTTATACACTCTTTACCACGGCCTCGAAGCGTACAATCTAACCACGATTGGCGGCAGGGTTGGTGACGTCGGGCTAGGTGGATACGCTTTGGGTGGTGGAATCTCAAACTTCTCCCCTAAATATGGGTTGGCTGTGGACAATGTCCTTGAGTATGAGGTAAGTATGGCCCGATAACTATTTAAATCAAATACCCCGAATGCTTACCACGCCTCCACCTGAAGATCGTCTTGGCCAATGCTACGGTTGTTAAAGTTAACGAGAATGCCCACCCCGATCTGTATTTCGCTCTGCGAGGTGGTATGAACAACTTTGGCATCGTGACATACTTCACAATGAGAACTTTTCCACAAGGACAAATGTTCGGTGGGGATAAATCTTTCACGGCTGACAAGACAGATGTCATCGCCGAAGAGGCATATAAACTCACCACTCTATTCCGGAACGATACAGACTTGTCGTTTTCCTATGGCTATAGTTATGATCAAGAGACTGACCAGTTTGGAGTCACGGTCACGCACGCATACGCTAGACCAGTTCTGGATCCCTTGCCATTTGAAGGAATTAATAAAATTCCATATGAATCAAGCTCGTTGCGAGTAGATTGGATGAGCAATATTTCCCTGGAGGGAGCTTCGAACATGCCCTCTGGAGGCCGGTACGTCTCATAAAACACCCCGTGGAATCTTCTCATTTATGCGTCGAAAAACCTAACTCCGTTTTGATAGTAACCTATATGCCACCGTTACGTATTACCCGTCCGTGGAACTAGACAAACATCTGATGAGGGTAATGGAAGAGGAAATTCAGGATGTCAAGCAATCTGCAGGATTTACGCCAATTCTCATAGCCCAGCCGTTGCCAGAAGGTGCCATTCAAGCAGGAAAGGAAAGGGGAGGCAACGCTCTTGGTATAGAGGCTGACGGTCCTCTTACGAGTAAGTCATCCAATTTTTTGCCTGGCTTTTTCCTGGTCTTTTATTACCAAAAGAATTGCCACACTTGGCCCTTTAAACATTGTGGTACTTCCTGGAAAGACTGGATGTATACTGATTTAATGGTAGTCTCTCTTCTCACTACTCGGTGGGATGATGCTAAGGATGACGATGCTATTTATGCGTACGTGGATAGATGGGTTGAACGGGCCAAACGAGCCACTATTATGGAGGGCAAAGATCATCGCTGGCTCTATATTAATTATGCCAACCAGTATCAGGATCCATTTTCTGGATATGGACAGGACAATAAAAACAGATTAGTTCGTGTTCAAAGATCGGCCGACCCTAACGGTGTTTTCAGTTCGCGCGGTCTGTGCAGGGGGTACTTCAAATTGCAGTAAAGTACATGATGTGAGTGCTTGTTCATAGAATTTCGAACGTTTTAAAAGGGAGGATTGAGTGTCGTTCAATACTTATTAGCTAAACAGGGACGGCGATACAAAGACACTAACTTTCGATTTTGCCCTTGTCCGCGGCACGGGTGCTTCTGCATTATCACAGGAGGGCCTGGCCATGGTCAAATTAATGCCGAAGATTGAGAAATATGTTACTGATGCTCGACGGTAAATTGGGGAAAGAGTACAGAGTTACGATGGTGGCGGGTTAGAGAGACTCGGCCCAAGTTGGGGAAGGAGCCTGAACCGTGGCCGCAGAGGCCTCTGAGGTAGTGATCTGGAAGGGTAGATTAGGATAAATAGAAACAATGGAACCAACGGGAGCCTGTAGGGTTGTTTTGGTATTTTGTGTTTACTTATTTGGCATATTCCGTACTCCTACAGGGCGGTTCTCCGGACGATTGGAGAGAGGCACCACCTGATTGTTCGCAGCAAGGACGGGGGCCGATTGAGTTTGATCTTCCAGAAGAAACCGTCATCTTCATAGATGGGGATCTGGGTATAATCTGCGGCGTACAGCAAAGGGTTTTCTAACTAAACCGGTTCATCTTCTCAGTGGCAATGTCTGATGTTTGTGTAGCAGACGCCAAAGTCCTTCATACTGAAACCCCACTTGAGCTTCACTTGATAAAGGCCGAAGCAGGTCTTTAGGAGCCTCGAGTCATATCGTTGAAAGTGGCTGTCCTGAAACGGTTGGTCGACGGGGGAGTTATCTGCCACTTGATGAGAGAGCAAGGTCAGTATGCAGGACGAGCCAAGCGGAGCAACCAGACAGAACGTCACCAAGAGAGGCAACAGACCAGTGTACATGGGCTCATGTTGGTACAAGTGCTGACAGTGAGAGTGAGCAAGGCGAGTCAGGAATTATACCTGAAGGTGGTAGATGTTGAACGCGCAGCTGTTCCGGAATAGCGCGCTACATTGGGGCTCGGACCACGGCCATCTGTGCGTTTAAAAACGGGTTATAGTGTCGAGGTAGGATTTACCTAAACGTCCGAATGTTAAAATATGGCTTCTGAGGTTCCCAATGCACATTCTGTCTTGTTCTCCAGGGTTCTCAGTAGCATAAATACCACATTCGTTCCATAGCATTCCCAGGCATCCGGGAGCTTTGGTACCACCTCCGAGAGCCTAACCCCAGCGGCCTGGGCCTATCCGGATTATCCTGGACTATCCCAAGATTACGCTCACTGCGAATAACAGAGTGCAGCCCGTCATCAGTGCAAAGAAGTAGATGGAATGTTGTATCACAGTTGCGGCATGCATTTTTGGACGTCAGGGTAGGTGCGAAGCTTCCGTAGATCCAGGCAAGGGCATGGATATCTGGACACAGGAAAACAGGTTCGGTATTGAATGGAGGTTGATAGGGGTCGCGTTCGCTCACCATATCTCCTAGACGCTTGTGTGGTACTGACCAATA
This sequence comes from Aspergillus amoenus, assembly GCA_023624915.1. Classification (NCBI taxonomy): domain Eukaryota; kingdom Fungi; phylum Ascomycota; class Eurotiomycetes; order Eurotiales; family Aspergillaceae; genus Aspergillus; species Aspergillus amoenus. Next base: position 721,307 of record JAMABK010000015.1, read on the forward strand.
CACGTTGTACCTGGTCGTGACGACCAAGCATTTGCTCGCATCGAGGGTCAGCATGATTGTGAGGGTTAGGAACACGTCCGGTTGGCTTGTCACCGAGCAGGTATGAATAAGACACCGCTCATTGTTAAGCACCTGGTATCGGAATTGTTGCCGGATATCACTGTGCAGGTCTTGGCTTGGTATTCCTGTCTGTATCCACTCGCTAAGTCGTTCGCCATTTGTGGAGGTCAAGGCGAAACAGGCGCCCAGATCGACGATTCCGCTGTAAAACCTGCAGTTTCGCCGCAGTGGTGGGGTACGTGCATATCCTCGTGGGAAATAGTTGTATGGGTGAAGCTTCAGACAGCTACGGCAGTATAGCCAGCGGGCGTCTTCCAGTTTCAGCAGAAGCTCAACCCGTGGAAGGTGGAGCTGGTTGCCAAAGTGTGATACTGCAGTTAGTTGGGCGGAAGGAGCAAAGGACTATGGTGCTTTACCTACTTTATAGAGCTCTTCGCCTTAAGCAATCGTCTATTATCGAACCATTATTCATTACCGGGGCTCTGCCAAAACATATAGTGACCCTAGTAATAGACTCCATCGCTCAAGTTAGTCTGTGGATTTCAATGACTATAGAACTAGTGCTAGTATATTAATTCCATATGTGGTCTACGCGCACATGTTGTATAGATACGGTGGTTGAGAGACCTGGCTCGCCAAATGTCCCTTTGGCGTAGCAATCTATCTTAGGCTATAATCCCTTATTTCACCTTCTATTACTACTGTAAAAGGTTACAGAGAATCCCGAAGAAGCCATTCAAATCTCACTAAAGCTACAAAAGTAAAAGGCCACTACGGCAGTCCATATCACTAACAAGAAAGCCGATCCCCCTATTGCCTTGGGCGGTAGATGGAAGATAACCGGCTAGCCACCAGCAGTGTTTAGCTTTCTGATGTAGCGGTGTAGCGCCTCCTGCGGCCTAACTGGCCTGGTAGCGACTGCACTATACAACTGAGGTTTCCTATTAAACTGAGGCTGTACGTGTACCAACCCAGCGATATATCCAGAGATGGCAATATCCATACTGAAGGTAATATCAAATCACTCCAAAGTAATAATAAATGTATCAATAAACTATATCTACATCAAACCCATCCAAACCAAACCGACGAGCACACCAACCCCCCAAGGCGCCACCCTCCCAGCCATACTCGTCTTAACCACCACAGAAGGCTGATAGTCCTCCGGCTCACTACTATCCAGCGTCCCATTCCAGCAATAACTCCGGAAACACTGTCTACAGGCCTCGGGTAATACGGTCCCCGTCCGCTCGGCACTGCGACTCAAGATCGCACACCCCACGCACGTCGGCCACTGCTCGTCCTCTGTGCTGTTGCCACGGGTCACGACGTTATACCCGTTCTCGATAATTGCGTCGCGGTCGTCGTCGCTGTAGCTGAGGTCGAAGGTCGATGTGTTGGACATATAGCTGTAGGGTGCGTTGGGGAGATATACGACCAGGGGCGCGGGAGCTGAGAGGTTCTTTGTATCGCATCCGAAGAATGTAGGCCGTTTGTTCAGGCCGAGATTTATGAATGTGTTTTCGTCAGGGATGGATGGGAAGACGGTCCCGTTGCCGACGCCTGTGGAATTGAGGCTGCGCTCGTATGTCCGGACGAGAGACTGCCCATTCGGCCAGTTGTGGACATTTGCTGTAGAGTCGACGGCGAATATCACGTCTACGTTGCGAGTTGGCTGGATGAGAGGGTGCAGAGGGATATTCTGGCCGTCTTCGCCGCCGTCGACGACGCTGAGGTTGCGCCGGGTGGAGATGGCTGTTGTACTTTCCTGGAAATTGTAGAAGGGGTTTGGGTAGTTCGCGATGTCGTTGTTTGCGTCGCCGATGTCTTCGAGGATGGACCCTAGAGTGGACTTGAGGGCCTTGGGGATATCGGTGCTGTTCAGGCGCAGGAGGAACTGGTTGAACAGACTCGAGGACGTGCCCATGACGAAGCCGGCGTTGTCGAAACCCCGTACACAGGTCCCATTATTGCTGATTTGGCCGTCCTCGAAGTCTGATCCTAGGTATTCCAGCGGTGCGAAGCCGTAGATGGCTGGGTCGAAGGTGCCGAATTCCCAGGGGTTGAATTCGTAGACGGTCGAGTTTGCGCCCACGATCTTTTCCCCAGGGTTTCGACCGTCGGCGACCAGAATGGGCAACGGTGTTTTGCCCTTTTGGAAGTTGTCCATCAGGGCTATTGAGGACCAGGTGTAGCTGGGACCACCATCAGAGGCATTGACGAACTGGTAGGACAGAGCGCGGCCCCAGTAGTCGGTGATAGAAGTGTCGTATCCTGCGTGCTTCTTCGAATGAACAGTATCTACCAAGTCGCTCCAGTATCCGGCCGTGGACAGCAGCTGGAAGTGTTCGACGTCAGGTCCTTCAATTATATTGTTGCGCAAATCCCACGTTCGGTCGCTGGCTTGCAGGTCGGTGATGGTGGTGAAGTTGTTCACAAAGACAGACCCAACCAGCCAGCCTCCTCCGCTAAGAGCAGAAAGATAGGTCGCACTCTGCAGGAGACCGCCGAGCTGGCCCTTGGCGGTTGAATTGTCTGTTCGGCTGTCCAAAGCTTTGAGGGCTCCAGCTCCATTGAGCATCGCGCGATAACCACCTCCTGACACCGCGATGCCGATATTTGGAATGTTAGTGGAGTTCATATATGCCAGGTCCATGTAACCCGATGCATTGAAGCCTGCGATGTCTAGTCGACCGAGAAACTCCCTTAAGGGCGAGGAGATTTCCCTCCGACGTGACTCGAGCCATTCTGTTTCGTTCGGGGAGATGTCTGCTGCACTGCGAATCGAGGGCTTCGTGGCCGGGCACGACACATTTGCCGGCGCGTACTGATCAGGGGCATTGGGAAGGGCTCTAGATGTCATGAACGGGTTGGCATGGGCAACACCAGCCACAAGAGCCACCAGGGTGAGCTTCATTGTGCTGTTCTATAACTGTAGTAGGCCAGGTTGGTAGTATATTGATGTTTAAACGGGGAAAAGGATCAGCAGATATAAAGCCGGGGGATGCCAGGAACAGGCAGCACAATTCGCTTCCCAAGCGCAGCGCCATGCACGGATGGATCCACGCATTTTAGTCCAACGGCCAGTTCATCGGAGTCGGCGGTGTCCCGCGGATTACGAGAACCGTTCTTCTTGTGGGTCACAGCATTATAATGGATTGTGGTCTATGTAATGCATTTAGGGGGGCTATACATGTCAAGTCACAATGCCTTCACAAACTAGGAAAAAGTTTGTACCAGTCACATCTATATATCCCAGGAGCGGAGCATGGCCGTAACCAGTTGTTGAATTTGACTGAGTGTAATTTCGACAGGGAGAACTAGGCAGCAGCGTGTCAGCCCTATCCAGTGAATTATATCCGCCCTGTGGGTAAGGCTGGCCAGACTATTACAAACTAGTACAATTTGGACCTAGTCTGAGTAGTTAGTGGTTTCTCCTGCTAGAAAGGGGAGCCATAGCAAATAGACATGACTCGCAGTTTAGACTATTAACCAGCCCTACCAGGACAAAGTATCCGATGACAACCTTAGGCCTTCAATACACAACGCTTCCCTCCTTCACCTACAGGGTTGTTGACAGGCTATCTTTGTCAAAGTTCAGCTATCTCTTTCACTTTGGACTTGGTTAGGATTAATCCATTTATATGCCTTTACCCTCCTTAGCAGCCAATGTTGCCACAACTCCGTTATTTTGGTGTGCTTGACATTCGATGGTGACGCTGCAGCGCCTAGATACTATTGGCATCGGATATCGAATACTGACTTTCAAACGGCGCTTACAGATTACTATATATACAGATCCTGAGAATGAGGAACTCGCCATGTTACTCCTGACGGTGAGACAGGTGGAATAGAGCATAACTGAATGCAAAGTGCAAGTATACAATGAGCAGTCGGCCTGCAGAGGTTCTGTCTTTACTCAATTCCCCGTTTATGGAAGGAATCTATATATTTCTGACAAGCAAGCCTGTCTAGCTACTATACTGACTATCGCTATCTATTCTTTTACTATTACATTATTATTAAGTCCTGACATCTTGATCCTTGGTTAGCTAGTTTCTCGTGCAACAAAACTTGCTATGAGAGGTTGGTTCTATAATATTTACCAATATTATATCGTTATTTCCCGGTTCTCTAATTTACCAACCCCACTTCCCAGGACAAAAGAATCAGTCATGACGTGACATTCCCGGTAGATTGAATCAGTAAGCATTCTCCATAACAGCCAGCGTGGCACCTGCGGCTCTCCTATCACCGGTCCGGCGTTTACACCGGATTGATAAATCCACGGTGTCAGATATTCGGAATGTGCGGTGTCATCGAATCAGCACCCCGCGGGGTTTGCTCTTCATGTGGATCCGGTTATTTTCATGCAAGCGCATTCTCTATTACATAGTTTGAGTGACATGGCAGTTTCTTTCAGCCTTTTTCCATAGCCATGTTTGCATAAATGCTGTTCACTCGGTGTTATTCAGGAGTCACAGCTAAAAAGGGAAATTACGGTTACTGATGAGCAAGCCAGGGACACTATATCGCCTATCTTCCAGGTACTCACGGCGTCTGGAGTGGGAAAATGGGGTCTTCAACACAGTACCAGAATGCTGTCACACGTTGACACCTCCTTCGTTGAATCGATTCCAGTTCGTCCCTTGTGTGACATGGGAGTGAACAGAGGTGAGTTAAGCCACTTGCCTTCATATTATGAGCAGCTGAAAAGAAAAAAAGACGACTACGGCAGAGTCGAATCGGTATGAGAGAACTAATCTGATGCCGTACAAATTACTTGAATCCTATTACTATGCGACGGTGCAGTAGGACGAGGCTGTCTATGGCGCAGGTTCTCGTTTACCCAGTATCCACTTGACAGTTGCAACGAGTGGGACTGCAAGACAAGCACACGACAGACAAGAGGCGGATTCTACTCCCGGTTGAGAAATTCCTGTCATCTAGTAGGGGTCCAACCGCCATTCCAGCCCGGCTCGGTATGTCGACCGATGTATAACCGGTTTTTCCTGGTATTTTGTGCACCATGAAGCCGCCTAGTCAAGATCTGATGCATTTATAGCCTCTTGTATGACCTGTGATTCAGATGATGATCAGCTTGAAGAATGATGCAGATGTTGGTTCGCTGCGGTAAGTATGTTCAGTACCTGATAGACTCCCAAAGCTCGTGAGATGCATTTATTCCCCCTTGCTTGTGCTCAACCCTGTAGGTAGCCTGTGCACGTTGGCTGAACGAGATGATATGATTGTTTGGTGCTTTGATATTGTCTTCTATTATCTCCTATATCACGACCAACCCCTACATTGTGGAAGGGATAAAACCAAGATAGTAACCTGATTAACCCTGTGTTCCGAGGTGGTGGTTCTGATTTCACCCCGTGTAATGCTTGTTCTTGCGGCCAAGAATGCCCCTCAGACCCCGAACCTCTGGGTAGGTAATAAACAGGGCTCAGCTCATAACTGCTTCAGGAGGTATATTTGTTTTTTTGTCTGAAGCTGCACATAAAGGCGCCGCCGCACCGGATAACTCTACCAGGGATCCTTTTGCGGATATCGAAGTCCTATCGGTCTCACCCCAGGTGATGCCATTTGATCATAGCGACACGCCCCGAGCGCTAATGTTGATCATTGAACCTTCTCCAAACATATATAAAACAGATGTCGGACCACATATACATCCCAAGAACGCTGGCAACTGTGGTGGAAGCCGCGGCACCTGAGGACGAAACAGCATGCAACCCACGCCTATCGATTCCTACACCTGGCCGTGAAATCCACGTCCCAAAAAAACGGACATCCAAGTCCGGTGGCACTGCCAACCAATCGATTTTAATATCATCTGGATCTCAAAGGGGTCAGGGTAGCTCTGTGTCAGCTGATGGGGCTGGGAGAAGAACTTCCACTGTCTATGAACACCCATCGATTACCGAGTCAATGCCAGTGGGAGAGCGATTGTCTATGCGTTTAAGTTGGCGAAACCATATTACACCCGCCCAGCTTGAGGAAGGCAGGCCTGCTGGTAAAAGACAGTCACGCTCCTCTAGTCAGGCTATCAATGGCGGTGTTGGTGGCAATGGACCCGGTGGCCCTCGCACGACCAGCCTCGCGAGCCATTACAACATGGCAAGTCTAGTGAATATCAAACACAAAAGAAAAGTCTGGGTCAGAATTCTGCTGGAATTTGGAGGCTATACTGTCATCATCGCATTCGTGTACTTTGTCCTCATTGGGATGCCACTGTGGAAGGGCGCAGTATACTGGCTATACTGGGTAGTAAAACACAAGTTTGTTGTCGAAGGAGGCTGGTCCATTGTGATGGCACTGGTAATATTGTAAGTCTCTGACCGTGATCTATGAGGACTGAGACTAATTATTGCCCGATAGATTTTCCTACACTCCTCTTCTAGCTCCTTTCGAAAAGCCCCCTCCAGGCGCAGAGTTTTACTTGCAGCGAAACATCCAACTGAGCAGCACTCCGACTTGTGCCCTTATCATTCCGGCTTACCGATCTGGTGCATTTATCGGAGATACCCTTGACGCGGCATTGAAGGTCTTTCCTGCCTGCCATATCTTTGTAGTTGCAAACGGAAATTCCTCAAGCCCGTTGGATACGACAGAAGAGATCTGCCAAATCCGTGGAGTAAACCATCTCTGGTGCCCTATAGGATCCAAAATCATTGCCATCTTCGTTGGCTGCCACGCTGCCAAAGGCTTTCCCCATATCCTGCTCATGGACGACGACTGCATCCTTCCTCCGGACTTCCCAGTGGTCACTTCCCGCCTTACCAACGGAATACAGTGCATTTCGTATACAATCAAGTGCGCAGGAGCCGACTCTTCGCGAGTGACATGGTGCCAAAGAGCACAGGATCTAGAATACAAATTAGCGGGCTTAAGTCGCAGCTTCGCGGGACGAGTCGGCAGTGCTACATTCCCTCATGGGGCGATCTCGCTCTGGAATAAACGGTTTCTGAAAAGGGTCATGGAGCATCATCCCGGCTTTTCCATCAGCGAGGACTGGTTTATGGGACACGCCTGTCGACAGCTTGGAGGGCGGATCCAGATGTGTAGTGCGGTCTTTGTTGAGACGGGCACGCCTTCTGCGTTGTTCTGGACCAGCAGCGCGCAAAGTAGAGGAGGCTTCGGGGAGACGACTTTATTCAAGCAGCGGTTTTTACGTTGGAACTTTTTTGTTTTCAGCAGTCTGTGGCATAATATGGCCTATATAGCCACTTCCTGGAAGTTGGGATGGTGGGAATTCGGTGCGAAGATCTTCGTCTTTCAAGAGGTAGGTATGTCTGCGACATTTATACTGCCGGTTGCAAGTACGCCTCCGATAACGTGTCTGAATGCAGGTGTACGAAACAATAACTTACCTACTTGCTCCTTTCATACTGCCGATTTCGATCATTGTGAAACCCGGATTCTGCATGGCTATCCTGGCAGCGATAGTGGGACTGTACCTGCTTCAAGCCATTATCTTCAACGAGATTCACCTTCGGCGCAAGAAAGAGCACGTAAGCTGGGCTATTATTATTGGATACTATGTAAGCAGTCCCTTGCTGCGCTACTTTGAAATCTTAGTCTGACGGGGGAGGTTCCTTTTAAAATATGTCTAAGCCTGATCAACGTCGTGGGATCCTACTGGTGCCTCTTCAAATATGCGCGATACTTTGCACAACAGCGTCTGAAGCTTACAGAGGACCACAAAGTAGTCGGGATGGTATTGAAGCTAGAACAGCAGATGCAGGGGGCGACTCTCAGCCGGAGAATAACAGTCAGGAGAGTGGATATGGTGAACGACAGTAACCAGACGCCTTAGATGGACCCATCCACACCGTAATTCAATCTACAGCAGCTTGACTAGGCCGATCACAGCGTCGAATTCTCACTTGGACGGGAAACCTTCGGAGCAGCCAAGACAATCTTACAGTTAATCGTCCGTCGCTATACCTGTTTCGACGTTGCCGAAATACGATACCCCTGGGGTATATCTCTAAATCGCCTTCTTACATTACTTCAAGACTTTCTGCTTTTATCACAACTGGAGACCGAGATCGCCGAAGGAGCCACCGGGCCCGCGGCGTTGACGGGCCGATACTGCGCCATGTGCTATACTCGGCAGCGGATCTCGGATCACCTGCTGGCTACTGCTGACTGCGAACAGCTTATCTGTTCATATCCATCCTAGCATCAGTTACTCTTGTACAACGTCAATGGCCGCAATTAACCTCTAGGAGATGTCTGATAGAGACCTTCCTAGAGAAGTAAGGTTCGCCCTGAATACTTCCCGAACAGGCAACTGTGCCACTATTAGTCAATCATGTGAGCCTCGGACCGCAAGCCTCGGCTGTAAATGCGGGGATGGGATCGCGAGCTGCTGCTGTATTTATTAAATAAACGCCCTCGCATTTTCAGAGATCAATCCAGTCAGAATCGTCGAGCGAATTGAAAATGTCAGGCATCTCAACCGTCCCCTTCGCGGAGCCGCCGTACCTGCGCGGCCTCCCGTCGCCATACTACACCGAAAGCCACCGACGCTTCCAAAAGGCTGCCCGCGAGTTCCTGTACGAGAACCTGATCAAGCATGCCATGGAGTGGGAGAAGGAGGGCACCGTCCCCGAGCATGTCTTCAAGGACTTCTGCAAGGCCAACATGCTGCTGCCGAATCTGACGGCGCCGCTTCCCGTCGACTGGCTCAAGAGGCTGGGGATCCATGATATCCTGGGCGTGAAGGTGGAGGAGTGGGATTACCTGCACACGGGGATTTACACCGATGAGGTAGGCTATCTAAAATATGGTTATTCTGTTGGGGATGTTGCTAACCCTGCCTAGCTTGCTCGCTCTGGTCTCAGCGGCCCCGGTGGTTCGCTGAACGCGGGTTTCGCCTTCGGTATCCCCCCGATCATCAAGTACGGCAGCAAGCAGCTGCAGGAGAAATTCCTGCCTGATCTCTTGACCGGGCGCAAGCGAACCTGTATTGCCATTACCGAGCCCGATGCTGGATCCGACGTTGCGAACATCACCACAACCGCGACCAAGTCCGAGGACGGCAAGTACTACATCATCAACGGAAACAAGAAATGGTACCCCACCACATTTCCAATTTAAAGGAGTAACTGGCTAACGCCTGCAGGATCACCAACGGTATCTGGTCCGAGTACAGCACCATGGCCGTGCGCACCGGCGGCCCCGGCGCAGCTGGGCTCTCGCTTATCGTCGTCCCATTAAAGGGCCACCCCGGCGTCTCCATGCAGCGCCTCAAGGTCTCCGGTCAAGTCTCGGGAGGAACAACATACATCGAGCTCGACGACGTCAAAGTCCCCGTGGAGAACCTGATCGGGCGCGAAGGCGAGGGCATGAAGTTCGTCATGAACAATTTCAACCACGAGCGTCTGACCATCTCCGTCGGAGTGACGCGGCAGGCGCGCGTGGCGCTCTCCACTGCATTCGCCTACTGCATGAAGCGTGAGGCGTTCGGCAAGACACTTATGGACCAGCCGGTTGTGCGACACCGGTTGGCGAAGGCTGGTGGTGAGCTTGAGACTATGTGGGCGTTTGTTGAGCAGCTGCTTTACCAGCTTGCGAATATGCCCAAGGACGAAGCGGATCGTCAGCTCGGTGGAGTTACGGCGCTGGCGAAGGCGAAGTCTGCTATGGTTCTGAATGAGTGTGCGCAGTGTGCGGTGCTGCTGTTTGGTGGCGCTGGGTTCACGAAGCAGGGCCAGGGAGAGCTGGCCGAGGCTATCCTGCGAGATGTGCCTGGAGCTAGGATTCCTGGTGGTTCGGAGGATGTGCTGTTGGACTTGTCGGTCAGACAGCTGGTCAAGCTGTACAAGGCTGAGGAGGCCAAGCTGGGCAAGTCGAAGATCTAAATAAGCATATGTACTTTACCATTAGACAACTGTTCAAATTCCTTTCCTAGCACCTACATACCAAACAATCTCGATTACTTCCTAGATTACTGTTAAAGGCATAGGCTATTGCCAGGCTATCAGTCTCGTAGCTGTCTTATACTCTGGGCTGATAACGGGGTTGCATTTCATGAGAATATGGGTCGTGGTGGAATATATTAGGGCTCAACTGTCAAAATACTAAGACTTCACAATCTTATATTTGAATGGATTACAGGCAATTCCGCCCTCTTGCCTCTCGTCCAGCCTTCGAACTGCTGGCCATCTCCAGAAACTCAGCTGTCATTGATGGAGTGTAATTAGGGTTTATCAGCAGGATATGATATTTCTTCCTTTAGCGGCTTGCTTATCTCAGGATGGAAGCAGAAGTTAGGGCTTCAAGAGCCAACTCAACAACCCCCGTCCGCTCCACCAGAATCCCATAATGTTGAGTCCTCCGATGTCTCTCAAAATCAAACACTGGCATCGTCATATCCTGGGGCAATCCGCACATATCTTCCTTCCTCTCAATAGAGGGCGTCTACACCCACCTACAAGACGACACTTAGAAAACAGGCACTCTCTACGCCGCCTCAAGTGCCTACTTCACTTGTTTAGTTTACGATTCTGATTACGTTAGACAGTTCGACCCTTTCTTGGTAAGAGCACCGCCACGTTCACGCAGATTCGTAACGGGCGTCCTATGGTGGAAACCCGGACGCCGAGTTTCTGTCACTGCGTTCTTACGGACGGCTGTCATGCAGAAGTTTGTTGAGGTGCCGATGTTCAAACCGGCCAAGTTATATGGGCTCTGTCGCATGGGATAAATTGCGCCGGTACGATGCGGGCTTGTTGGTTTGGTATCCGATGCCTCAACAGCTGGCGCAGTGGATCTAGCTCGGCCATAAAGCCATTCGCGTTGATAATGATGATGCACAATCTCATGATATCGACTACCGTTCGAGGGCATGGAGTCTGCAACTGGCCGCGGTATATGGTTGTTCGAGATCGCAACGGGGCGGAAATGTAAGGAGCAAAGGGATGGCGGAACTTGGAAGTGCAATCATGTTGAGTCGGCCGAGGTGGTGGTGAGTTCAATCCGGAATAAAATCGTCATGAATAGTTCAGTGAAGTTGTATATTATGTATTGCAGAAATAATGCAGAAATAAATATGGTATAACAGGCTAACAGCCACAACACAGACACTCCGCGCACTCGATGCAGCATTCGCAGGCTTCCTCGCACAGGAAGCAGCAGCACATGGTCATCAGACTATTCCGTCAGTATATTCTTCTTTTTCAAAGGTGAAGTTGGCCTACCAAGCGGTCAGACAGCCGCGGTCCTTCTTCTCTTCAGGGGGGGGCGCCTGCTGGTATTGCATGGGCGGGTAGGCGGCCTGAGGCGGAGGAGGGCCATATCCGGGCTGGGGAGGAGGGTAGCTATTTCAGTCAGTATTCTGCTTCGGTATTGCTTGCTCGTAGACATACTAAGCCCCGGGGGGAGGCTGCTGGTACGACATGGTGATCTGGACTGGAGACTGGAGGAGGACTGATCTGGGGAAAGGGGAAGGGAGAATCTTTTATTTATTTTTTTATCGATCAAGCGGTGATTCCAAGAGCAGGCAGAAGAATAATGAAAATCATCAGCCCTGCAATGAATAATGTATCCACCGGGCCAGTTCAGCGTTCCACAGCAGATTCAATACAAACAGACATTCTTCCAGTAAATTGCTAATTAAAGATTGCCACAGCTGTATTCATGGTTCGTACTGTCTGGTCTCTCCAGATAGAGCAGCAAAGACAGCAGATGCATCACCACGTCAAAGGACTGACCGACTCCATGGACTGATAACAATGCGCTGTGCCAAGTTGATAGAAGCTAGCCAGCCCCTTAAGGCTGTTCTCCACTGGCTGCCCTGCTGGTTGGCCGAGAATGGTGCTGCCTAGCCCACCCTCCACTTTCTTGTTAGCCCTGCACGACGCCAGGAGAACTCTTTATGCAATTGCTTGTCTTTATAGGCTGCGAGTGCTCGATCCGCCGCGCCGTCCCATGGTGTTCCACGCTCGGTGCCGGCTTGCCGGTCAATTCTGATCCTGAAGAGCGCTGCAAGCGACCGACGAGGAGATGACTGGCCTGCGAAGCGCCGTGCAAGGATCCGACACGCGTAGAGAATGAGCCAAGAAATAAAACCATCAAGTGAAAGACCTGTTGTTGGTGATCAGATATTTATAAAATCAAGGGATACGTGGAATTTGCATCTGCAAGGAACATGTGAAGCAAACTGCGATGGGGTGATAGTATCAATTATCTGGCCGAATTTCCTCCAGAGGCACTTTGGCGGAGTGGCCTAACGCGGTGCCCTGCTATACATTAACTGTAAGCCTAGGCATTTCCTTCGGGAGCGTGAGTTCGAATCTCACAGGTGTCGTTTTTTTTTCTTCCTTTTTTTGGTCAAGGTCTCCTCTTCACAAGCAATTATGAGCAACAATTATGTATAACGATTATGCACAAGAATAGGTCTTCTTCAGGGTCTTTTCAGGGTCTCAGCTTGGCCATCCTGAGCGCTGATCTCTGTGATTCGTATCGGACTCCCCGCACATGCCATCGCCAAATGACAGATAAAAGTAGCCAGTAAACGCTCTTCCCGTTCCGAGTCCCGCCCGCGGCTCCTTCATCGCATTTGAAGGGTCACATGGAGTTGTTGGTTATGATTGGAGCGCGGTGGTGTATGTCAGAGGGCTTGAGTCAGAACAATATATATCGTAACGTTGTTGACCGTGCACTAATGAGATATACTTCGCATAACTGTATAAACAGACAACTTCTCTTGGGATTTAATTTATATACTGTACTATGGACTGAATCACTATACTTGCATAGCGGGTTTCCTTATCTTCCATGCGTGTGTTGCGATGTTGATGGTAGATGTAGGTAGCAACACGGCAACAATGCTCCTAAAGTAGGGAAATTGATGGCAGGAACGAACTCCCCATAAACCGCTATGAATATACTATACGCAGCCTGGGAAATGCTTCTCGGAAAGGCAGCACCCGAAGCATAACCTATACAACACCCCATCCATATCCGCTATTCCACACGGATGCAAGGCGCTTCCGACCCGACATGCATGAAGTTCATACGAATCGCGGAAGCACATCCTCTCCTCGCCTTGTCAATGGATCCGAGCAGACAAACTCAGTCAGATTGATTCGTATTCTTGATGGATGGTGGTCCCCGCTCCGGAAGCCCTAACAACCGTTCATCAGACACCCACTCCCACTCTCTATATCCCCAACCCCATGTAGATCTACAAATCCAATCATTCTCACGCCATTGCATATGACTACCCCAGCCCAATCCTACCACCCGGATCACGGCCCGACGGAAGCCTAGTCAGGATGGAGGGGCATTTACAGAGTAGATATGGACACCCGATACCCCAGTCCAATCCCCAGATGGCCCCATACCATTCTATCATCTATCATATCAAACCAGAAAATATCAGAGTAAACCAACAGAGCAAGCCACCATGATCGACTTCTCACCAAAACCCACCCCCTCCATCTCCATAACCATCGACGACGACGCCATCCCCCTCGGCGAAACCGACCTCGCAATCCATGAGCTCCAAAGCGTCGCAAAAGAAGGCATCGCCCTTGGCGCAGGCGCCGCCGCAATTCTCCTCCAGATTGCACACCCCATGGTCGGCCAGGGCGTCGCAGACCATAGTACCTTCGCCAGCCGCACCATCAGCCGCACGCAGTACACGCAGATGTACATCTTCACTATGATCTTCGGGACGGCGGACGAGAAGGCCGCGATGAAGGCTTGGGTGGACAAAGCACACTCGCGCGTCAAGGGCGAAGTACAGAGCGGGGAACGCAAGAACGAGGCCTACGATGCTATGAATCCTACCCTGCAGCTGTGGGTTGCTGCTACGATCTATGCGTCTATGGTGGGGATGTATGAGAAGGTTTATGGTGAGCTGCCGCCGCTTAAGGCGGAGCTTGTGTATCAGGCTTATGCGTGCATGGGGACCTCGCTGCAGGTGCCAAAGGAGATGTGGCCGGCTGATAGGCATGCATTTAAGGTATATTGGGATGATGTGGTGGAGAACCAGCTGTATGTTACGGCTGATGCGAGGGGGGTGTTGGATGAGTTGTTTCATCCGAAGGGGCTGCCGCTGTGGGCGAGGCCGATTGCTTGGTTATTACTGCCTATTGTGAGGCCGTTGACGATTGAGCAGTTGCCACCGAATGTGAGGGAGGGGTTTGGGTTGAAGTCGACGACGGCGACGAGGGCTATTGCTGGGATGTTTATGTCGACGGTGACGGTCACTTATCCTGTTACGCCGGGGTTTATTCGCCACTGGCAGAAGACATATTCGTTGAAGCTGTTGAGGAAGAGAATGAAGAAGCGTGGTGGGAAGTTGGTGAAGCTGTAGACAAGCTGGGTCAATTCATCAGTTATGCTTATGGATGGTGTATAAATTGCTATACTAGTTTTATTTATTGATTGATTTGATAAGATGCACAAGCCCTAACCAGCCCCGCGTCCCCGCATTCTGTACACTTCTTACTCAGGGCGTCTGACATGGAATGCTGCAAACTCATCATATGGGATACTATCACGAAGGCTATCTCCATGGGCCGAGGACTGATTTCTCATAATTGACAAAGTGACTCGATATGCTTCCAGCGGAGGATACTTGCCTGCTGGAAAGCGCATTCTTTGGCGTCAAACCTCTGGAGGCGAGGATATTCAGCGCTAATCTCGTATCTCGAATAAATAGTAACGCGGCTGTCATGTTCCAGGCAACGCATTCATCAATACTTTGCTGATTCGATCGTCCTTCCCGGGCTTGATGCTGAAAGACACGCTCTGTTGATTATCTAGCCCATCAACTGGTTTCTTAATACCAGGCCGTTCCATACAACGACGACAGACAGGCGTACAACAGCCTCCTGACGCAGCGCTTCTGTCTCGTCTAACTGGCCATATAAGTACCCCACCGCCTACATTCTCAGATGGTGCAGAAGGCACGATGTATCGGTCTATACGCACAACCCTGTTCTGCCTCGAATAACATCTGGAAATAGGGTTAATATGTCGTGCAAGCGCTGACGTGGTGGCTGCAAAAATACATGGATATGGCTGGCCATAAATTAGACTTGCCGATTCCTCTAGGGGTCAAGCTTATCGCTACATTACTTCCGGCCACTGCCAGAAGCTTAAGGACAAGTATTAAAATCAACGCCGCAACCAATAAAACGCATAAGTTTATTTCTTTCTAAAACGGGAAAACAGGCCTTTCGACTCCTTGGCTTCTATGTTCAGCGTCCCAATCTTATAGTCCTTCGCATATCGCTGCAGTATATTATCGCCGTGATACTTGCGGTACTTCTTGCTTGCGTCTGTACCCGAAACTCCGAGTAAAACTGTTTTTCATTAACTATTATCGTTCAGTATATTAGGGATGGTTTGAGACGTACTCTTCTTGCCACCAGGATGCTCCTCCGAAAACTTGGTCAAATCATAGACGGTCCCATCGATAGCAATCCAAAGATCGCCATCCTTGTTATGTATTGACAGTTCCTCTTTCGTGTATATCTTGTCCACGTCGACAGGGATAACTGCGGGGGCTTCGGGTTCGGTCTTTTCCGGCTGTACAACAGCGGACGTGGTTGTTGTTTGTGTTTCTGCCATTATGGCTTTAGATCTTTTCTGGATATTACCCCAGATTTGGAAGAGACGCTGTTATTTATTAATGTCTGGCACAGGACTGGCAGTCGCTTCTTCATGTGCCAGTCTTGGCTGTCGGCAGTCTGGCCGAAGCGAGGAGCCGAGATGCCGCTAGCCCTCACTCTAGTCTTGGAGTCAGACAGGACAGGACCCTTGGTGCTTTCTGGCCTGACTGGAGCTGTCGCCGTGACTAGTCAAAATGCTACGGTATATCGGAACACCAAGATTTACACGGAAATGACGGGCTGGCAGCGCAAGGCTTCGCAAGTGTGCCCTATATAATCCGTACAATACGACAACCCTCCGGACATCTAAGCGAGATGGTTGTAACCCTCGGGAAAATATTCGAATACTTCGGAAATGGCCAATGGTCAGTCTATTTAATACGGCGATACCTCACGGTATAGGCCCTACAGCTTCTAGCTGTCAGGCCCGGTGACAAGGGTGTCTACTGGGGGTTGAGCAACTGGTCGGCCAACTGATCACAGACAGTCGCTTGTTGAGAGGACGATGTCAGCCCTTACCACTGACCATAAGATCGATGACTCTTTACGCTGGCGAATCTGAAATAAAATAGACGGGCTGCATAGTCAGTGGACAAACAACCTGAGAACGCCTGAGGCTTCAAAGTGTCAGTTTTCCAGCATCGGGTATTCATAGTCAGCCACTACAACGGCCGGAATCGACAATTCCAGAATCGACATTAAAAGACGCCATCTTGATGCTGAACTCCTACTCCCAGATGGAGGCTCGACAGCGGAAAGAAGCCTTTCCAGAAACCAGACTCCAGGCACAATGTGGCATCGGATAGATCATCGAAGAAGTCGGAGATGCATGCTCGCGAGGTCATTTACTGGTGAATAATGGGTGAACTTCTGACTTCTTCAGACAGCGAGATAGGCAAAGCTTGTTGTAACGAAGCTGTATATGGTGCCGTTTGTGGCATTACCGGTCCAGGTGTTTGGATGACAGGCACCAGTTATTCCATCAGACAATATCGCTTGGCTGTTGATCCTTATTAGGTGGCTGTGAAATCGTACCATGCAAGCAGGAACACCACTATTGCCAGAGTGTATGAGTAAACGTGACAAGCAGCTCGCATTTAAGTGGGTTAGTGATGATGTCTTGTATGCTTTGATAATCAGTCCTTGGCTACCCTGCCAATGCCCGCCTTACCTGAAGCAGCGGTCCAAGAACGCCTCTGTTGCTTGTTAACTTGGCGCAGGCTTATCAACCCGATAAGGCTGATAAAGAGTTGATAACAGGGAAGCTGAAGCTCCAATCGCACAAGGATGCTCTCTCGAATGATCGAAGGCCGTCGATCAGCTCCTGCAGGACTCAGGCATCAGCCATCAGTCATCAGGGGTTCCGCAAACAGCGTCTCAGGTTCGTTTCTCCAAACTCCACACTGGCAACGTCGCACCTGGTCCCCACGTTGCAGTTCCTGGCCTAACAGTATTAGCGTGATCACTTTGCCAGTCAATATTCAAACTCAAGTAAGAGACTAAGAACACCAGCTCCGTGCAGACTAATACCAATGGCCTGGATAACCTGATCGAATAACGTGGGATCCGAGGTGCCGAGCACAGCCAAGACCCTTCCCCGTAAAAAACAGAAATTCGGGCCAGCAATTAATCGTTCAGGGGAAAGTCGCCAAGGGACACGCGGACATGACGTAAAGGACAAGCAATTGCGTGCGGAAAGGCCAAAAGCTTCTTACGAATCAGCTAAAATTACCGGCCACTCACGCGCTGCTTGCGGAACGCCCTCATTTCCCTGGCGCGCCCTCATTGGCCGGTTCCGCGGACGTGCCCTCGTATCCACTTAGTCAGCAGCCTCCCCCTTGGCACTGCCATTCACTCTCCAGGCTCTTCTCGGTCGGCGATTCTGTCTTGAGTCCTTGATGCTGCTGTCGCTGTCTTCGCCCTCTCTCCTCACTTGAAAATGCGTCTCGCCTTCCTGGCCACCTGGCTGGCCTCTATCGGTCGCTTATCGGCCCTGGAAATACAGCTCGACGACCACCGTGTGTTCTCCCTCCCGCAGTTTCGCATCGGCGCCTCATTCTAACCCACATTCCTCGCAGAATCGATCAAGGACGCCGCCGGGAAGACCGCCAAAGGAGCGCTCGGATGGTACGCTGGTAATGAGCCTGGTGGCGAACCAGGTGCTTTCCCGGAGAAGTGGTGGGAAGGAAGTGCTCTGTTCATGAGTCTGATCATCTACTGGTTCTACGCGGGCGACGACCAATACAATGACCTGATCACCGAGGGTATGCAGTACCAAGCGGGAGAGAACGGTGACTACTTGCCTGCTAAGTACAAATCATATCTTGTACGCTTCTTCTTCTTGCCAATTTGATCGCCCGGTATTAACCCAACCAGGGAAACGATGACCAGTTTTTCTGGGGTGTTACTGCCATGCTGGCCGCCGAGTACGGATTCCCCGATTCCAAAGACGGATTTTCGTGGTTATCGTTGGCACAGGGTGTGTTCAACACGCAGAAAGAGGAATGGGACACGAGCAACTGCGGGGGTGGCCTACGCTGGCAGATGGAACCCTACCAGAGCGGATACACGATGAAGAACTCGATTTCCAACGGGGGTTTCTTCCAACTCGCCGCCCGTCTCGCTCTCTACACGCAAAACGACATGTACGCCGATTGGGCTCAGAAGACCTGGGACTGGTCGGTTTCCTCGCCGCTGGTGAACAACAAGACCTGGAATGTTGCCGACTCTACAGACATCAACAACAAGTGCTCGACGCAGGGTAACAACCAGTGGTCTTACAACTACGGCGCGTACCTGACGGGTGCAGCTTACATGTACAACTACGTTGGTCTCCCCCTTCTTTCTGATTCCGCTGCCTGGGTTCCCGACGCTAACCATGCCAAACCAACCACAGACCGAGAAAGCAGAATGGAAAGAGGCCGTCGATAATCTCCTTGAGAAAGTCCTTAAACAGTTTTTCCCCCAGAAGATGGGCGGCGGGCAAATCTTTTCCGAATTCCTGTGTGAGCCGTCCGGATTGTGCAACTTCAACGAAATCCTCTTCAAGGGCATCGTCTCGCACTGGTTAACATTGGTCGCGCTCATCGTTCCGGAAACCTACGACAAGATCTTCCCCAAACTGCAAACATCCGCGCAGGCAGCTGCGAAGGCATGCAGCGGATCCGGCAACAACACCTGCGGTATCAAATGGTACACCCAGAAGTGGGACGGCTCAATCGGCATGGAACAGCAGATCATCGCCACCGATATTCTCGGGTCCGTCCTCGTCTCCGAAAAGAAAACCCCCCCGCTCAACACCAATACCGGTGGAAACAGCAAGAGTAACCCCAATGCCGGTGGTGAAGAAACGGAAAACCCCGCTGAGCTTAAGCCAATTACGGCCGGTGATCGCGCAGGCGCAAGTATCCTGACGATTCTTTTCGTTGGCGGCTGGGGTGGTATGATTGCCTGGATGGTTCTGGGTGAACCGTTAGTAGGCTAATGTGGCCTTGATATATTTTTTCCTTCTCATTTCACGTGTGTTTATGTTTTTAGCCTATATATTACTGTATATTCTCAGTGCTGGTTAGGAGGAGTCTTTGCTAGATTTGTGAATACTATTCGGATCAATATCAGGTTCGGAGTTAGAATACCATTTCATCTATATAATGCATCTGTTCAGCATTACTGGGTCGTCTAGAATTCCAGAATTCACTTGAGACTTACAAGATGGGCTTAATAATTACACCCACCGTGTGGATCCTTCACATAGAGCTGGAACTCGGATGAGGGCAAGTATCCATAAGCTTATCCTGGATTACCTCTCTGTACAACTAGTATTCTGACGTGATCTAAGCACAGTTATCTTCTATTTGGACAGGATCGGAATAAACGCTCTACATCGTATTCCGAACTTTATCCCCGCATTTGTGATCATTATCCATTATCTCCAGCTAATTGATAACACGTACTGCTATAAATCCAAGCACCCAAGCAAAAGGTCGTTACCCATCCACCATTCAATTAGGCCAATCCCGTCCCACCATTCCCATATACTGATCTTTTCCACCCTTACCGGCCCTAATGTACTGGTCCATCAAGCATAGCTAACACCACCCGACCTCTTTCTCGCAAAGAAAGTATACGCGACAACCCCCAGACAGGTAACAAAGCTGATGAACATGAATGCGGTGTCTGCCTTGGCAGAGATACATCGGCTGTTTAACTTGTCTTCATCTCCACCTCTGTAAGTATATCCGCATCCCAATTCACCGTCTACCTTGACGCAGCCACCGTTGAGGATCGAGTTTCTCTCAGTCTGCAACACGTCATCGCAGGATACGTTGCGGAGGAGGACAACGTAAGCCTAGTTTGAAAATACTAGTTAGCTATCATGTATTCCCGTCTTCAATTTGGAACTCGATTTTTGGATTGGGGGTGGGAGATGGGGAGGGGCGTACAATTCCAGATGCAAGCATCGTAAGAGAAGACAATCCGTCTAGCGCCCAGGTAACGATGCCCTCTAAGGAAGAGACAAATATAGCTACGATGCCTACAAGGGCGGCCAGCGTGCCGAATCCACCGCAGAACGCAGCATAGCTTGTTGCTGGAGGAGGAGAATCGATCAGTTGGTCACGGGCAAGATTCAAGGATATTCCGAGGACGACGATTGCGAAGACGGCCTGGATGGTTAGTCCAGTACTCCTGGGGTGGGATTAGCGAGTGAGTACTTACTTGGAGACCGCGTAGTATTCCTGTGATTAATTGCATTTTGGTTTGGGATTGATTGTTCTCGTTGTATAGTCGTTTTGTAGTTGTATAAACAGTACCAGCCTGCAGCTCAACATTCAAATAAGATGAAGAAAAGCTTTTAAAATTTGAATTCCGCAGAGTACAGGACGCCCCTTAAGAACCAGTGACTCACAACAGCAGCATCAAACCCCCGGCGCCAAAAGGGATGGTGCCGCAGTGCTCTTGCAGCTTCTTGGTACCATGATGGGGCCAACGTAGCACGAATTCTTATCTGGTGGGACAGTCTGGGCAAGTTGGACAAATCTGATTCGCAGAAATAACTATGACGAGGCTGAATTATAGAACACCAAGATTTGGTCAAACACTTGGTTGTTAATCCTGGGCGCTGTTCAGCGGTCCGGCGCGTAATGAGTGGTTGATATGAAGAGGCTCAAGAGTCGTCGTAGCGCCGTTCAGTCTCGGCAATGGTGATTTTTCTGCTTTAAAGTAGAAACGGGAACGAGAAGCTAAACTGGAAAGCAGCTCCGAGGCTTCGCGCGGTTACAGCAAGTAGTTAGCAGATTGGGTTTGCATGGAGGCAGTGCTACGTAGCAGTGCAAGTCGTTTCGAACACCCTGCTTCTCAAGTGTAGTACGGCACTGGGCAACATGAAACATGTGGCTGAGCTGTATAATTTACATCCTTGAGGCTATTTGATTGCCGTGTAATTTCCCCAGTGCGTTTCATTAACTGCCTCCTCCGGAAGCCTGCGGGTTGGGCCTATATTTATCGCGAATCATTTACTCAAAGCACTTGGGTGGTTCTGGCTGGCTTTTGCCCAACTTAGTTCATAAAAAGTTCCAAACACAGCTCTAACTCGGTAGTGGGTGTTCTTTATGTGTAGAATATATCTAAGCATCTAGGGCAGTGCAACGGTACTGCTTTCTTCGATCAAGCGTAGGCTCTTCTAGCGAGCTTTAATACCTAACTAGATTGTGAAGCTTGAAAGCCTTGCAGTTTCTTCAAAGATTAGATGGAAGCCTCATTCTAAAGCCAAGTATCTTCGGAAACTCAGTAAAGTTCTTCGACGAGTGTTCACGCAAAGGATCACGGAAGCTTTCATCGAAATTGGTCTCCTCAAGCGCATCCATGATGAGGCCTGCTTGAAAGAATGGAGCGAATAGCTGGTTTAAAGGTCGATGGAACATGTACTAATACGTGTTATTAATTCATTTGGCATTATAGGAACTGATTTACTCACCGGCGACTCAAGCCCCTCTTTGAAAACCAACTGCCTGGCTGGAGGGACGTTCAAGTATCTGGTCATGACAATAGAGCGGTTGACTACTCGCTGGCCTGTCTCTGGGTCTTCGTGGACCATTATCTGCCGGGCTGCCCCAGATGTGAAGAACAGTGGATGAAGCAGAGTAGCAACAAAGCTAAGGAAGCCATCAGAGCTATACTTGAAGAGAAAGCGTGGCACTCACCAGCCATTTGGCTTGAGCAATTGTTTCAGAGACCTTGATAGCGGCCCCAGATCCTGAATGTCCATCAGAGCCATATTCATGGTAATGACGTCGAAACCGCCATTCTATGCGAGGGTTAGATCGTGAATCTGCGAGCGGAATTCGCCAATAAACAAGGCCTAAACTAACCACTAGGTCCGTATTGTCTGCGATGAAGCTATTCCAGGATGCTTGGTCTGTGACATCAAGGCAGCGGTAGTGTATCTTTCCCCTGTATATGGAGCTGTCTGTTCGCGCCCTTGCACGGTCCAGCATCGAAATAGCACCGTCGGTGGCAGTAACAGAAGCAGCTTCTTTTGCTAACCAGCGAGCCACTAAACCATTACCAGTTGCAAGGTCTAACGCACGGCATCTTTCTGGTCTCTCAACGAGCTTTTCTAGAATAGGAAGTTCAAGGAAGCGAAAGTAATCATTCCCTTCATCCCCCATTCCTTCGTCCCAATCCAAAGCAAAATCCTCCCAGGGGCCCAGTATTGAATTCTTCAAAGACATGGCAGAAAATAATTCAAATGGATAATCCAGGCTGACGGAAGGAAAATCTGAAAGAAGCCTGCCGAGCCAAGAAGTCGATACGGGGCTCTACCCCGCTAGTCATCCTTTTTCATAGCTGTCCTACGTATCTTGCCTGTATAAGGGGATTTAAGTACCAGGATAGCTAGTTCAAGATCCCCTTGCCACTCAGAAGAATTGGCACACTCCAGAGTTGCCCAAGTACAGGACGGCAGTGTCACCGAAAAAGGGTCCGAGGTTCACCGTTTGGATAGCTGCACTCATCGCTCACGAGCGGCGGGACGTTTCTGCATAGTTATGGGCTATGATAGGCTGGGTCAGATATTAGTAAAGAACAGCGGCAGGCTTTGACGAGAATCGCGAGCTTCCTCCTGGTTCCCGGACCTGGGGTGTCATGCTTGCTATTCGGGGCCTACAGCGGGGGATGGGAGAGGCTGCGATACCTCAATGATTTGATATAGTCTCAGTTTAACCCAATACCGGTATCTTGTAAGCTTTATCCGGATTAACACGCATTTTCCTACAGTTATAAGCCATACACGTTGACAAAAGAACCCAAGGTCGAAGGCTGGCCATTTCCCTAAAAGGTGTCATATTACTTCAAAAATAAACTTTTTATCACCCTTAATTCCTGCACTGCTTCTTATCAGGCTCATGCACTAGATACTCGGTATCCCTGTCAGGGCTCTCGCGGCGAATCGTGGTATCTATCGTCCTCAATATCGACAGCTCGAGAGGCGGCCTCCTCCTCCTAGACGATGAGCGTCCTAGAGTGGTATCCCTATAGAGCCTCTCTTCTTCTGTATACGGGGATCCGAAGCAGAGGTGGGCGATTTTGCGGTATAACCGACGGATCGGAGGCAGATTGATGCAGACGATGCCGGTGAAGCATTCAATTATAGACCAGTAGGAAGTTGGGACAGTGTCATCTAAAGCGGCTTGTTAGTTTGCCTCGACTGGGTAGAGAACAATCTTAACTGGGCTTAAGGAGTTGGCTATACATGTAGCGTTGGTGGTTGTTCCATAGGTGATGACGACTCTGAGCCGCAGGATACTGACTATCGTTATACTGACACCAGTCAGATGGGTCAAACAAGGATATGCAGACAAGCCAACATACAAGAATCCAAGACCGAACATCCACAAGAGCATGATCTTCCTCGACCAGCTCACAGAGAGCCCTGCTATCTTGTGGAGTGGGAGGCCAATAACCGCCAGGTCAAGAGCAATGTTCACTGTCGCGTTGCAAATGCCAAATATGTTGAAGTTGAGACATGATCCCTTAGCTTCGCCGTGCCACTTGTTCCAGATGTAGCTGACAGGAAGACAGTTGAACGCAATCCCGAAGGTAAAGACGAAGAGGTAAACGATGTTGATAGCGATCAGCACCCAGTTGGCGCGGCGGATGCCTTCGCTCGGAAAGAGACGCAGATACAGACACAAGAAGGCCATTTTCGTAGAGGCGAGGGCAGGCGTGTAGCAGAGTTGTAGGATCCATGTGAACTGGGAGGTGAGCCATTGCATATTGAGTAGGGCCGTAGGAGCATACCTTCACGATGCGCGTAATGTTGTCGAATGGAAGCGTCCAGATATCCTTTCCATAGCCATCTCTAGCCACTAACAAGATCAGTATGTGGTCTGCACTTGAAGGAACGACCTACTCGGATATTCGAGCGAACCCATTGGAATGGCACATAACTATTCTGCATCAGTTCTTCCTTCTCTGCCTCACCACCACGGTGCCATACCAATGCCAATATAGCAAAAACATCCTCTGGCCCAAAGTGCCGGCGCGACTCCCAGCACCGAACGACCGTGGCAGCTATCGCAAGGCTCATAAACACACTTGTGACGATGGGCGTGATATGAGAGATATCGCGAGGCTCGACTCCGCACATTGTATTCGAGGCATTCTGCGATGCTGTTCAAGTCAGCACTGTCAGTGAGATGGTGGTGGTTCCATACTCAGCGCTTCTTTCACCGTGCATGCCCCCAGAATACAGCCACTGATGTTTTCCTGCAGAGCTGGGTCTTCGCAGATGCAGCGTGTATCTGTCGGGGAGCAGGATGAATCCACGATGCCTTTTTCCATGCATGAGGCCTCGACGATGTTAGTCCATTATACCAACCAGGTCGGTCCAACCTACCGCGCACGACGGCATTTCCTGCGATGCAACTGCAGTCACGACAGCCCAGAGACTCAATATACGAGCCAATAACATGGTGATGGCCACAATGGTGTGGTTCAGGTCCAGTATCCGGAGACGAGCAAGCAAAGAGATGGATATAGGCCAGCTCCAACAACCGCCGATGTCCACAGGTTTTTACACCATTCGCACTTATCGATGATAATTTTGATTGAGTCCCCCCCTTTTGCTATCCATGCGTTAGCGCCAACTCTGGCACCAGATCTGCGATCTCGTTGGCGAACAGATCGTGAACTGGCCAGGATTAACAAATAGCGGCTTGTCGTACATTTCGCTTCCGACCGACTGCCCACCACATCTCACGACGGCTGTTTCGCATTGATGGAAGTTTTGGAAATTAGACGAGCCTGTACGGCCTGGTTTCTGTGGAGTTGCGCCATAAATTCTACGCCATCAGGCTGCAGGTTTTCCTCCATTGCATCGAATTTCTCCCGCCCGCGATGGATTTTGCCATGTTGAATACGGCGACACTGGCGCAGAACGCGATAATCGGCCTCATAACGTACGCGAGTGTCTGGATCATCTATGCGCGATGGTTCCATCCTCTCGCAAGGTTTCCTGGCCCGTTTTGGGCTTCTGTGTCGCGAGTCTGGACCATTCTCCATGTCCTCCCTGGCGATTCCGAAAAAACACAGAGGAAATTGCATGAGAAATACGGTATGTCCCTTTGTATAGTTTTTCAAACCTTAGCTAAAACGTATAGGACCCGTTGTGCGCATCGCACCGAATGAATTGGTGACCAGCGATCCGCAAGCAGTCAAAACGCTCTACGGCTTCAAGTCGTCTACTGCAAAGGTGATATTTTTTTTTTTTTTTTTTTTTTTTTCAGAGTGTGAGATGTTTATTGACCATCAGACCGACTTTTATCTAGCTTTCCGACCACCCTGGGGTGCGTATATTTGCCTTGCAAATGCAGGAATCCCACTGACGAGACCTGGCAGCGCGATATCCAGACCACTTCTCCTCTGCTGGCGGAAAGCAGCACGCTGACCGTCGGCGGATTGTGACAAATGTCTACTCAATGACCAGTATCCTCCAGTCGGAGCAGTATATTGAGAAGTGCATCGACATTTGGATCAAGAAGTTGGGGGATAAGGCCGATCGGAAGGAATCATTTGACCTGTGGTTATGGACTCGAATGTAGGCACTACTTATCTATCTGCTACGATATTTCCGATCTGATAATACTCCATCAGGTACGCCTACGATGTCGTCGGCGAGCTTTACTTTAGCAAGATGTTTGGCTTCCTTGAAGAAGGCGGCGACCATCTGGGATACATCCAGGCTGTGGACGACTTGATCCCTATCCAGTTCCTGGCTGGAAACATGCCAACTTATATCCGTGGCCTGTTCATGCTTACCGGGATACTCTTCTCGAAAGTGCGTAGTGCATTAAAGGCCCTGGGCGATTTGACTGACGCGACAAATGCAATGCTGAAAAGTCGACTGGCGGCCCTCGACTCAGTGTCTACAAAACCGCAACGAGCGGATATTCTGGGGAAACTGCTAGACATCTCGCACAAGGATGGGGAGAGACTTGATTTTATTCTGGACGACATCAAAATGGAGGCCTTTGGTGCATTGTACGTCCCCAAAAGGCACAGCGTGTTACGGATTTAATGGCTAAGACAACCAACAGCTTTGCAGGAAGCGAAACAACAGCCCTGACCCTCTCTGGGATCCTTTACCATATCCTGCGTGACCCACGGGTTTATGCAAAACTCACTGCTGAAATCGATACCGCGGTGCAGTCCGACCAGCTCACGGTCCCGATTACATATAACGAAGCCAGTAAGCTCCCATACCTGACTGCGTGCATTAAAGAAGGAATCCGCATGCACCCTATAACAGGAGTTTCATTCCCACGACATGCACCTCCATCTGGATGCCAGATCGGTGGGCACTGGGTTCCTGGGAATGCCAGGATTGGTGTCAACCCGGCCATTGTCCAATTTGACAAGACTGTTTTCGGCGATGATGCAGATGTCTTCAGGCCTGAGCGCTGGATAGAAGGGGATGCGGTCGAGATGGATCGGTATATTATGCATTTTGGCATGGGATCGAGGACTTGTCTGGGGAAGCATGTAAGTTATTCACCCAAATCATTTGTATAAGCTGATGCTGAATTGTGTAGATTGCCATGTGTGAAGTCTACAAGGCTATTCCGCACCTTTTGATCTCCTTTGCCCTGGAACTTGCGAGTGATGAGATGCAGACGACTTCATATTGGCTGCATAAGCCGGTTGCCATTGATGTCAAGGTTCGGCGGCGAAGTTAAGGGTACTATGAAATATTACATATGTTCGATAGTGGTTATAGCACTCTGAAAACGCATGATTCTCATTTGACTTTGTCCAGTTCTCACCCATTGCTGCTCGTTCAATCTCATAATGGCTGTAAAGGACAGATATCGCAGGCGCTAAAATATGTGCGAAAGCGTGTCAAAATACATGTTCGGCACGATAAACCCTTTTCATATGAGGCATCATTGAGATAGCTGTATCATTAATTAGCGTGTGCCTCTGTCGTAGGCGAGAAAAACAAAATTGAAAAAAAAAAATTGACAAGGGTGGGATTCGAACCCACGCCAAATTAATGACGCGGAAACTTGATGAGATCAAGAGAGGGATCCGAGTTAGGAAGCCTTAACCGCGCGCCTTAGACCGCTCGGCCACCTTGCCAGTTGATGGAAAACGTGGAGAACTTTTGTTAGACCAGCAGTAACTAGCATTAGGCTGGCTTACGTCCTATCAGTACTTTTTGTTGACGGAAACTCAACTATTTATATCATATACGGTGTTTTTGTGATGTATCACTGTTAATAGGTACTATAGCCTCGGGTTTAGGTATTCTCCATTTATGAAAATGTTGACTGGCTCAATATTAATTGACAGGGCCTTATTGCGCGTTTTTATATATTTTTTCGCGAGTGCTCCACAAATGAAAATCTTCAAGGTCTTCGGCCAACTTATAAACCTACTTCTTTAGCATGCCATCTACTAATATACGAACTAGGCGTGACAAGGCCAGTCTTTATAAATAATATAAGGGGGTCACAGGTTTCCCAGACGCCCATTTCCGACGCCGTATTCACCAGATTGTTGGGGGGGGGCCGGTTGTGATATAGTCGGTGATTGAACCGGCTTTCGGTGATTGCGGCGTCTGTTCTGATATTAATCAATGTCGGTTTATTAGGAGGCGATAGATGAAGCTGAATTGTTTAGGGATTGGGGTTTGACTCTTCATTATTGCGAATTAAAAGTTAAGTTGCTAACATGAGGTACTGGTAATCCGGGGTATGGGAATCAGATTTCGGGCTAGTAGCACGTCATCGTACAGGCCATCTCACATGGAACGAGCCAATAACCGAGATATGGGAAGGCAAAAGACTGGAGGGCTAGGTGGATTCAACTGGCCGGACTGGATGCAATTCAATCTGCTGCTCTGGGCTCGAGCTCGCTCGATGAGGGCAGCCCTAAGCCGGCATTCCCGGTGTCTGATAGAGACTCTCATTTCTCAACACTTTCAAACACCGAAAATCTGCAAACTGAATTGCTTAGCTTAACGGATATTGCATATCTGTTCTATACTTTACGTCCTGAATATTCTTCATGACTTGTTTCACCTTAGAGATGTCTCAAGAACCCAAGACCGACCGAACATGCGACGATAACGACGACCCTCGAGTGAATACTGTTCACGAAGTTGAAGCTGCCGCCCCATCCACAGCGCAAGCACAAGTCTGCAATGAGCCCCCTGATGGCGGATACGGCTGGGTATGCACTGTCGCAGCTGCAGTCATCAACGCACACTCCTGGGGCTTCAACTCAGCCTACGCAGTCTTCCTGGCATATTACCTGGACAACGACATCTTTCCCGGAGCAACATCTCTACAGTATGCATTCGTGGGCTCACTCAGCATCGGCGTCCTGATGCTCACCTCCCCGGTTGCAACAATCGCAGTCCGCAAGATCGGGATTCGACCGACCATGTTCTGCGGCGTTGTTCTCGAGACAACCAGCCTGCTATGCGCGAGTGCAGCAACGCAGATATGGCACCTATTTCTCACCCAGGGGATTGTGTTCGGGATGGGTTTAGGTCTCTTGTTCGTCCCAACCGCTGCAGTTGTTCCGCAGTGGTTCACCACCAAACGATCATTAGCGAGCGGTGTCTCCCTCTCCGGCGCTGGGATGGGAGGTCTTGTTTATTCGCTTGCGGCATCGGCTATGATTCACGATCTGGGATTAACCTGGACATTTAGAATTCTGGGTATCATTGCCTTCGTCGTCAACACCAGCTGCACGCTTCTGATCAAGGACCGGAATAAAGCCATCGGGTCGAATCAGGCTGCGTTTGACATGACGCTGTTCAGGAGGTGGGAGTATATCCTGCTCCTGGGATTCAGCGGGTTTACTATGCTGGGATACTTTATCTTGATTTTCACTCTGGCGAACTTTGCAAAGTCTATTGGTCTTGATTCATCCCAGGCTTCTGTTGCTAGTGCCCTCTTTAACCTGGGACAGGCACTTGGCCGACCGCTTATTGGATACTTCAGCGACGTCACTGGCCGTATCAACATGGCCGGCTCGATGACATTTATTGCGGGAGTACTCCCACTGGTTGTATGGACCAACATAAGTAACTACGGTGTATTGATATTCTTCACGTTCGTGGAAGGCCTCTTTGCAGGCAATTTCTGGGCAACGATTGCGCCGCTCGTGGCGGAAGTTGTTGGGATTAAGAACGTGCCCTCTGGTCTGAACTTGCTGTGGCTTGCTATTGTTATACCGTCTACGTTTAGCGAGGCGATTGCATTGGAGATTGTTGATGGGACGGGGAGTTATCTTGGGACTCAGCTGTTTACGGGGTTTATGTATATCGCTGCGGCTTCGTGTATGTGGGCGCTCCGGGGATGGAAGATATTGCAGAATGAGACAGCAGCAGAGCGAACGGATGCAGCTGGAACCGTGGTGAATAGAAAGGTGTATTTTGGTGAGATCTGGGTCAAGTCTTTGAAGTGGGCGAATGTTTAGATATCATATTTACATAGAACGAGAGTCATAGAAAACAGGGAAGCTGCAGATCTGAATCCGATTACGAGCAGAGCCAAAGGTCCCGTTTGAACTGATTAACCCATATGATAGATGGAGCAATGCTGGTGCCAAAGTGTATGCGCAGTTCTGTAGCTAAGCAGGGGCCGGGCCAGGGTGGATTGCCGCAGACCCAGACAAAACGCGAAATAATGACGAGAATGAACAAGCATAGTATGGCTTATACTGGAGTGCTCAACTGGTGTTGGCAAGACCGGATAAGAACACATTAACCTGTAGCTGTTAAGAGATGTAAGCCCAAACAAAAAGGCAAAAAGTGGAGAAAGTTGCATGATCAGCATCATTGGTCTAGTGGTAGAATTCATCGTTGCCATCGATGAGGCCCGTGTTCGATTCACGGATGATGCACTCATTTTTTCTTTTTGCTATCCAGTCCGCAATGTCTATTTCGATTTTAATGATTGATTTATTGTGACGAAAGGAAATCCATATTTAGCTGCCGCTTAATCGGGAGGTTTTATCTAATAGAATACGTCCTAGCTATCAAAGGTTCACTACTACTCCGCATATCGCAGCAGATTAGGGCTGTAAAGACAATGATCAGACCCTACTATATGCCAGCCGCTGAAACAGCCGCTGAACACTTCTTTCATCTTCTCAGAGCATAGCTGAATAAATTAGTCCAAATCCATCTCCATATTACTTGAATAAGAACTCCTGACAGATCATATTGCCGAGGCCAGCCACATCGCTCCACGAAAAGATGCAAGGAATGAGGCAAGGTCAAAGAAATATCGTGGCCATGGAGGTACTGAAGGCCCTATAAGATCATGTAACAGTCCATGATGCTCCATTTGGTCTCCACAGATCTTCGTGCGGAGTCAACTATAAATACTCCAACATGCCAGAAACAGTTGACTCCAAATTCTTCCCCTCTATTCCTCGCCAATATGTGGTCACCCATACAACTCCCAGCGTTAATAATTCTGGCTACAGCAATCGGTGTTTTGGGTGATACCGACGCTGAATCTGAGAAGCGATACGCCATCCTCGATAATGACTGGCTTGCGGTGAGCTTTCTGCCTTTTCTCATGGCCATGAAGGGCGGCATGGAAGTACTCGGTCTAGTTTCAGGTTATATTCTCCATCACGTCTACTAGCTTGACGAGTGTTTGTTAATATCTGAAATAGACACTGCAAACTCATGGCAGAAACAGTGTGGCCTTCACGCCCTGGCAAATCTCGAAGTCGGCAACCTCAGCTGTATCCCCGTGTACCAGGGAGCAACATGGCCCCTCATCAACACCCCAGCACGATTCCAAGCATGGGAGGCCGTGCACGGGAAACTCCCCTTCCAAGGCGCATTCGGCCCGCAGAACATAAGCGCCGAGCAACAGGGGAAGAATCCGGCTTCTGGCGACCCGAACAGGGTCGTAGAAGAGGCGTTTGTGGAAGGATTCCCAAAAACACAGTTCGATAATTCGACAAACGGTCCCAGCTTCATGGTTCAGATGGTGCGTAAGTATCCGCATCAGGTTTCTATATATGCGGCTGGTGCCCTGACGAATGTTGCGCTGGCTGTACGCATGGATCCGGAATTCGCGAGCCTGGCGAAGGAGTTGGTTATTATGGGCGGATATGTGGATTTTAACATGCTACAAGCGGGTGGAGACATGGAGCAGGCAAATATTAACTCTGATGTATGAAGCCAACTTCCCTTCTCCCTGGAAAGCTGCTGATAATTGACACGCAGATCAACTTGATGAGTGACCCTGAGGCAGCCAAGATCGCAATAAATGCCGATTTCCCTGATATAGTAATTGCTGGAAACGTCGCAAATCAAGTGCAGTGCACTCAGGAATACCTGGACGAAGTATACCAGGTCACGAATCCATATACCGCGCTCTTCCATGACCACTATGGTACAAAATTTCCATTTTGGGACGAAACGGCCGCAGCTTTGATGGTCGACCATTCAATTGCTCTCAACACGACATCACGTACGTATAGATTAATATAACCCGTTTGACAAGTTAGAACTGACTGATGACAGTCTACGCTGATATTGATATCTCATATGGGAGTCCGGGATATGGGAACATCCGCCTCTATCGAGAGGAACTTAAACCGCCTGGGGTGCGCGAAGTAACATACGTGAACCGGATCGACGGTGACAAGCTAAAGGATATGATGACGAGTGCGATGTGGGAGCCACCCATCTGCTAATAATAACCTATTACCCAGGAATAGTCTTGAACATATATTCAACCTCCTATTTCTGACAAAGTAGACCACTGTGCAAATCATATTCCCACTCATCACTCCCAACACCACCGTACACAAACAAACTCATGCCAGGATCATACTTCTGCTTAACCTCTAGCAAAGGACCATAGTTCTCACCGTAAAAATCTTCCTTCCATGCACTGCTGAAGACATTACCCTCATTCGCATACGATCCGCCATCACGAGCCCAGGTCCTCCACACCGGCTCGATATGGGATTCATACCACTCGGCAGCTCCAGCCAAAGCTTTGGATGCATCGGCTGTGGCGTCGACAGGAGCCCCATAGGACATGAGGTGGACGTATGCCGTTCTCCATGCCGGGTGAACGCTCCCGCGCCTTTCTGCAGGTGTGCGAGCGGGTCCAGGTCCGCCTTGTAACCCGAATAATACCATAGAGCCTGAACCATTCTCTGAGGTTTGCAGTATCTGCTGCAGGTAGTGTCGTAGCTCGGTCTGGGGTAGATCGACGAGTTCAGGCCGGCCGAGGAGGCGACTGGTGATCATGCCGCTGGCGCCGCTGGACTGGCTCGCGAGGGGATTTGGCTTTGTGGAGGCCCAGTAACCTTTAGATGACGGTGGTTGGGGGGTTATGGTTATCCTGCCGTGAGCGGCTGTTTGGACCTGGGCTGCGAGCTTATTCACTGTTGAGTTCATTTTTTCAATGGTGGTGTTGAAGCCAGTCAGATTGATGATTGCTGCGGTTCCAGTAATCTGTTCCTTAATCCCTAGATAGCGTTGGGCGGACTCTCCGGTCAAGCCCATCACGGTGCCTTTAAGACCGGTGTCCATAAGATCTGGAATGCGACTTGCAGTCTCGGCGAGTGCATCCCAGGTAGCTTCGGTAGCGTTGGATCCCTCAGCGGCGTAGAAACTAAGTCCACCAGTGACAACATTATTCGGGACTGGATGCGTCCTTATAACGAATTCCGTGACTACACCGAACTGACCACCGCCCGCACCGCGGATGGCCCAGAACAGGTCCTGGTTCTGTACGTCGTTTGCGATGAGACGGCGTCCGTCTGTTGTAATAACGGTGGCCTGGTATAAATTGTCTGAGGCAAGTCCGTACGTGCTGGATAGAAGGCCATGACCGCCATTCTGGATAAGACCTCCAAGACCGACGGTTGCGTCTTCGCCGCCGACGAGTGTTCGGTTGATATTGTGTACTGCTGTATATGCAGAGCCCCAGTTGTTGCCGCTGCCAAGGATGGCCACGTTTGCAGTGGTATCGGTACCAGGTATGCGCCAGTGCGGGTCATGTTTGAAGTGATTTAGATTGTGAGTCCAGATTGATAGTGAGTATGCGCCGGTAGAACTAGGACATTGATATCAGTAAATAAAGTATCCCGGGTAAAGGGGTGGCGCAACATACCGGCCGTTCATATCATGTCCGGTTCCCTTGATGACGATGCGGATATTCCTCGACGAAGCCCATTTCATGGCAGTGGAAATTTGATCCTCTGTTGTAGCGTTCACGATGTATTGCGGCAAGGCGCCGATACTGCAGCCTCTAGTCTTGACATATCCGTCAACAGTTGGGGGGAGACACGAGTGGTTCGTGAAAATGGAGTAATCGACGCTTTCAGGCCACGCGGCGTGGTACATGGCATAGGACCAGTGGTCGGTGACATCGGTGCAGTTCTGGGTCGAGCTAAATGGGTTTCCGGGGTAGCATGACGAGGCAGCTGGGGCTGTCTTTATAAGAGCTCCGTTGATGGAAGCATTGAGGGACTTCCACTCTTCAGGGGCTGGCCAGGTTGAGTCTTGAGGCGTCGATTTGCAGGTAGAGGTTGCTCCGACAGACGTCGCTGATAGAAGGGCAAGAGATATGGGTATATGAGGCCGCATCTTGCAGAACGAATACTAGGAATCAATGATGGGGCAGAAATTATTGAGAGCAGCCCCGATATTTATACTTGGTATATACGAATACGGATTCTCGACCTGAAGGAAATATCCCTAATTAAATACATCTGCCTACAGCCAAAGCATCCGGGGATTATTTAGCCAGGTACCAGGGGTATGAAGAAGCACTGTGGGTCAAGACTAATTCGACCCACGCCCGTAAAGCGTAACTTGGTCGTACTCGTGTTCTCGCCCAGATCCGGTTCAGTCCCGATGTCATCATCGCTGTATGGAAGCATTCGGGCTCCACGACGTCAGCGCCGTCTGTAATGTGCGAGGCACGATGTTATATCCTGATAGCCAACTGAAATAATACTGGCTGCACAATGGACTTCGTATTTGCCCTAGACCATCAATGATCCTGCCCATTCTGTTACAAGGATAGAACCCAGCAAATCTGATAAATAAGTGTAAGTCATGATAATTAACTGACTGTGACAAATTTGTAGGTTGTTATTACCTGTATAATGCTCTGGGCTGATATTTAATTCGGGCGCGGATTTTAACTGATCAACCGGCGACCAAGATTGAAACGGTTCATCGTACACGGCGAACAATATTAGAGACTAGATATTTCGTAAGGGGGCCTCTATTTTATCTAACCAAAGTTTGATGCTGTACTCCCCTGGAAATTAGCTTGAATAGCAGGTAATCCTAAGTATACTCCCATCCACTAGTGATGGAAGAGGCAGGCGAGAGTTAATTAACAGGACAGAACTGATAGTAGCTGATCCATTCTAGCATCTAGCAATGCCAATCTCCAAGCTCGATTATAGCGCTATCTGACCGAAGAAATCCGCGAAGATGTACTGCTCGAAAGTAAGTAGTACGCTACAGACGGCACTGGTCTATGCCGTTGCCGCGATTCAGTATACCGTTAACACACGAGGAAATCCCGGCCGGCTTATTGCTATCGTTCTCTTGCATTCTCTTCGGGGGCGCATGTTGCTCTGGAGCGGTCTCTTAGGATAACGGACAATACGACTGCGAGGGCTACAGCGGCGTTTATAGACGTTGTTGCTGACCCGGGGCTGACGAAGGTGCATAATCAGCCTCGGAATCGGATAGTTATTTTTCATACGATGTTGACTGTGGGATGCTTTATTGGAGCATTTGCGCTCAAGGCTGTGAATACTTCATTTGCAGTCATTCTCTGCTGTTGGGAAGATGGTGATTATTTTATGATTTCCTGTTGAACAAGCTCATTAAAAATGTTGATTAACACCAGGAGATAGGATTGAGTTGCGGACAGTGAACAAATATGCAGATTCAATTCAGATCCCGGTTTTTGCCAATAATTATGATGATTGAGTGGTCGATAGTGAAGCAGGCAGTGCTGGTAACACAGCTCTTTCACACTTCCACAACAAAGACAAGTTTCGGGCTCTCCTGCCAGTCACTGCATGCTTAACACTTCAGACTGAAACTCTAAGATGAATAACAAAACGCTATTTCTTTCACGCCATAATTAACCACCCTGCCCCATCTGTCAGATATAAAGGCTGTCTGTCTTGCTGGATTGATCCCAAACCAACCCATAAACTCTACATATCACTGCTTACACAATCCGTCAAAGTCAATCGAAGCTCAATATGCGTTCCCCAATCGTCAATACCATCCTCGCCCTATCTGCCCTGGCGGCACTGGCCTCTGCTGTACGTATACCCACAACAACTGCCAGACACCGCTAACTAAGTTGACTGCATAGCACCCCACCGGGGACGCAGCAAACACCAAAGTCCTTTCTCACGACGACCTGTCCAACGATTTCAACAATGTTACCCTCGTAGCACGTTCGAGACCCACGTCGCGTCACGATCTCGAGTGCAGGCCCGACGGCTGGGACGACGGCAAAAAGGGGGACCTCGAACGCGCGGTCGAGTACATCCGCAACGAGAGGCCAAAGGGCAAGAAGGACAAGGTGCCAAACCTCCCGGGCGAGAGCGGCCAAACTGCAGCCTGCGTGGGCCATACCAAGATCAAGTGGTTGAACGACGTGAGTATACCTGAACCCTATGCCCTTTTGTGTGAGAGATAGGTGCTAACAGGAGAATAGAACAAGGGCGAGTTCACGCTGCCTTCGTGGGATAATGTCGCCGATGGCGCAGAGGTTATCAAACATTATTGTAAGGAGGGAAAGGGGGTCGCAGGGGAGCTGAACCATGGCGACCACTGGAGGGTCCAGGTCTATTGGGAGGATTGCTACATGCAGCCTGGCTCTGACTACTAGTGTTATTCTCGCTGCTAGGTTTCCTTTATTTAAACTGGAGACAGGTCAGGCTGTGCCTGGTCTATGCTAGATAGTCGAATTTAATTCTTCTATTCATGTAATTGAGTTGAAGAAAGCCTCCTTGATCGTGGGCGTAGGTGGTGTCTGACTGCAACAACATCGTTTAGCACGAGTAAAAAGCAACAACCGAGGCAACAAACAAGTCTCACTCGTATTATTTAAGTTTTATTTCCGGGCGAAATAAAAGCCGTGGCCGGGGTTGGTCAACATATGAATACGAGATTCCCCAGCGAGGGCACTTTTGCCCCTGAACCGAGTCTGCGTGCACGGCGGCTCTCAATATGCGCCCACCAACTAGCCTAGCGATCTGCCTCGTATTATTAGCAGTCCTGGCTGTATTTGCGGATGCAGCGAAATACTCTACCAACAACCCCAACGAGCGCGACCTTCCTGGCCACAGCGACAAATATACGGTCGCCGGTTCAAGTGGGTATGGGTGTCAAGTCGCCGACCACGAAGTGATACCGTGGCGCACGCCTGATCGAAGCGGAGAAGACGATGGTTCTCTATGGACAGGCGAGACAGTTGTGAAAGTTGGCAAGTATGTCGCCGACGAGGGCGAGGAACCCAAGACGGTGTGCAATGGGACCTTCTACCTGCCAACTGTTGCCTGGATCGGACCCTATCTCCAGGGCCAGAACGGGGATAATGGCGATTTCGCCTTTGGAATGCTGGCATTTGAAACGAATGGCACCGACAAGTCGAATGCATGGCACGTTTATCGACCATGTGACACTGTGTTCGGTGAGGAGGACTCTGATGAATGGCACCCTTCTAAGTCGGCCTTCAAGCTCAAAACTGGCGTCAGTTACAGCGAGTCAACTGTTCCTGGTGATTCCACTGTTGGATTGCGCCTGATCCCACGCCCGCAGGGTGGTAATAACGACACGATATACTTCAACGGAACATTCAATGACATCAAGGATTCCGGGGAGTACTATGGCCAGGGTGAATCAGGCATTTACTTTTGGTCCTTCTCTTCAAGCGCTGATCTTAATTGCACTCGCGTTTCGGAGGGGGAGGACAGTTGGGACGCCTCCAAAGGCGCCAGCGCTAAGATAGAGCCTGGCTCTGTTATCAACGGCACTCTGTCCAACAGCAGCATTGTGCTACACATGACATCGACAACCAGCAGCAAGGTACAGGCAGGCGTTGAAGAGCCCAAGCCAAGAACCACAAATGTTGGCTCCAAGAGGACAGATATTGAGATAACATTCAGCGGACACTTTGATTCTCGCAATTCGTCGCAAAGCCTGGCTGTTGATACAGCCCAGCCAGCTATAACATTCTCAGCTGGAAGGAGGGAAATTCCATGCGTCCCATTGTTGTCTGCAGCAGCGGGACTCGTTTTATATTCTCTATCAATAGCCTTATAGTGAACTGGACAGCCCGTGGACGCATTCATTCCCGATTTGAATTTCCATTTGTGGGCCATTTTGTGGAAATTAGAGTGTGGACGGACAAATATTGTATATAGAGTGAAAACAACAAAAAGAAGGCTCGATCGATATGTTATAATCAAGCGTGGTGATACCTGCACTTTGGTGGGATCTGTCTGGTTCCAGCCCAACCATGACCCACAATGAGACGCACTTAACCGGATTGAGTGCGCAAGAGCGAAGCAGTTGGAGTCCATCAAAGCACCCCGCCAACTCAACCGCAACCGACTCGACATCGTCAACCAAGCACTCCGAAATTACAATGGCATCGCAACAGGAATTAAGGAATGCCTACGTCGGTAAGGACGTCGGCGATGTGCCCAAGCCAGCCATCGTTCTCGACCAGGCCATCATCCGACGACACTGCAAGGACATGCTGCGGACCGCGAAGGCCCTCAATGTCGCATTCAGGGCTCACGTCAAATCGCATAAGGTTAATTCCTCATTTTGATTGCCTACTTTGACACCAACTAACCGCAACAGACCAACGAGATCGCTGAAATGCAAGTGGCAGACAAGGACATCCCCGCCAATTTCATCGCATCGACCGTCCTGGAGATTGAAACCCTGGCCCCATTGCTGAAAAAGCTTCAATCTGAGAACCGTCCTGTTAATGTCCTCTATGGAATCCCACTCGTGCCTTCACAGGTCAACCGGCTGGCCAAGGCAGCCCTTACGATCGGCAAAGGCAGTGTCTCCGTGATGATCGACCACCCAGACCAGATCCCCCACCTGGAGCGATTTTCCGCGATTACTGGATTCCCAGCGCTTGTTTTCTTAAAGGTCGACACGGGGTATCACCGGGCTGGCTTGCCGCCAACTGCACTGAACAAGGGCGGTTTGCTCGAGAGACTGGCGGAAGCAGAGAAAAACGGACATGCAAGCCTGCTGGGAGTTTATTCGCACAGTAGTCTCAGTTATAGCGGTACCACGCCCGACCAGGCGATGGCGTACTTGGTCAGCGAAATTGTCGGGTGCAAGGAGGCTCTCGAACACCATCTGCAGCTGCTTACTCCTGGCCGCGAGGAGTTAGTTATCAGCGTTGGTGCGACTCCGCAGGCACTGTCGTCCCAGAATCTCACCCCGGAGGAGGGCAGTTCCCAATCTACCCAGGCTACAGAGTTGAGGGAATTGCTCTACAAACCGCTTGAAAATGATATTGGTGTCAAGGTCAAAGTCGAGATCCACGCTGGAGTGTATCCACTACTCGACATGCAACAAGTCTCAACAAACGCCAGATGGAAGAGCAGTGGCCCGGAGAAGGAGATTGCAATTTCTGTGCTGGCGGAGGTCTGCAGCGTCTATAATGACGGCGAGAGGGCCAAACCAGAGGCTCTTCTCGCCGCGGGGACTTTGGCGCTGGGAAGAGAGCCGTGTCCTAGCTATCCGGGCTGGGGAGTGATATCATCGTGGCGACAGGGAGATGAATTGCGAGATGGCTCGTCTCGGTTGTTTGTGGAGCGGATCAGCCAGGAACACTCTATTGTATCGTGGGAGGGTGAAAAGACACAAGGGCAGGTTCCTTTCAGTGTAGGACAGGTCGTGAAGATCTTCCCGAATCACGCTTGTGTTGCAGCTGCCTTCTACGCATTTTACTTTGTCGTGGACTCGGATCGGGATGCGGGTGCGGCGGAGATTGTGGATGTCTGGGTGAGGTCGAGGGGGAGTGATATTACTGAATCCGCGTTGATGCCCCGAGTTCAATAGATGCGTTTTAGTATATAAATGCAGGCCAGACTACCTGTTGTAGATGTAATGGTCAAACCAGCCCAGATATTGCCATATTCGGTGGGCGGGAACAACGGGCTGCCACCCACAATCACCTCTCCATCTGCTGAATTCATTCAGGATAGCATAGCTTGATTTTTCATATTTCGAAGCGTTTGATTCCCTGGTAGAAATTGCAAAATCCATTGACCTCTTCGACATTACAGAGAAATCAATTATTGAGCGTCCAGTCGGGAATAGCGTCCTCGGCAAGTTCCGAGGAGCCAGTCCCAGAAGGGAAGGCAGTACGAGGCTCTCCTGCCGCTCGTATTCGGCAGGGACTCCGATAAGGTTGTTGCTCTTGACGAAGCTTCCATCTTCCTTTTCCCTTGCGAGGCAGGGTTCATCCGGGCCGTGCTTAGAGTTCAGTTACTTAATCCACTCCCTGCCTCTTCTCTCTTTCTCGACCCTTTTCGTCATCCCCTTCAGCTCCCGCTTCATCGACGACTCCAAGACAAAACAGCACTCACCATGGACAACACCAACCACGCGATGGCCCCGTCGTCTACTTCGCGATCGTCGAGGCTCCTCGATCAGATACACCAAGAATTCCAGAACCAGTCCAGGGCCTCTGCTGAATATGAATACAAGTGTGCGTCATTCTTTTCCACCCTCAAAATTGCCCCACCTCCTGCCTTATTCATTGATTGGAACCCCCACCCCGCCTCTGAATCCCGTGGCAGATTTACCTCGCGGCTCTCATTTCCTCTAATGTTATTACCCTTGCTATTCCTTATTCTCTCTCCCTCTGTTTCATGCCAACCTTGATCTAAACAGCTTGAAGAATGGAATAATTCCCCTACACTCCCCTGTCTTCTGCATCGCACCCTCCCCAATAGAGAGGCAACCTAGCCCTAGTTAAGTTGGGTTGGAAGACGGGGGCTTCCATTGAAGGCCTGCTGATAGGTCCGTCTAGTAGCTGATCAACTCCATGAAATGCACCTGATCCAACAGCAGATTTCCGAGTTACAAACAGCTCAGCTGAAGATGAGAGAGAGGTACGCACTTCCCAGCCTCGGAGATACCCTCTACCAGTCTCGTGAGCACTAAAGTTTGTTTGGATTAGCTATGAGGCAGAAATTCAGGACTTGCGATATCAGCTCCAATCTCGTGGCGTGACAACTGTTTCCTCCGACCTTGCCCCTCCCGGAGTCCACCGGCCGGCCCTGTCACCATGGAGACACTATCAGAATGGTACGTGATAATTTATTTGTACAACATTTCGCAGTCTCTGATTCTCCTTTTATTTTTTGATACAGGTTATACCCTTCCACCAGCTACTTTACCTAACGGTGATGGGCTACCCAGTACTCCAGTTTCCGCAGGCGACCAGGAGACAAAGCCGTTACTATCCAACGAGCATCAGCCTAACATGTTGGCGGATTTGAGTCGAGTTAATCTTTCCAGTTCCCAAAAGAAAGAGGGAAGAGGTTGGTATGCAGTATTCAATCCGGAGGTGCCAAGGGTACTGGATATAGAGCTTGTCCATCATTTAGCCCATGATAGTGTGGCCTGCTGCGTCAGCTTCAGCCCTGATGGCAAATACCTTGCCACAGGCTGCAACAGGGTGGTTAGGATATTCGATGTAACAACAGGGGAGAATGTCATCACTCTACAGGACGATAGTCTTAGCCACCGCCACGATATCTACATCCGCAGCGTTTGCTTCAGTCCTGACGGCAATTACCTGGCGACCGGATCAGAGGACAAAATCGTCACGGTAAGAGCTGAAGAGAATTGTCTAATTATTACTCTGTACTCTGCAACACGACTTGTTATATTTGGTTCCAAGGCCTTGCTGGCCTGTTCTAAGACCGTTGAAGCTGACTCGCTGTTGTAGGTTTGGGATGTTAGTGCCCGTGTTATCACGCATACCTTCCCCGGACATGAACAAGATATCTACTCCCTCACCTTTGCCGGTAACGGCCGATATCTCGCTTCTGGCAGTGGAGACAAAACAGTCCGCCTGTGGGATATTCTGAGTGGTGAGCTTGTGCACATTTTCAATATTGAAGGTGGCGTGACTGCCGTCGCTGTATCACCGGACGGCCGGTATGTGGCCGCTGCGTCGCTTGATATGAATGCCCAGGTGTGGGACACTTCTACTGGGACCATGGTAGAGCGCTTGGCTGGACCCAATGGCCACGACAACAGTGTGTACTGTGTTGCATTCTCACCGAACGGTAGGAATATTGTCAGCGGAAGTCTTGACAATACTTTGAAGATTTGGGAACTCGATAAATATCGAGGAGCACACCCAGGAACTGGTGATGCATGTATACGAACCTTGAAGGGTCACAAGGTAAAAAAACAGACTAATATCCCAAGCTTTTTGACGTGGTTACTGACAATGGGCTTTCAGGATTTCGTCCTAACGACCTGCTGGACTCCCGGTGGCAGCTGGATTATAAGCGGCTCGAAGGATCACGGATTTCAATTCTGGGACCCAAGTACCGGTACTGCGCATATGCTCGTTCAGGGGCATAGAAATTCTGGTTTGTGCCTGTGTCAAGGAACGTATTTTTGTCGGCCCTATCTGACATCAATCTAGTTCTATCTGTTGCGGTTAGCAACACGGATACTCTGATCGCTACTGGTAGTGGTGACAAGTGTGCACGGATCTGGAGGTGAGATGCTCCAATACTTCTTGTCTTCCTAGTTTGCCTTAATCTTATGACTGTTTACTGACAGATATTTTGCTAGGTACTCTGCGTACACTGGATAGTGACGACATCGCAATTCTTCGCCAGGAGTATGAATAGTTTGCGTGCGAATTGTGTTCTCCATTGGTTCTAATTATTCGAATTGGCTGTTCCATATCTCCCCTGTGCTTTGGTCGACGTTAATCCCCTTCATAGTTAGCTTGTGGTAAATTAATACCTTGTTTACTTACTCGTATTTCTGGCATTAGAGCAGGTATATGTCCTTCGGGATACCTTCTGTTCAGCATGCAATTTATTCTGATCATATCAACTCGGGCAAAAGTGTAGGCGAGTTGGTGGTATACATCGGCCAAATTCTAGAACGCCGCAGGTTCTCCACTCGGTCATATTATTTTTAGCCGACCAATTTATAATATGGAAACAGCTCCCGATTGTCCATCTGATTAATCCTCGTCTCAAGAAATACTGCCATGACTTGGGATAATGATTTTTCTATTTTCCGCATCTCCAAAACCGAGCATGTTGCCGCCTCTGTCTGCAAATACCGAAACCTCCGACTCGGCGCGTTAGCAGCGTCTCCAGCTTCTTTCGCTTCCACGCAGGAGATCGAGGCAGCGTTCACCGATGAGGAATGGATACAAAGCCTCACCAGTCCCGGACGAGAAACGTTCATTTGCGCCGTAATCCCTCCTACGGGCCCTACGAAGTGGGTTGGCCAAGTCACGCTTCTCGGCCCCCTATCCACACAGCCATTGTCAGAAAATCACACACCAGAAAACGCTGTCCCAGAAAGCGACGAAAGCTGGCACATGCTCAGCCTGTTCACATTTCCCGAATACAGGGGCCAAG
The DNA here is from genome assembly GCA_023624915.1 of Aspergillus amoenus. Taxonomy (NCBI): domain Eukaryota; kingdom Fungi; phylum Ascomycota; class Eurotiomycetes; order Eurotiales; family Aspergillaceae; genus Aspergillus; species Aspergillus amoenus. The sequence goes on from JAMABK010000015.1 coordinate 764,218, forward strand.
GCCTCGGAGTGAAGCTATGCCAGGAGGTCATGCGATTCATCAAGGGTTATCGACCTCGGCCTGAGACGGCCCAGCTTGATCTTATTGTCAAGGAGAGCAATGCCTCTGCCGTGAGGCTTTATGAGAGGCTGGGATTCCGGCATGTTAGACGGTGTACGCTTGTTGAGGCGCTGATTGCGAATGGGGATGGGCATCTGTTACCGGCTGATAGAAGTGCGCCTAAGTATACAGAGTTAGGTGGGCTGGTCATGAGAATTACAATATCGCGTTAATTAGGGACAATCACTAGCAGTATTGGCCCGTCTTTCTATTGCATTATGTATCAACATTAAGGGAGGGTATAATGTGTAATATAGGAGCGATAGAGTTCAATATGCGTAAGTAGTCGAAGGTATATAGATTTGGAAATGGGATACTGTTACTGGGAACCAAGGACTCGCAATATTCTGCCAACCCCGCTCGAAGTTATGAACAGCCCTCTGTAACTTCAGTATTAATTGCCAGAGATCTTAAACATCGATTACTATAAAGACTCCCAATGAACTCTCCTGCCTTTTAATACCGTATCTTCAAATACTGTAATTAATCTAATCAGGTGACCGCCCCACACCGGCGAATCTCAAAGAGACCGACCAGCATTCAGTTCCATCTGCTTTGCAAGACTGCACTGAAACGATTCCATTCATTTCTGGCTGTCTAGGCACGTTATGACACATCACTAAAGATGGCGGGGAGCCGGCAAAGACATCGAAATCCCGGCCAAGCTGCCACTGCAACCCCCCAGAAGAGGTCCATTGCGTAAGTGGGAACAACTTGCATAATTGGTGAGCGTCGAGGCTAATGTCACAGTTGCTACCGGTGCCACGCACAGAAGAGCAAGTGTTCGGGCGAGAAACCATGCTCGAGGTGTCGAAGGACTGGATACGCTGCCCAATGTAGATATGCAGATCGCGACCGCAAAGTCCGCGTTGGCGAGAAGTATGATTCATCCAAGATGACATGTTGAGCAAATAATAATGATAATATAGATATCTTGAGCAGCTCATAGAAGATAGCAGACAACTTCATGAACTGCGAAATGGGGGGTCACAGGACAATACATGCGCAGAAACCGCCGACGCTGCTGATATCCGACAGCGTGAGAGTAGTCCACCAGCAACCCAGAATTATACCGGAGAGGCATCGTGGTTTCAATCGAAAGACGCCTCTATTCTTCCAATTTATACCAGCGGGGCTTCCTGCCTCGTCTTTGCATCTCAGCTGTGTCAATGCCTCAGGACCACTGACTCGCCAGCATTGCATATTCCGCGATGGAATTACACCGATGAATCGACATTAAACCTTGCATTGCACGCCGATATCAACTGGCCAAGTCCGGCCTATGCACATTTACTTGTTAAGACGGCGCTTGGTCATATTAATCCTGCGTTTCACCTAGCGCTGAAAAAGGACACCGTTGACGTGCTTTCGAGCGTTTATCAAAAAGAAAGCTTCGACGACTCTATATTGAAATGCAAGTACTTTGCCTTATTTGCCATAGGACAGGTCTACTCAATGTCAAATGGCCGCGGTAATACAATCATACGTCAAAAGTCCGGCTACACCGCCTATACCGCATAAAAATATATATTATTAAAACCCGAATATCTCA